>CM075185.1:600000-820000 GCA_037577475.1 Chaunax sp. Z400 | reverse complement strand
GAAAGCTTTTCCAGCCAAGTTGCAGCTTATATTGTAAAAATGAGCTTCTACTGCAGAGAAAAGGCCAATATGAACATGTGTACTACTGTTACTGAATAACGCTTGACATACACCCAGAACCTTGTTTGCCATCAAAGTTACTCATTTTCAATTAAACTAAGCATGAAACTTGATTTTGAAAGCTTTTCCAGCCAAGTTGTAGCCTACTTTGTAAAAATTAGCTTTGTTCGCTGAGAAAGCCAAAAATGAATATGTGTGCTGCTGCCACTAAATATGACTTGAAAGTTAAAGAAAACCTTGTTTCACATCAAACTTTCTTAGTTTTACAGAAAACTAAGCATAAAACTTGATTTTGGAAGCTTCTCCACCCAAGTTGTAGCATACTTTGTAAAAATGAGCTTCGTTCTCTGAGAAAGGCAAAAATGAATATGTGTGCTGCTGTTAATGAGCTGATTAGCCTGATTTGTATGTTGTAGTTCTTAATCGTACTCTTTACATTCTACCTAAACAGCTAACAGCATGGGCTGCCATTCCACTCCTTGATGAAGCTGGAGAACAGTCCACACATACTTTGACCAGTTGTTGTATTTCTCCAACTTTCACAGAAAATGATCCAGTTTATCAATACATCTACCTTCTTCTATAATTTCAGATATGGTGTAGAGAGGTAATACACATTTTACCTAGACTGATATGAAGTGCCACTCATTAATAATTGACATAAATAATTGACATACATCCTAGTGGTGATTACATTACATTTTGGTTGTTATCCGGTGGTGATCTTGGTGACAGATGGGAGTGGTACTGCTGGAATAAGGGCCTGTATCCACCAAAACTGAAATTGCCAATTGTTCTTCTGAAAATGCCCAGTTGGGAGCGCTTCGTCGGCGCAGGGTTTTTCAGATGAGGTGCTTTGGTAGCTATAATACGGAAAATTCACAGAAGTAATTTGTGTTGCAAGATACCTAATTTCGCAGTGAGTTTGTTTTTATTAAGAAATAATGAGAGTAAAAATGGCAGCACAAGGTAGAGTACTTGCTCTGGCCCTGGCTTTGGATGAAGGGAAGGCTGGAGGAAGTAGGGGGAGGCTGTGACTGGGCAGAAAATTGTCTGTCTGAAAGGCTACAGGATTAAGCATATACCCTGGCTGGCTATTGGGGGACTGAGGCAACACTGGTCTACACTCTTCCTGTGACTCTCCCTCCCCTAGTTCTCCTCCCTCATCTGCCAGTTATGGGGTAAAGGCTGTGTCATCATGAATGTTCAGTAATGTTTTCTCTTAGCGACTGGTTTAAGTGGGAGAGGGCTGGGTCAACCTTTGTGTGGTGTGAGCGACAGCGGACGGACCAGAACTGAACTGGGTGTTACCTAGCTGAGGTTTAAGAACTACAACAGTGGAGATGTAGTCTTTTTAATTTATGTTGACCAACAACGCTACCTTGGGAATTACACCCAAAGAATCAAATGCTTAACCTTAATATATTTAACCCAAAAGACATACAGGTTCGTTTTATTGATAAAGCATGAGAAAAGGTTCCAGCCATCAAAAATAACTTAACGATAGACTCCTAACTGGTAGCAAATACAATATGAATAATAAGCTTAATTTGGCTGTTTGGCACACAGATCTTTGATTTTTCATTTTCATAACAAATATATTATGGGATAAAACTCGAATTACATCATGGTAAATCATGAACAGTATTATTGTTGTAAATTAAACTGTCATATGTTCAATTGTTATCCAGTAAATGAGTGATTTAACCGGGGGGGTTAAACACTTTTGCTAGGGCTGAGCCCCCCTGAAGGTCAGATCCTAGAATAGCCCCTGTCTCTGCTCCACAACACAAAGCATCAGTGTAGTTTTATTAACATGGATGTATTTTTCTGTGCTTCCAAATGTCACATTCACACTTTTAGTTTCTATTTTAATCTTTCTGTCGTCTCGTTCTGATTGTATGAAGTGCGTTAACCCTCTCAGCTTCTGTAGCTAACTATTATTAAGACGTCCAGACGCTGTTTGTCGGCAGAAACTTTGATTGTGGCTATAATTGATGCTAATGATCTTAGCAAGCTAAATTAAATTACATTAAACTTAGCATGTTATTAGAAAGTGACATAGCAGCCATTGTATTTACCGCTCCGGACCCCAAACCTGCAAATGGCCGCATCTATGCGTGTATCCATGGTAACACAAATGAGCGTAACTTCGTCACTAAGTTTGTTGTTGATTCCATGCGTTTGGCTCTTTTCATTTTTTCCTCCTTTCTGTCTTTACAGTATTTATTTATTATTAATACTTTTATATATTAATATAATTAATATATAATATTTAAATTTTTTACACTTCACTTGCCTACGATCACAGGCAAATTGTATTTGTATTTTTATGTATTTATTATTAGTGTATGTGATATTTTACAGATGAAATGTTTTTAACATTAACATTACAGCGTGAAAGCTTCATTTAACATAGCAACTGGATATGTAATGAAGTCAAATATCAGGGGCGTGCGCACCTTTTCTTTGCTAGGGACTAAAGTCATGAATGGGACACATACTTGATCTGCCCAGAGGGATGATGTTTGTGAAAATGGGTGAATTAGACGGATGTCTTTCCTACTTTGGCAGCCAATTTGTAACCACATTTCTTATCACCCACACTTCATCCATCCTCAAGGACTAATCCATGTTGGTTTTTCAGATATTGAAAATAGTCCCACACTACTGATTTTACTTTATTTAGGAGGGATGGAGATCAGTGATATCTGTCTCGACTCTCTCTCCCATGTCCTCTGCTGAATGTGTGTCAGGTCTAGATAGATAGTCTAAATAGATATGTTTAGTGCCTTATTACATCTTAATTTAGGTGAGTGTAAGCTATAAAACAAAGTCATAAACTTAGCATAGTGCTGAATCTGGGCCACTCTGTGAAGCAGTTTTGTCAAAATGGTGGTTGTGGGGTAACGTGCCAGTGAAGTTGGGGCAGGTTGAACCAATGGCAAAAAGGCACTTTGGTCATATAGTTCACTGCAAATACACACACAGACATACACACCTTGCAAACAGACACACACACCCACACACACACACACACACTCTGTACACACACTGTAAAGGCCCGTTTATGCTCCCTCTACGCACATAAACGGATCCGTCCATCCGTATACGGTCTATCCATCGATGTCTACACACTATGTCATACATACAAAAATTCAATAACAACAAGGGTGATGGTCAGAGGTTGTCTGACGTAATATGTATAATATGTATATTTATATTGTAATATGCGTAAGCTCTCTCAAAACGTGTCTGACTACGTACAAAATGAAGACATGTGGAAGGCTCCGTCTGTATCTGTATCCGTCTTTAACGGAGAGCATGTATGGGCCTTTACAATTTTATGTTATTGTCAGATCACTGTTATGACTGTTACTAATGTTGAAATGTTAATATAATAATAATAAACCACACACAAACATGCTGTGCATGCAGAAAAAGTATATTTAAATATATATTCTTTCTGTAGTTAACACACAAAGATAAGTTAAATCTTTATTGCAATTGCAATAAATGCACACAGCACAAACGTGATTTTACTTAAAAGTATGAGTTTTTACCTTTGTTAAATTGATGGCATTATTAAAGTTCAAAATGATCCCAAAATTGTTTGATTTCATGTCATTTTTTATTTCAGTATGTTTATTTTACCCCTAGCTTGGGGCAAGGACAGAATAAAAGCCACCATCAGATTACAGTTACATTTACTGAAAATTGGAATTATTAGCGTGATAATTTCTTTTCTTTTTTTAACTTTACAATAAAGAATGATATAATACCAGTTCTGGTGCCAGACAAAAATAACGGGTCAGGCATTTTATTTTAATGTGCAGGCACAGCACACGCATACACACACACACACACACACACACACATCACCACTTTCCTCCACCCTCAACCCTCTGATCTGCACAAACAGCAGCCACACTTGTCGCGGGACCACAATATTTTGAATGCATCCTTCAGTCCCAGGAGTCACACATGTTGCAGGCATGAGTATATTACATGAATTCAGATTAAAAGATGAAAAGAGAGTGAAACAGGTTAGGGGACTTGTAGCTCTGGCTACAAGTCCTCGACTTTAATATTGTCATCTGTCAACTGCAATACTGTGTGCCTATAGTGACGTATAATGTGTGATTAAATGAAATGCACCTAATACAATTGTTTATGGGGGATTGAATTGACGCATCTCATAAACAATGTAGTAACTACTGTCTTATCAGAACCTAGAGCGCAGCCACAGCCTGGATCAGCTCTGCCTGCAAGATGTATCTCATCTTCTCCTCATCTTCACCTGAGTCAAGAATGGAACTTAGTTTGTAGTCGTCATAGTAGGGGATAAGAAGTGGATCACTGGTGGGCGGAGGAGGCTGTGTCAACATCATTTGATTAGCCAACTTGGCAGCGAACATTGATCTCACAATAGGAATGCAACAACAGAAAATTAACCCCATCCGAACCAAACAAACCACTGCTGCCAATCCTGCCTTAACAAAAATGGCTCCCCATCTCCCCATGTTAATCTCCATCCAAGAGAACCAATCCTTATCTGACCCTGCACTGTCCTTTACGTCCTGTCTAAGGGTCTTTAATTTAGTCATATCTGCAGTGTTCCATCTGGTGCAGTGTTATTGGGAATGATTGTACAGCAGTATTACAGATATAGACACTGTATTACACTAAAGGGCATTTTCTGTCTGTCTTGTACACATTCTATAATTTGCTTTGTAAACTGTACGATATGGTCATTTGTTATGTACTCTCCACAGGGGCGGATCTAGGATTTTTCAAATACAGGGGCCAACAAGGCGCCACATTTAACACAGAGGGGCCAAGAATGTCCAACATCATATCGAACGTCTATGAACATTTCCAAAGTCAGTGAGATCTATTTACATTTCCAGAGTCATTCCTTGTTTGTCATTACTCTATAGCTTTGAGAAAAGACAAAATTTGATATATTTTTGCTTAATTTTCATCTTTACTAAATATTTAACTGAGATGTAGAAAACATAATACATAATACACTTTTTTCCAAATATGTAATACATGAAATACTTTAAAACAGCCAATGTATATAATTACAACATGTATAACAGTTTATAGCAGAGTAACTGGCAGTTAGCTTAGCTACTGCAATTTACATTGCATTTCTTTCAAAAAAGAACAATTCTGCGGTTTCTGTGATTGGAGCTGAAACGCCTCAAAGTCATCCATATCCAATGACTTTGCCCGTCTAGACTCTGCTCAAAACACCAATTTGACTCAAACGGTCATCTCCATCAAAATCCATTCTTGTATTCAGCTAAAACCATTACAACTGACAACTATACAATCTATTAGTCCATTTTACACAACTATTAGTACATTTTAAGGTGAAGACTTGATGCTGGAAACATTCAGTCAGAGCCCTTTTAGAGATGAGAATGCACTGCACAGCAAAATAAAACTTTGTCACCATGGGGGACAAAAATTCAGGTATTTACTAGTGCGTCTATTTGTGAACTCAGTGTCATGTAAAGAGTACATAGAATGCAGTTACCTGTCATTATGTCACTCTGTGTTTTCCCCAGTCTGGACCTTGGCTGACTTCTGCTCGGCTCTTTGTTGCTCTCTCCCTTTCCACTGCTCTGCCACCGAGTCATTTTCACTGGCTGGCAGGCTGGGCTTCTTTTTTTTTGTTTTGTTGTTGTTTGTTTGTTTGTTCAAAAAATAATGTAGGTGCTCGTAATTTATGTATTACACTAAAACAGAGCATTTTCTGTCTGTATTGTAAAGTGACACATTCTATAAGTTGCTTGTAAACTGTACTATGTGGTCATGTGTTATGTACTCTCCAGTGTACTGCCTGAATTTGCTTGGCAAAAAGCAGGCTTTCCTTCAAAAATACTGAGCACAGGATACATTTTTTATGCTAAAAATCTTTCCCATTTTGTTATGTTGTTGTTTTGTTATGCTGTTCCGTTGTCTTACAGAATACACTTAAGTAAAAGCCAGGGGACTTCTTCCGGGTTTATGAGAGGATAGGATGCGGTACACGTCAGCTCTCGTTGATTCAGATTTAAAACATAATTTCTAACAAATGAAGGACAATTTCATTGTAGCTAGTATAAACCTTACCATCCAAGGTGCTTTAGAAAGCAACTAAATCAACGGACCTGAGAATGTCAAACGTAAAAAAGGGAATTAAACAGAAGAATGACCCCGCTGAGGAAGGCCCAGGCGAAGCTGCAGGGTCACCTGAGGGACAAGCTGGTGATGGGAGCTCAGGTGATCCAAATGAAAATGTTGTGTTGGCTGCAATAACATCTCTACGCTCTGAGCTCTATACCAACAAAATTGATATTTGTGAAAAGATTGTGAAAAGATTGCGGATATTTCAGTCACTCTAAGGGCACTCTAAAGGCCGAAACTGATGCTTTAAAAAGAGAAATAAAGACACGAACCAACAAGCTTAGACGCTGACGGGGCTGGAACAGTCAGCCGTGAGCACAACAGACAAGGTGGCGGAGCTGGAAGGTCTAACTGGACAAGTTGATCGACTTAACGGGAAATGTCTCGACCTGGAAAGACGTTCAAAGAGACAGAATTTGAGGATTGCAGGTCTGAAAGAAAGAGAAAGAGATTTTGCAGCGGGCGTACCGAAAGAAGTTTAGTAGAAGAAGTAGTGTTATTTCTGGCTCACATTGTTCCTATTTACAACAAATATCTGTTTGATGTTTCTATACTGCTTTTATAGAAGACGTGCACCCAGACTATATGTCCTGCCTAACAGATGGGATTACACTTCTCAAATATGATGCAGGATAACTCAGCTGAACCTAAGGAGCGAACGGGTGCTATAATTTTTTCATCTTGGAATGTCAAAGGAATCAATGAGCCGGTTAAGAGAGCTAAAGTGTTGGCACATTTAAAATCTCTTAAATCAGGCATTATCTTCTTGCCAGAAACACATTTAAAGAAAGACTCATGTAACAGCCAGGTTAGATATTGACCAAACAGGGCAAGAGACACCACAACGACCAGCAGTTTAAAATACACTTTATTATACTACGTAAATATACACTAAATAACTGGACTGATTTCAGGGGAATAACTATAAAAAAATCACTGTCCTTTTCAGAGTTCATTTAAAAGGAGGGAAAAGTGGTTCCTCCAACTCTTTAGGGGAGAGGAGTCTGAGGTCCAGGCCGCTGCACTGCTAGTTGGTTGCCTCCACAGTCTCACTCTATCTCTTCACTGATGGCAGTGTTGTCCACACCATCAGCAATATAAAGGCCGGCATTCACTTCAGCCATTGGGAAGCCCAAACCTGCCTTAAGGCTGCAACACATGCGGCGGAACCTGGCCTGCACACAGAGAAACAACAGCAAAATGTTGGACATTCTTCACAATCCAGAACACATCACAAACGAGGGCTATGTTCTACATTAAAACATGCGTTCCACATACCTGCACACAGAGAAACAACACCAAAATGAGAGGGCAGCAGTGGTGACCATGAGGAGGAGACACACCCAGACACACCTGTGCACAATCACATCAAATCAAGCTTAAGCTCACAGCAAATGTGCATGTCCCCACACACACACAAAACCACTACCAGTGTGAAGGTGAGTTTGGTGATACAGATCTACCCTGTTACACCCCTCCCTGCTAAAAATTGTCCCAATGGCCACACTACAATGCCATCATGGCTTATGGATGTAGTTCTCGATATCTCTGTGGAGGCAGCCCTTTAGTTGTCCTTGTCCTTGTCCTTGTCTGGGTTCGGAGTGGGTGTGGGTCGGCTCTCCAACCTCTGGCCTGGCCTCTGGAACGGCTCCTGTAGGGGCCCAAAACCCAACCCAGGGAAGCTCTACAGGGGCTGTACCTGTCTCTGTCACGGCATTTAAAGGTCTAAGAACATTCTGGTTAGGTGTATTAGTCAGTCTAAAGTTCTGTGGGCTTAATTGCAGTGGAAGTGGATCGCGCCTCAATAAGTTGCGATGGACCACTTTTTCAAGGTCTCCCGAGTCTTATTTAATAACATATACTGGTAATGCAGGATCTGATTGTTTTACAACAATGTAAGGCTGCCTTGCCCACCTATCAGCCAGCTTACCTCGGTCTTTTGCTCTCATGTCCTGAAGCAATGAAGTATGATTCTTTGCTATGCCATACAATTCACACAGTTCATGCATCAGTTTGGATTCAAAATTTGGCACTTGGTCTGACATCAATCGTTTGGGAACACCGAAGGGTTGAATTACCTTGTGCCATATTACCTTAGCTGTTGTTACAGCAGTTTGGTCTTTGGTGACCGCTGCCCAGGCAAATTTGGTGAAATGGTCCACCATAACCAGCACATTGTGGTACAGGTCCTCTGGATGGCTTATGGACAGGAAATCTGCAGACAACAGTTCCATGGACGCAGAAGTCTTAATTAGCAACAAAGGGGCTTGTTTAGTGGTAGCAGCTTTGCGCAAAACACAGTTCTGACACTGGGCGCACCAGTTTGCAATATCTATGCTTAAATCTGGCCAAAAAAATCTGCTTTGGATCAATGATATTGTCTTTTCTGGGCCCCAGTGGCCTGCATATTCATGATATAACTGCCAAACAGCACGTTTCTCACCCTCAGGAACCATAATTTGGGTCACTGGGTCAACTTCCTTGGGGTCTCGCACCTTACGGCAGAGCACTCCTCCGATCAGTGAAAGTCGTCCCCAATGGCGGAGGATGCGTAAAACAAGTTTAGACTCCTGTTGCCTCTCGTGCTTGTTCGGTCGATAGCCCCTTTGCAAATACCATGACACTCTCCTCAAGACTGGATCTTCCTCCTGCAGATTAGACCACTGAGTTGGTCTGCGTTCAGGGAACAATGGAGCCCCAACTGTTGCCTTTTGCAAGTTTTCCTGTTTGACTTTTCCTGTTCCCATGCACATTGCTCTGGCGATGTACGTGCTGACATGAATGAATGATGGGATCTCAACCCCTTCTCTTCCTTCGTCTGGATCCGAGGTCGCTGCATCTGGGGGAAATCGAGATAATGCATCTGCACTCTGGTTAAGACGTCCTGGCTTATACTTTATCTCAAATTGAAAACTTGCCAGACGTGCTGCCCATCTCTGCTCTAGGCTCCCCAATTTAGCTGAGTTCAAGTGCACTAGGGGATTATTATCTGTATATACAAGAAAAGGAGCACAATGTAAATACTCAGCAAATTTTTCTGTGACTGCCCATGTCAAAGGCAAAAATTCAAGCTTAAAGTAGCTATAATTTTTATCATTTTTCTCTGTAGGGCTCAAGCTCCTGATGGCGAAAGCGATTAACCTCTCCTTCCCGTCCTGAACTTGGGCAAGCACAGCTCCTAAACCTCGGCTACTGGGTTAGGGTCTCTACGACCTTCCGTTCCCGCGATACAAACATTCCAAAAATCACCAAAAATACATGTCATATCTCGGGAACCGTAAGTCGTAGAGACTCGCTTTACCTGCTGGCGTTCTTGGAGACCCCATAAAACCATTGAAAGAGCTTATCCCCGAGTCTCTACGACCTTCCGTTCCCGAGATACAAACATTCCAAAAATCACCAAAAATACATGTCATATCTCGGGAACCGTAAGTCGTAGAGACTCGGTTTACCTGCTGGCATTCTTGAAGACCCCATAAAACCATTGAAAGAGCTTATCCCCGAGTCTCTACGACCTTCCGTTCAAAAGTTACCAACCCGGGTAGGGCCCCGATTGAGTATTTATCCCCTTAACCTAACCTAACCCTAACCCTAACCCCTAACCCACACTTGTCCGCGAGTCTCTACGACCTTCCGTTCCCGAGATACAGACATTCGAAATACGCCCCTACTGGACATGTCATATCTCGGGAAAGGAAGGTCGCACAGACTCGGGACAAAGACTGGTGTTCTCAGAGACCACATAAACCCCTAGACGGACGTTGGTCCCGAGTCTCTACGACCTTCCGTTCCCGAGATACAAACATTCCAAAAATCACCAAAAATACATGTCATATCTCGGGAACCGTAAGTCGTAGGGACTCGGTTTACCTGCTGGCGTTCTTGGAGACCCCATAAAACCATTGAAAGAGCTTATCCCCGAGTCTCTACGACCTTCCGTTCAAAAGTTACCAACCCGGATAGGGCCCCGATTGAGTTTTTATCCCCTTAACCTAACCTAACCCTAACCCTAACCCCTAACCCACACTTGTCCGCTAGTCTCTACGACCTTCCGTTCCCGAGATACAGACATTCAAAATACGCCCCTACTGGACATGTCATATCTCGGGAAAGGAAGGTCGCACAGACTCGGGACAAAGACTGGTGTTCTCAGAGACCACATAAACCCCTAGACGGACGTTGGTCCCGAGTCTCTACGACCTTCCGTTCCCGAGATACAAACATTCCAAAAATCACCAAAAATACATGTCATATCTCGGGAACCGTAAGTCGTAGGGACTCGGTTTACCTGCTGGCGTTCTTGGAGACCCCATAAAACCATTGAAAGAGCTTATCCCCGAGTCTCTACGACCTTCCGTTCAAAAGTTACCAACCCGGGTAGGGCCCCGATTGAGTTTTTATCCCCTTAACCTAACCTAACCCTAACCCTAACCCTAACCCCTAACCCACACTTGTCCGCTAGTCTCTACGACCTTCCGTTCCCGAGATACAGACATTCAAAATACGCCCCTACTGGACATGTCATATCTCGGGAAAGGAAGGTCGCACAGACTCGGGACAAAGACTGGTGTTCTCAGAGACCACATAAACCCCTAGACGGACGTTGGTCCCGAGTCTCTACGACCTTCCGTTCCCGAGATACAAACATTCCAAAAATCACCAAAAATACATGTCATATCTCGGGAACCGTAAGTCGTAGGGACTCGGTTTACCTGCTGGCGTTCTTGGAGACCCCATAAAACCATTGAAAGAGCTTATCCCCGAGTCTCTACGACCTTCCGTTCAAAAGTTACCAACCCGGGTAGGGCCCCGATTGAGTTTTTATCCCCTTAACCTAACCCTAACCCTAACCCTAACCCCTAACCCACACTTGTCCGCTAGTCTCTACGACCTTCCGTTCCCGAGATACAGACATTCAAAATACGCCCCTACTGGACATGTCATATCTCGGGAAAGGAAGGTCGCACAGACTCGGGACAAAGACTGGTGTTCTCAGAGACCACATAAACCCCTAGACGGACGTTGGTCCCGAGTCTCTACGACCTTCCGTTTCCGAGATACACACATTCACTATAGGCGAACCAAACCCCATTCACTTCAATGGGAAAATAAACTTGAGTATAACTCGGGAACGGAAGGTCGTAGAGACTCGGGACCCTGATCCGTCCGACATAATTCGTGGTCTCTGAACACGCCAGAATTCTCCCCGAGTCTCTACGACCTTCCTTTCCCGAGATACAAACATTCAAAATACGCCGCTACTGGACATGTCATATCTCGGGAAAGGAAGGTCGCACAGACTCGGGACAAAGACTGGTGTTCTCAGAGACCACATAAACCCCTAGACGGACGTTGGTCCCGAGTCTCTACGACCTTCCGTTCCCGAGATACAAACATTCCAAAAATCACCAAAAATACATGTCATATCTCGGGAACCGTAAGTCGTAGGGACTCGGTTTACCTGCTGGCGTTCTTGGAGACCCCATAAAACCATTGAAAGAGCTTATCCCCGAGTCTCTACGACCTTCCGTTCAAAAGTTACCAACCCGGGTAGGGCCCCGATTGAGTTTTTAATCCCCTTAACCTAACCTAACCCTAACCCTAACCCCTAACCCACACTTGTCCGCTAGTCTCTACGACCTTCCGTTCCCGAGATACAGACATTCAAAATACGCCCCTACTGGACATGTCATATCTCGGGAAAGGAAGGTCGCACAGACTCGGGAAAAAGACTGGTGTTCTCAGAGACCACATAAACCCCTAGACGGACGTTGGTCCCGAGTCTCTACGACCTTCCGTTTCCGAGATACACACATTCACTAAAGGCGAACCAAACCCAATTCACTTCAATGGGAAAATAAACTTGAGTATAACTCGGGAACGGAAGGTCGTACAGACTCGGGACCCTGATCCGTCGGACATAATTCGTGGTCCCTGAACACGCCAGACTTCTCCCCGAGTCTCTACGACCTTCCGTTCCCGAGATACAAACATTCCAAAAATCACCAAAAATACATGTCATATCTCGGGAACCGTAAGTTGTAGAGACTCGGTTTACCTGCTGGCGTTCTTGGAGACCCCATAAAACCATTGAAAGAGCTTATCCCCGAGTCTCTACGACCTTCCGTTCCCGAGATACAGACATTCAAAATACGCCCCTACTGGACATGTCATATCTCGGGAAAGGAAGGTCGCACAGACTCGGGACAAAGACTGGTGTTCTCAGAGACCACATAAACCCCTAGACGGACGTTGGTCCCGAGTCTCTACGACCTTCCGTTCCCGAGATACAAACATTCCAAAAATCACCAAAAATACATGTCATATCTCGGGAACCGTAAGTCGTAGGGACTCGGTTTACCTGCTGGCGTTCTTGGAGACCCCATAAAACCATTGAAAGAGCTTATCCCCGAGTCTCTACGACCTTCCGTTCAAAAGTTACCAACCCGGGTAGGGCCCCGATTGAGTTTTTAATCCCCTTAACCTAACCTAACCCTAACCCTAACCCTAACCCCTAACCCACACTTGTCCGCTAGTCTCTACGACCTTCCGTTCCCGAGATACAGACATTCAAAATACGCCCCTACTGGACATGTCATATCTCGGGAAAGGAAGGTCGCACAGACTCGGGAAAAAGACTGGTGTTCTCAGAGACCACATAAACCCCTAGACGGACGTTGGTCCCGAGTCTCTACGACCTTCCGTTTCCGAGATACACACATTCACTATAGGCGAACCAAACCCAATTCACTTCAATGGGAAAATAAACTTGAGTATAACTCGGGAACGGAAGGTCGTAGAGACTCGGGACCCTGATCCGTCGGACATAATTCGTGGTCCCTGAACACGCCAGACTTCTCCCCGAGTCTCTACGACCTTCCGTTCCCGAGATACAAACATTCCAAAAATCACCAAAAATACATGTCATATCTCGGGAACCGTAAGTCGTAGAGACTCGGTTTACCTGCTGGCGTTCTTGGAGACCCCATAAAACCATTGAAAGAGCTTATCCCCGAGTCTCTACGACCTTCCGTTCCCGAGATACAGACATTCAAAATACGCCCCTACTGGACATGTCATATCTCGGGAAAGGAAGGTCGCACAGACTCGGGACAAAGACTGGTGTTCTCAGAGACCACATAAACCCCTAGACGGAAGTTGGGCCCGAGTCTCTACGACCTTCCGTTCCCGAGATACAAACATTCCAAAAATCACCAAAAATACATGTCATATCTCGGGAACCGTAAGTCGTAGGGACTCGGTTTACCTGCTGGCGTTCTTGGAGACCCCATAAAACCATTGAAAGAGCTTATCCCCGAGTCTCTACGACCTTCCGTTCAAAAGTTACCAACCCGGGTAGGGCCCCGATTGGGTTTTTATCCCCTTAACCTAACCTAACCCTAACCCTAACCCTAACCCCTAACCCACACTTGTCCGCTAGTCTCTACGACCTTCCGTTCCCGAGATACAGACATTCAAAATACGCCCCTACTGGACATGTCATATCTCAGGAAAGGAAGGTCGCACAGACTCGGGACAAAGACTGGTGTTCTCAGAGACCACATAAACCCCTAGACGGACGTTGGTCCCGAGTCTCTACGACCTTCCGTTCCCGAGATACAAACATTCCAAAAATCACCAAAAATACATGTCATATCTCGGGAACCGTAAGTCGTAGGGACTCGGTTTACCTGCTGGCGTTCTTGGAGACCCCATAAAACCATTGAAAGAGCTTATCCCCGAGTCTCTACGACCTTCCGTTCAAAAGTTACCAACCCGGGTAGGGCCCCGATTGAGTTTTTATCCCCTTAACCTAACCTAACCCTAACCCTAACCCCTAACCCACACTTGTCCGCTAGTCTCTACGACCTTCCGTTCCCGAGATACAGACATTCAAAATACGCCCCTACTGGACATGTCATATCTCGGGAAAGGAAGGTCGCACAGACTCGGGACAAAGACTGGTGTTCTCAGAGACCACATAAACCCCAGGACGGACGTTGGTCCCGAATCTCTACGACCTTCCGTTTCCGAGATACACACATTCACTATAGGCGAACCAAACCCCATTCACTTCAATGGGAAAATAAACTTGAGCATAACTCGGGAACGGAAGGTCGTAGAGACTCGGGACCCTGATCCGTCGGACATAATTCGTGGTCTCTGAACACGCCAGACTTCTCCCCGAGTCTCTACGACCTTCCGTTCCCGAGATACAAACATTCCAAAAATCGCCAAAAATACATGTCATATCTCGGGAACCGTAAGTCGTAGAGACTCGGTTTACCTGCTGGCATTCTTCGAGACCCCATAAAACCATTGAAAGAGCTTATGCCCGAGTCTCTACGACCTTCCGTTCCCGAGATACAGACATTCAAAATACGCCCCTACTGGACATGTCATATCTCGGGAACGGAAGGTCGCACAGACTCGGGACAAAGACTGGTGTTCTCAGAGACCACATAAACCCCTAGACGGACGTTGGTCCCGAGTCTCTACGACCTTCCGTTCCCGAGATACAAACATTCCAAAACTCACCAAAAATACATGTCATATCTCGGGAACCGTAAGTCGTAGGGACTCGGTTTACCTGCTGGCGTTCTTGGAGACCCCATAAAACCATTGAAAGAGCTTATCCCCGAGTCTCTACGACCTTCCGTTCAAAAGTTACCAACCCGGGTAGGGCCCCGATTGAGTTTTTAATCCCCTTAACCTAACCTAACCCTAACCCTAACCCTAACCCCTAACCCACACTTGTCCGCTAGTCTCTATGACCTTCCGTTCCCGAGATACAGACATTCAAAATACGCCCCTACTGGACATGTCATATCTCGGGAAAGGAAGGTCGCACAGACTCGGGACAAAGACTGGTGTTCTCAGAGACCACATAAACCCCTAGACGGACGTTGGTCCCGAGTCTCTACGACCTTCCGTTTCCGAGATACACACATTCACTATAGGCGAACCAAACCCAATTCACTTCAATGGGAAAATAAACTTGAGTATAACTCGGGAACGGAAGGTCGTAGAGACTCGGGACCCTGATCCGTCGGACATAATTCGTGGTCCCTGAACACGCCAGACTTCTCCCCGAGTCTCTACGAACTTCCGTTCCCGAGATACAAACATTCCAAAAATCACCAAAAATACATGTCATATCTCGGGAACCGTAAGTCGTAGAGACTCGGTTTACCTGCTGGCGTTCTTGGAGACCCCATAAAACCATTGAAAGAGCTTATCCCCGAGTCTCTACGACCTTCCGTTCCCGAGATACAAACATTCAAAATATGCCCCTACTGGACATGTCATATCTCGGGAAAGGAAGGTCGCACAGACTCGGGACAAAGACTGGTGTTCTCAGAGACCACATAAACCCCTAGACGGACGTTGGTCCCGAGTCTCTACGACCTTCCGTTCCCGAGATACAAACATTCCAAAAATCACCAAAAATACATGTCATATCTCGGGAACCGTAAGTCGTAGGGACTCGGTTTACCTGCTGGCGTTCTTGGAGACCCCATAAAACCATTGAAAGAGCTTATCCCCGAGTCTCTACGACCTTCCGTTCAAAAGTTACCAACCCGGGTAGGGCCCCGATTGAGTTTTTATCCCCTTAACCTAACCTAACCCTAACCCTAACCCTAACCCCTAACCCACACTTGTCCGCTAGTCTCTACGACCTTCCGTTCCCGAGATACAGACATTCAAAATACGCCCCTACTGGACATGTCATATCTCGGGAAAGGAAGGTCGCACAGACTCGGGACAAAGACTGGTGTTCTCAGAGACCACATAAACCCCTAGACGGACGTTGGTCCCGAGTCTCTACGACCTTCCGTTCCCGAGATACAAACATTCCAAAAATCACCAAAAATACATGTCATATCTCGGGAACCGTAAGTCGTAGGGACTCGGTTTACCTGCTGGCGTTCTTGGAGACCCCATAAAACCATTGAAAGAGCTTATCTCCGAGTCTCTACGACCTTCCGTTCAAAAGTTACCAACCCGGGTAGGGCCCCGATTGAGTTTTTAATCCCCTTAACCTAACCTAACCCTAACCCTAACCCTAACCCCTAACCCACACTTGTCCGCTAGTCTCTACGACCTTCCGTTCCCGAGATACAGACATTCAAAATACGCCCCTACTGGACATGTCATATCTCGGGAAAGGAAGGTCGCACAGACTCGGGAAAAAGACTGGTGTTCTCAGAGACCACATAAACCCCTAGAAGGACGTTGGTCCCGAGTCTCTACGACCTTCCGTTTCAGAGATACACACATTCACTATAGGCGAACCAAACCCCATTCACTTCAATGGGAAAATTAACTTGAGTATAACTCGGGAACGGAAGGTCGTAGAGACTCGGGACCCTGATCCGTCGGACATAATTCGTGGTCTCTGAACACGCCAGACTTCTCCCCGAGTCTCTACGACCTTCCGTTCCCGAGATACAAACATTCCAAAAATCACCAAAAATACATGTCATATCTCGGGAACCGTAAGTCGTAGAGACTCGGTTTACCTGCTGGCGTTCTTGGAGACCCCATAAAACCATTGAAAGAGCTTATCCCCGAGTCTCTACGACCTTCCGTTCCCGAGATACAGACATTCGAAATACGCCCCTACTGGACATGTCATATCTCGGGAAAGGAAGGTCGCACAGACTCGGGACAAAGACTGGTGTTCTCAGAGACCACATAAACCCCTAGACGGACGTTGGTCCCGAGTCTCTACGACCTTCCGTTTCCGAGATACACACATTCACTATAGGCGAACCAAAGCCCATTCACTTCAATGGGAAAATAAACTTGAGTATAACTCGGGAACGGAAGGTCGTAGAGACTCTGGACCCTGATCCGTCGGACATAATTCGTGGTCTCTGAACACGCCAGACTTCTCCCCGAGTCTCTACGACCTTCCGTTCCCGAGATACAGACATTCAAAATACGCCCCTACTGGACATGTCATATCTCGGGAAAGGAAGGTCGCACAGACTCGGGACAAAGACTGGTGTTCTCAGAGACCACATAAACCCCTAGACGGACGTTGGTCCCGAGTCTCTACGACCTTCCGTTCCCGAGATACAAACATTCCAAAAATCACCAAAAATACATGTCATATCTCGGGAACCGTAAGTCGTAGGGACTCGGTTTACCTGCTGGCGTTCTTGGAGACCCCATAAAACCATTGAAAGAGCTTATCCCCGAGTCTCTACGACCTTCCGTTCAAAAGTTACCAACCCGGGTAGGGCCCCGATTGAGTTTTTATCCCCTTAACCTAACCTAACCCTAACCCTAACCCCTAACCCACACTTGTCCGCTAGTCTCTACGACCTTCCGTTCCCGAGATACAGACATTCAAAATACGCCCCTACTGGACATGTCATATCTCGGGAAAGGAAGGTCGCACAGACTCGGGACAAAGACTGGTGTTCTCAGAGACCACATAAACCCCAGGACGGACGTTGGTCCCGAATCTCTACGACCTTCCGTTTCCGAGATACACACATTCACTATAGGCGAACCAAACCCCATTCACTTCAATGGGAAAATAAACTTGAGCATAACTCGGGAACGGAAGGTCGTAGAGACTCGGGACCCTGATCCGTCGGACATAATTCGTGGTCTCTGAACACGCCAGACTTCTCCCCGAGTCTCTACGACCTTCCGTTCCCGAGATACAAACATTCCAAAAATCGCCAAAAATACATGTCATATCTCGGGAACCGTAAGTCGTAGAGACTCGGTTTACCTGCTGGCATTCTTCGAGACCCCATAAAACCATTGAAAGAGCTTATGCCCGAGTCTCTACGACCTTCCGTTCCCGAGATACAGACATTCAAAATACGCCCCTACTGGACATGTCATATCTCGGGAACGGAAGGTCGCACAGACTCGGGACAAAGACTGGTGTTCTCAGAGACCACATAAACCCCTAGACGGACGTTGGTCCCGAGTCTCTACGACCTTCCGTTCCCGAGATACAAACATTCCAAAACTCACCAAAAATACATGTCATATCTCGGGAACCGTAAGTCGTAGGGACTCGGTTTACCTGCTGGCGTTCTTGGAGACCCCATAAAACCATTGAAAGAGCTTATCCCCGAGTCTCTACGACCTTCCGTTCAAAAGTTACCAACCCGGGTAGGGCCCCGATTGAGTTTTTAATCCCCTTAACCTAACCTAACCCTAACCCTAACCCTAACCCCTAACCCACACTTGTCCGCTAGTCTCTATGACCTTCCGTTCCCGAGATACAGACATTCAAAATACGCCCCTACTGGACATGTCATATCTCGGGAAAGGAAGGTCGCACAGACTCGGGACAAAGACTGGTGTTCTCAGAGACCACATAAACCCCTAGACGGACGTTGGTCCCGAGTCTCTACGACCTTCCGTTCCCGAGATACAAACATTCCAAAAATCACCAAAAATACATGTCATATCTCGGGAACCGTAAGTCGTAGGGACTCGGTTTACCTGCTGGCGTTCTTGGAGACCCCATAAAATCATTGAAAGAGCTTATCCCCGAGTCTCTACGACCTTCCGTTCAAAAGTTACCAACCCGGGTAGGGCCCCGATTGAGTTTTTAATCCCCTTAACCTAACCTAACCCTAACCCTAACCCTAACCCCTAACCCACACTTGTCCGCTAGTCTCTACGACCTTCCGTTCCCGAGATACAGACATTCAAAATACGCCCCTACTGGACATGTCATATCTCGGGAAAGGAAGGTCGCACAGACTCGGGACAAAGACTGGTGTTCTCAGAGACCACATAAACCCCTAGACGGACGTTGGTCCCGAGTCTCTACGACCTTCCGTTTCCGAGATACACACATTCACTATAGGCGAACCAAACCCAATTCACTTCAATGGGAAAATAAACTTGAGTATAACTCGGGAACGGAAGGTCGTAGAGACTCGGGACCCTGATCCGTCGGACATAATTCGTGGTCCCTGAACACGCCAGACTTCTCCCCGAGTCTCTACGAACTTCCGTTCCCGAGATACAAACATTCCAAAAATCACCAAAAATACATGTCATATCTCGGGAACCGTAAGTCGTAGAGACTCGGTTTACCTGCTGGCGTTCTTGGAGACCCCATAAAACCATTGAAAGAGCTTATCCCCGAGTCTCTACGACCTTCCGTTCCCGAGATACAAACATTCAAAATATGCCCCTACTGGACATGTCATATCTCGGGAAAGGAAGGTCGCACAGACTCGGGACAAAGACTGGTGTTCTCAGAGACCACATAAACCCCTAGACGGACGTTGGTCCCGAGTCTCTACGACCTTCCGTTCCCGAGATACAAACATTCCAAAAATCACCAAAAATACATGTCATATCTCGGGAACCGTAAGTCGTAGGGACTCGGTTTACCTGCTGGCGTTCTTGGAGACCCCATAAAACCATTGAAAGAGCTTATCCCCGAGTCTCTACGACCTTCCGTTCAAAAGTTACCAACCCGGGTAGGGCCCCGATTGAGTTTTTATCCCCTTAACCTAACCTAACCCTAACCCTAACCCTAACCCCTAACCCACACTTGTCCGCTAGTCTCTACGACCTTCCGTTCCCGAGATACAGACATTCAAAATACGCCCCTACTGGACATGTCATATCTCGGGAAAGGAAGGTCGCACAGACTCGGGACAAAGACTGGTGTTCTCAGAGACCACATAAACCCCTAGACGGACGTTGGTCCCGAGTCTCTACGACCTTCCGTTCCCGAGATACAAACATTCCAAAAATCACCAAAAATACATGTCATATCTCGGGAACCGTAAGTCGTAGGGACTCGGTTTACCTGCTGGCGTTCTTGGAGACCCCATAAAACCATTGAAAGAGCTTATCCCCGAGTCTCTACGACCTTCCGTTCAAAAGTTACCAACCCGGGTAGGGCCCCGATTGAGTTTTTAATCCCCTTAACCTAACCTAACCCTAACCCTAACCCTAACCCCTAACCCACACTTGTCCGCTAGTCTCTACGACCTTCCGTTCCCGAGATACAGACATTCAAAATACGCCCCTACTGGACATGTCATATCTCGGGAAAGGAAGGTCGCACAGACTCGGGAAAAAGACTGGTGTTCTCAGAGACCACATAAACCCCTAGAAGGACGTTGGTCCCGAGTCTCTACGACCTTCCGTTTCAGAGATACACACATTCACTATAGGCGAACCAAACCCCATTCACTTCAATGGGAAAATTAACTTGAGTATAACTCGGGAACGGAAGGTCGTAGAGACTCGGGACCCTGATCCGTCGGACATAATTCGTGGTCTCTGAACACGCCAGACTTCTCCCCGAGTCTCTACGACCTTCCGTTCCCGAGATACAAACATTCCAAAAATCACCAAAAATACATGTCATATCTCGGGAACCGTAAGTCGTAGAGACTCGGTTTACCTGCTGGCGTTCTTGGAGACCCCATAAAACCATTGAAAGAGCTTATCCCCGAGTCTCTACGACCTTCCGTTCCCGAGATACAGACATTCGAAATACGCCCCTACTGGACATGTCATATCTCGGGAAAGGAAGGTCGCACAGACTCGGGACAAAGACTGGTGTTCTCAGAGACCACATAAACCCCTAGACGGACGTTGGTCCCGAGTCTCTACGACCTTCCGTTTCCGAGATACACACATTCACTATAGGCGAACCAAAGCCCATTCACTTCAATGGGAAAATAAACTTGAGTATAACTCGGGAACGGAAGGTCGTAGAGACTCTGGACCCTGATCCGTCGGACATAATTCGTGGTCTCTGAACACGCCAGACTTCTCCCCGAGTCTCTACGACCTTCCGTTCCCGAGATACAGACATTCAAAATACGCCCCTACTGGACATGTCATATCTCGGGAAAGGAAGGTCGCACAGACTCGGGACAAAGACTGGTGTTCTCAGAGACCACATAAACCCCTAGACGGACGTTGGTCCCGAGTCCGTACGACCTTCCGTTCCCGAGATACAAACATTCCAAAAATCACCAAAAATACATGTCATATCTCGGGAACCGTAAGTCGTAGGGACTCGGTTTACCTGCTGGCGTTCTTGGAGACCCCATAAAACCATTGAAAGAGCTTATCCCCGAGTCTCTACGACCTTCCGTTCAAAAGTTACCAACCCGGGTAGGGCCCCGATTGAGTTTTTATCCCCTTAACCTAACCTAACCCTAACCCTAACCCCTAACCCACACTTGTCCGCTAGTCTCTACGACCTTCCGTTCCCGAGATACAGACATTCAAAATACGCCCCTACTGGACATGTCATATCTCGGGAAAGGAAGGTCGCACAGACTCGGGACAAAGACTGGTGTTCTCAGAGACCACATAAACCCCAGGACGGACGTTGGTCCCGAATCTCTACGACCTTCCGTTTCCGAGATACACACATTCACTATAGGCGAACCAAACCCCATTCACTTCAATGGGAAAATAAACTTGAGCATAACTCGGGAACGGAAGGTCGTAGAGACTCGGGACCCTGATCCGTCGGCATAATTCGTGGTCTCTGAACACGCCAGACTTCTCCCCGAGTCTCTACGACCTTCCGTTCCCGAGATAAAAACATTCCAAAAATCGCCAAAAATACATGTCATATCTCGGGAACCGTAAGTCGTAGAGACTCGGTTTACCTGCTGGCATTCTTCGAGACCCCATAAAACCATTGAAAGAGCTTATGCCCGAGTCTCTACGACCTTCCGTTCCCGAGATACAGACATTCAAAATACGCCCCTACTGGACATGTCATATCTCGGGAACGGAAGGTCGCACAGACTCGGGACAAAGACTGGTGTTCTCAGAGACCACATAAACCCCTAGACGGACGTTGGTCCCGAGTCTCTACGACCTTCCGTTCCCGAGATACAAACATTCCAAAACTCACCAAAAATACATGTCATATCTCGGGAACCGTAAGTCGTAGGGACTCGGTTTACCTGCTGGCGTTCTTGGAGACCCCATAAAACCATTGAAAGAGCTTATCCCCGAGTCTCTACGACCTTCCGTTCAAAAGTTACCAACCCGGGTAGGGCCCCGATTGAGTTTTTAATCCCCTTAACCTAACCTAACCCTAACCCTAACCCTAACCCCTAACCCACACTTGTCCGCTAGTCTCTATGACCTTCCGTTCCCGAGATACAGACATTCAAAATACGCCCCTACTGGACATGTCATATCTCGGGAAAGGAAGGTCGCACAGACTCGGGACAAAGACTGGTGTTCTCAGAGACCACATAAACCCCTAGACGGACGTTGGTCCCGAGTCTCTACGACCTTCCGTTCCCGAGATACAAACATTCCAAAAATCACCAAAAATACATGTCATATCTCGGGAACCGTAAGTCGTAGGGACTCGGTTTACCTGCTGGCGTTCTTGGAGACCCCATAAAATCATTGAAAGAGCTTATCCCCGAGTCTCTACGACCTTCCGTTCAAAAGTTACCAACCCGGGTAGGGCCCCGATTGAGTTTTTAATCCCCTTAACCTAACCTAACCCTAACCCTAACCCTAACCCCTAACCCACACTTGTCCGCTAGTCTCTACGACCTTCCGTTCCCGAGATACAGACATTCAAAATACGCCCCTACTGGACATGTCATATCTCGGGAAAGGAAGGTCGCACAGACTCGGGACAAAGACTGGTGTTCTCAGAGACCACATAAACCCCTAGACGGACGTTGGTCCCGAGTCTCTACGACCTTCCGTTTCCGAGATACACACATTCACTATAGGCGAACCAAACCCAATTCACTTCAATGGGAAAATAAACTTGAGTATAACTCGGGAACGGAAGGTCGTAGAGACTCGGGACCCTGATCCGTCGGACATAATTCGTGGTCCCTGAACACGCCAGACTTCTCCCCGAGTCTCTACGAACTTCCGTTCCCGAGATACAAACATTCCAAAAATCACCAAAAATACATGTCATATCTCGGGAACCGTAAGTCGTAGAGACTCGGTTTACCTGCTGGCGTTCTTGGAGACCCCATAAAACCATTGAAAGAGCTTATCCCCGAGTCTCTACGACCTTCCGTTCCCGAGATACAAACATTCAAAATACGCCCCTACTGGACATGTCATATCTCGGGAAAGGAAGGTCGCACAGACTCGGGACAAAGACTGGTGTTCTCAGAGACCACATAAACCCCTAGACGGACGTTGGTCCCGAGTCTCTACGACCTTCCGTTCCCGAGATACAAACATTCCAAAAATCACCAAAAATACATGTCATATCTCGGGAACCGTAAGTCGTAGGGACTCGGTTTACCTGCTGGCGTTCTTGGAGACCCCATAAAACCATTGAAAGAGCTTATCCCCGAGTCTCTACGACCTTCCGTTCAAAAGTTACCAACCCGGGTAGGGCCCCGATTGAGTTTTTATCCCCTTAACCTAACCTAACCCTAACCCTAACCCCTAACCCACACTTGTCCGCTAGTCTCTACGACCTTCCGTTCCCGAGATACAGACATTCAAAATACGCCCCTACTGGACATGTCATATCTCGGGAAAGGAAGGTCGCACAGACTCGGGACAAAGACTGGTGTTCTCAGAGACCACATAAACCCCTAGACGGACATTGGTCCCGAGTCTCTACGACCTTCCGTTCCCGAGATACAAACATTCCAAAAATCACCAAAAATACATGTCATATCTCGGGAACCGTAAGTCGTAGGGACTCGGTTTACCTGCTGGCGTTCTTGGAGACCCCATAAAACCATTGAAAGAGCTTATCCCCGAGTCTCTACGACCTTCCGTTCAAAAGTTACCAACCCGGGTAGGGCCCCGATTGAGTTTTTATCCCCTTAAACTAACCTAACCCTAACCCTAACCCCTAACCCACACTTGTCCGCGAGTCTCTACGACCTTCCGTTCCCGAGATACAGACATTCAAAATACGCCCCTACTGGACATGTCATATCTCGGGAAAGGAAGGTCGCACAGACTCGGGACAAAGACTGGTGTTCTCAGAGACCACATAAACCCCTAGACGGACGTTGGTCCCGAGTCTCTACGACCTTCCGTTTCCGAGATACACACATTCACTATAGGCGAACCAAACCCCATTCACTTCAATGGGAAAATGAACTTGAGTATAACTCGGGAACGGAAGGTCGTAGAGACTCGGGACCCTGATCCGTCGGACATAATTCGTGGTCTCTGAACACGCCAGACTTCTCCCCGAGTCTCTACGACCTTCCGTTCCCGAGATACAAACATTCCAAAAATCACCAAAAATACATGTCATATCTCGGGAAACGTAAGTCGTAGGGACTCGGTTTACCTGCTGGCGTTCTTGGAGACCCCATAAAACCATTGAAAGAGCTTATCCCCGAGTCTCTACGACCTTCCGTTCAAAAGTTACCAACCCGGGTAGGGCCCCGATTGAGTTTTTATCCCCTTAACCTAACCTAACCCTAACCCTAACCCCTAACCCACACTTGGCCGCGAGTCTCTACGACCTTCCGTTCCCGAGATACAGACATTCAAAATACGCCCCTACTGGACATGTCATATCTCGGGAAAGGAAGGTCGCACAGACTCGGGACAAAGACTGGTGTTCTCAGAGACCACATAAACCCCTAGACGGACGTTGGTCCCGAGTCTCTACGACCTTCCGTTTCCGAGATACACACATTCACCATAGGCGAACCAAAGCCCATTCACTTCAATGGGAAAATAAACTTGAGTATAACTCGGGAACGGAAGGTCGTAGAGACTCGGGACCCTGATCCGTCGGACATAATTCGTGGTCTCTGAACACGCCAGACTTCTCCCCGAGTCTCTACGACCTTCCGTTCCCGAGATACAGACATTCAAAATACGCCCCTACTGGACATGTCATATCTCGGGAAAGGAAGGTCGCACAGACTCGGGACAAAGACTGGTGTTCTCAGAGACCACATAAACCCCTAGACGGACGTTGGTCCCGAGTCTCTACGACCTTCCGTTTCCGAGATACACACATTCACTATAGGCGAACCAAAGCCCATTCACTTCAATGGGAAAATAAACTTGAGTATAACTCGGGAACGGAAGGTCGTAGAGACTCTGGACCCTGATCCGTCGGACATAATTCGTGGTCTCTGAACACGCCAGACTTCTCCCCGAGTCTCTACGACCTTCCGTTCCCGAGATACAGACATTCAAAATACGCCCCTACTGGACATGTCATATCTCGGGAAAGGAAGGTCGCACAGACTCGGGACAAAGACTGGTGTTCTCAGAGACCACATAAACCCCTAGACGGACGTTGGTCCCGAGTCTCTACGACCTTCCGTTCCCGAGATACAAACATTCCAAAAATCACCAAAAATACATGTCATATCTCGGGAACCGTAAGTCGTACGGACTCGGTTTACCTGCTGGCGTTCTTGGAGACCCCATAAAACCATTGAACGAGCTTATCCCCGAGTCTCTACGACCTTCCGTTCAAAAGTTACCAACCCGGGTAGGGCCCCGATTGAGTTTTTATCCCCTTAACCTAACCCTAACCCTAACCCTAACCCCTAACCCACACTTGTCCGCGAGTCTCTACGACCTTCCGTTCCCGAGATACAGACATTCAAAATACGCCCCTACTGGACATGTCATATCTCGGGAAAGGAAGGTCGCACAGACTCGGGACAAAGACTGGTGTTCTCAGAGACCACATAAACCCCTCGACGGACGTTGGTCCCGAGTCTCTACGACCTTCCGTTTCCGAGATACACACATTCACTATAGGCGAACCAAAGCCCATTCACTTCAATGGGAAAATAAACTTGAGTATAACTCGGGAACGGAAGGTCGTAGAGACTCGGGACCCTGATCCGTCGGACATAATTCGTGGTCTCTGAACACGCCAGACTTCTCCCCGAGTCTCTACGACCTTCCGTTCCCGAGATACAGACATTCAAAATACGCCCCTACTGGACATGTCATATCTCGGGAACGGAAGGTCGCACAGACTCGGGACAAAGACTGGTGTTCTCAGAGACCACATAAACCCCTAGACGGACGTTGGTCCCGAGTCTCTACGACCTTCCGTTCCCGAGATACAAACATTCCAAAACTCACCAAAAATACATGTCATATCTCGGGAACCGTAAGTCGTAGGGACTCGGTTTACCTGCTGGCGTTCTTGGAGACCCCATAAAACCATTGAAAGAGCTTATCCCCGAGTCTCTACGACCTTCCGTTCAAAAGTTACCAACCCGGGTAGGGCCCCGATTGAGTTTTTAATCCCCTTAACCTAACCTAACCCTAACCCTAACCCTAACCCCTAACCCACACTTGTCCGCTAGTCTCTATGACCTTCCGTTCCCGAGATACAGACATTCAAAATACGCCCCTACTGGACATGTCATATCTCGGGAAAGGAAGGTCGCACAGACTCGGGACAAAGACTGGTGTTCTCAGAGACCACATAAACCCCTAGACGGACGTTGGTCCCGAGTCTCTACGACCTTCCGTTCCCGAGATACAAACATTCCAAAAATCACCAAAAATACATGTCATATCTCGGGAACCGTAAGTCGTAGGGACTCGGTTTACCTGCTGGCGTTCTTGGAGACCCCATAAAATCATTGAAAGAGCTTATCCCCGAGTCTCTACGACCTTCCGTTCAAAAGTTACCAACCCGGGTAGGGCCCCGATTGAGTTTTTAATCCCCTTAACCTAACCTAACCCTAACCCTAACCCTAACCCCTAACCCACACTTGTCCGCTAGTCTCTACGACCTTCCGTTCCCGAGATACAGACATTCAAAATACGCCCCTACTGGACATGTCATATCTCGGGAAAGGAAGGTCGCACAGACTCGGGACAAAGACTGGTGTTCTCAGAGACCACATAAACCCCTAGACGGACGTTGGTCCCGAGTCTCTACGACCTTCCGTTTCCGAGATACACACATTCACTATAGGCGAACCAAACCCAATTCACTTCAATGGGAAAATAAACTTGAGTATAACTCGGGAACGGAAGGTCGTAGAGACTCGGGACCCTGATCCGTCGGACATAATTCGTGGTCCCTGAACACGCCAGACTTCTCCCCGAGTCTCTACGAACTTCCGTTCCCGAGATACAAACATTCCAAAAATCACCAAAAATACATGTCATATCTCGGGAACCGTAAGTCGTAGAGACTCGGTTTACCTGCTGGCGTTCTTGGAGACCCCATAAAACCATTGAAAGAGCTTATCCCCGAGTCTCTACGACCTTCCGTTCCCGAGATACAAACATTCAAAATACGCCCCTACTGGACATGTCATATCTCGGGAAAGGAAGGTCGCACAGACTCGGGACAAAGACTGGTGTTCTCAGAGACCACATAAACCCCTAGACGGACGTTGGTCCCGAGTCTCTACGACCTTCCGTTCCCGAGATACAAACATTCCAAAAATCACCAAAAATACATGTCATATCTCGGGAACCGTAAGTCGTAGGGACTCGGTTTACCTGCTGGCGTTCTTGGAGACCCCATAAAACCATTGAAAGAGCTTATCCCCGAGTCTCTACGACCTTCCGTTCAAAAGTTACCAACCCGGGTAGGGCCCCGATTGAGTTTTTATCCCCTTAACCTAACCTAACCCTAACCCTAACCCTAACCCCTAACCCACACTTGTCCGCTAGTCTCTACGACCTTCCGTTCCCGAGATACAGACATTCAAAATACGCCCCTACTGGACATGTCATATCTCGGGAAAGGAAGGTCGCACAGACTCGGGACAAAGACTGGTGTTCTCAGAGACCACATAAACCCCTAGACGGACATTGGTCCCGAGTCTCTACGACCTTCCGTTCCCGAGATACAAACATTCCAAAAATCACCAAAAATACATGTCATATCTCGGGAACCGTAAGTCGTAGGGACTCGGTTTACCTGCTGGCGTTCTTGGAGACCCCATAAAACCATTGAAAGAGCTTATCCCCGAGTCTCTACGACCTTCCGTTCAAAAGTTACCAACCCGGGTAGGGCCCCGATTGAGTTTTTATCCCCTTAAACTAACCTAACCCTAACCCTAACCCCTAACCCACACTTGTCCGCGAGTCTCTACGACCTTCCGTTCCCGAGATACAGACATTCAAAATACGCCCCTACTGGACATGTCATATCTCGGGAAAGGAAGGTCGCACAGACTCGGGACAAAGACTGGTGTTCTCAGAGACCACATAAACCCCTAGACGGACGTTGGTCCCGAGTCTCTACGACCTTCCGTTTCCGAGATACACACATTCACTATAGGCGAACCAAACCCCATTCACTTCAATGGGAAAATGAACTTGAGTATAACTCGGGAACGGAAGGTCGTAGAGACTCGGGACCCTGATCCGTCGGACATAATTCGTGGTCTCTGAACACGCCAGACTTCTCCCCGAGTCTCTACGACCTTCCGTTCCCGAGATACAAACATTCCAAAAATCACCAAAAATACATGTCATATCTCGGGAAACGTAAGTCGTAGGGACTCGGTTTACCTGCTGGCGTTCTTGGAGACCCCATAAAACCATTGAAAGAGCTTATCCCCGAGTCTCTACGACCTTCCGTTCAAAAGTTACCAACCCGGGTAGGGCCCCGATTGAGTTTTTATCCCCTTAACCTAACCTAACCCTAACCCTAACCCCTAACCCACACTTGGCCGCGAGTCTCTACGACCTTCCGTTCCCGAGATACAGACATTCAAAATACGCCCCTACTGGACATGTCATATCTCGGGAAAGGAAGGTCGCACAGACTCGGGACAAAGACTGGTGTTCTCAGAGACCACATAAACCCCTAGACGGACGTTGGTCCCGAGTCTCTACGACCTTCCGTTTCCGAGATACACACATTCACCATAGGCGAACCAAAGCCCATTCACTTCAATGGGAAAATAAACTTGAGTATAACTCGGGAACGGAAGGTCGTAGAGACTCGGGACCCTGATCCGTCGGACATAATTCGTGGTCTCTGAACACGCCAGACTTCTCCCCGAGTCTCTACGACCTTCCGTTCCCGAGATACAGACATTCAAAATACGCCCCTACTGGACATGTCATATCTCGGGAAAGGAAGGTCGCACAGACTCGGGACAAAGACTGGTGTTCTCAGAGACCACATAAACCCCTAGACGGACGTTGGTCCCGAGTCTCTACGACCTTCCGTTTCCGAGATACACACATTCACTATAGGCGAACCAAAGCCCATTCACTTCAATGGGAAAATAAACTTGAGTATAACTCGGGAACGGAAGGTCGTAGAGACTCTGGACCCTGATCCGTCGGACATAATTCGTGGTCTCTGAACACGCCAGACTTCTCCCCGAGTCTCTACGACCTTCCGTTCCCGAGATACAGACATTCAAAATACGCCCCTACTGGACATGTCATATCTCGGGAAAGGAAGGTCGCACAGACTCGGGACTGGTGTTCTCAGAGACCACATAAACCCCTAGACGGACGTTGGTCCCGAGTCTCTACGACCTTCCGTTCCCGAGATACAAACATTCCAAAAATCACCAAAAATACATGTCATATCTCGGGAACCGTAAGTCGTACGGACTCGGTTTACCTGCTGGCGTTCTTGGAGACCCCATAAAACCATTGAACGAGCTTATCCCCGAGTCTCTACGACCTTCCGTTCAAAAGTTACCAACCCGGGTAGGGCCCCGATTGAGTTTTTATCCCCTTAACCTAACCCTAACCCTAACCCTAACCCCTAACCCACACTTGTCCGCGAGTCTCTACGACCTTCCGTTCCCGAGATACAGACATTCAAAATACGCCCCTACTGGACATGTCATATCTCGGGAAAGGAAGGTCGCACAGACTCGGGACAAAGACTGGTGTTCTCAGAGACCACATAAACCCCTCGACGGACGTTGGTCCCGAGTCTCTACGACCTTCCGTTTCCGAGATACACACATTCACTATAGGCGAACCAAAGCCCATTCACTTCAATGGGAAAATAAACTTGAGTATAACTCGGGAACGGAAGGTCGTAGAGACTCGGGACCCTGATCCGTCGGACATAATTCGTGGTCTCTGAACACGCCAGACTTCTCCCCGAGTCTCTACGACCTTCCGTTCCCGAGATACAGACATTCAAAATACGCCCCTACTGGACATGTCATATCTCGGGAAAGGAAGGTCGCACAGACTCGGGACAAAGACTGGTGTTCTCAGAGACCACATAAACCCCTAGACGGACGTTGGTCCCGAGTCTCTACGACCTTCCGTTCCCGAGATACAAACATTCCAAAAATCACCAAAAATACATGTCATATCTCGGGAACCGTAAGTCGTAGGGACTCGGTTTACCTGCTGGCGTTCTTGGAGACCCCATAAAACCATTGAAAGAGCTTATCCCCGAGTCTCTACGACCTTCCGTTCAAAAGTTACCAACCCGGGTAGGGCCCCGATTGAGTTTTTATCCCCTTAACCTAACCCTAACCCTAACCCCTAACCCACACTTGTCCGCGAGTCTCTACGACCTTCCGTTCCCGAGATACAGACATTCAAAATACGCCCCTACTGGACATGTCATATATCGGGAAAGGAAGGTCGCACAGACTCGGGACAAAGACTGGTGTTCTCAGAGACCACATAAACCCCTAGACGGACGTTGGTCCCGAGTCTCTACGACCTTCCGTTTCCGAGATACACACATTCACTATAGGCGAACCAAAGCCCATTCACTTCAATGGGAAAATAAGAGTATAACTCGGGAACGGAAGGTCGTAGAGACTCGGGACCCTGATCCGTCGGACATAATTCGTGGTCTCTGAACACGCCAGACTTCTCCCCGAGTCTCTACGACCTTCCGTTCCCGAGATACAAACATTCCAAAAATCACCAAAAATACATGTCATATCTCGGTAACCGTAAGTCGTAGAGACTCGGTTTACCTGCTGGCGTTCTTGGAGACCCCATAAAACCATTGAAAGAGCTTATCCCCGAGTCTCTACGACCTTCCGTTCCCGAGATACAGACATTCAAAATACGCCCCTACTGGACATGTCATATCTCGGGAAAGGAAGGTCGCACAGACTCGGGACAAAGACTGGTGTTCTCAGAGACCACATAAACCCCTAGACGGACGTTGGTCCCGAGTCTCTACGACCTTCCGTTTCCGAGATACACACATTCACTATAGGCGAACCAAACCCCATTCACTTCAATGGGAAAATGAACTTGAGTATAACTCAGGAACGGAAGGTCGTAGAGACTCGGGACCCTGATCCATCGGACATAATTCATGGTCTCTGAACACGCCAGACTTCTCCCCGAGTCTCTACGACCTTCCGTTCCCGAGATACAAACATTCCAAAAATCACCAAAAATACATGTCATATCTCGGGAACCGTAAGTCGTAGGGACTCGGTTTACCTGCTGGCGTTCTTGGAGACCCCATAAAACCATTGAAAGAGCTTATCCCCGAGTCTCTACAACCTTCCGTTCAAAAGTTACCAACCCGGGTAGGGCCCCGATTGAGTTTTTATCCCCTTAAACTAACCTAACCCTAACCCTAACCCCTAACCCACACTTGTCCGCGAGTCTCTACGACCTTCCGTTCCCGAGATACAGACATTCAAAATACGCCCCTACTGGACATGTCATATCTCGGGAAAGTAAGGTCGCACAGACTCGGGACAAAGACTGGTGTTCTCAGAGACCACATAAACCCCTAGACGGACGTTGGTCCCGAGTCTCTACGACCTTCCGTTTCCGAGATACACACATTCACTATAGGCGAACCAAACCCCATTCACTTCAATGGGAAAATGAACTTGAGTATAACTCGGGAACGGAAGGTCGTAGAGACTCGGGACCCTGATCCGTCGGACATAATTCGTGGTCTCTGAACACGCCAGACTTCTCCCCGAGTCTCTACGACCTTCCGTTCCCGAGATACAAACATTCCAAAAATCACCAAAAATACATGTCATATCTCGGGAACCGTAAGTCGTAGGGACTCGGTTTACCTGCTGGCGTTCTTGGAGACCCCATAAAACCATTGAAAGAGCTTATCCCCGAGTCTCTACGACCTTCCGTTCAAAAGTTACCAACCCGGGTAGGGCCCCGATTGAGTTTTTATCCCCTTAACCTAACCTAACCCTAACCCTAACCCTATTCCCTAACCCACACTTGTCCGCTAGTCTCTACGACCTTCCGTTCCCGAGATACAGACATTCAAAATACGCCCCTACTGGACATGTCATATCTCGGGAAATGAAGGTCGCACAGACTCGGGACAAAGACTGGTGTTCTCAGAGACCACATAAACCCCTAGACGGACGTTGGTCTCGAGTCTCTACGACCTTCCGTTCCCGAGATACAAACATTCCAAAAATCACAAAAAATACATGTCATATCTCGGGAACCGTAAGTCGTAGGGACTCGGTTTACCTGCTGGCGTTCTTGGAGACCCCATAAAACCATTGAAAGAGCTTATCCCCGAGTCTCTACGACCTTCCGTTCAAAAGTTACCAACCCGGGTAGGGCCCCGATTGAGTTTTTATCCCCTTAACCTAACCTAACCAAAACACCTAACCCTAACCCTATCCCCTAACCCACACTTGTCCGCTAGTCTCTACGACCTTCCGTTCCCGAGATACAGACATTCAAAATACGCCCCTACTGGACATGTCATATCTCGAGAAAGGAAGGTCGCACAGACTCGGGACAAAGACTGGTGTTCTCAGAGACCACATAAACCCCTAGACGGACGTTGGTCCCGAGTCTCTACGACCTTCCGTTTCCGAGATACACACATTCACTATAGGCGAACCAAACCCCATTCACTTCAATGGGAAAATAAACTTGAGCATAACTCGGGAACGGAAGGTCGTAGAGACTCGGGACCCTGATCCGTTGGACATAATTCGTGGTCCCTGAACACGCCAGACTTCTCCCCGAGTCTCTACGACCTTCCGTTCCCGAGATACAAACATTCCAAAAATCACCAAAAATACATGTCATATCTCGGGAACCGTAAGTCGTAGAGACTCGGTTTACCTGCTGGCGTTCTTGGAGACCCCATAAAACCATTGAAAGAGCTTATCCCCGAGTCTCTACGACCTTCCGTTCCCGAGATACAGACATTCAAAATACGCCCCTACTGGACATGTCATATCTCGGGAAAGGAAGGTCGCACAGACTCGGGACAAAGACTGGTGTTCTCAGAGACCACATAGACCCCTAGAAGGACGTTGGTCCCGAGTCTCTACGACCTTCCGTTTCAGAGATACACACATTCACTATAGGCGAACCAAACCCCATTCACTTCAATGGGAAAATGAACTTGAGTATAACTCGGGAACGGAAGGTCGTAGAGACTCGGGACCCTTATCCGTCGGACATAATTCGTGGTCTCTGAACACGCCAGACTTCTCCCCGAGTCTCTACGACCTTCCGTTCCCGAGATACAGACATTCAAAATACGCCCCTACTGGACATGTCATATCTCGGGAAAGGAAGGTCGCACAGACTCGGGACAAAGACTGGTGTTCTCAGAGACCACATAGACCCCTAGAAGGACGTTGGTCCCGAGTCTCTACGACCTTCCGTTTCAGAGATACACACATTCACTATAGGCGAACCAAACCCCATTCACTTCAATGGGAAAATGAACTTGAGTATAACTCGGGAACGGAAGGTCGTAGAGACTCGGGACACTTATCCGTCGGACATAATTCGTGGTCTCTGAACACGCCAGACTTCTCCCCGAGTCTCTACGACCTTCCGTTCCCGAGATACAAACATTCCAAAAATCACCAAAAATACATGTCATATCTCGGGAACCGTAAGTCGTAGAGACTCGGTTTACCTGCTGGCGTTCTTGGAGACCCTGTTGAGCCGCATTTTGTAATAACGGTGCATTTTGTAATAAACGTCCAAAATGTAATAACTTTTTCATTTCATTTTGTAATAAAGCCGCATTTTGTAATAAACTGCCGCATTTTGTAATAAACTGCCCCAACGCATTTTGTAATAAATTTTGCCGCATTATGTAATAAGTTATTACATTTTGAGAAGATTATTACAAAATGCACTTGCAACTTTTTTATTATCTAGAAAATGTAATAACATGGTGCATTACGTAATAACAATTCTAAAGCATTGTTTATTTGTTTGTTAATTGTATTTTATTTTACTTTAAAGTATTTGTAAAAGTTAGGCCTATTATTAGTATCACTGTATTAGCCTAGTAGCAGTACTTAGCAATTACTATCAGTACACTATTCAAAGGTTGCATTAACAGAGAATATTCTGTAAATTCCAGATTTTTTTTATTGGATACCAAAACCACATCAAGAATAGTTATAAACATCCAACAAACCGTATTATGCTTCTTATAATACAGAACAAAACTCTGGGTATCAAAATTTAATCCATTCGTAAACATTAACATATGCACATACAAAATAGAAACGCTGATGAATAGGTAAAGAACAGCTTTATTTATGCATTTATAGAACCTTTCAACAACAATAAATGCAACCAACACATGCAGGCTTGCGGCCAATTTAAAATAATAATGAACCAATGAATATAAGTTCTACCTTAAACAACGTAAGTGTCTTCTGCTTGTTTAGAGAGCTGCTGTGACCAGCAAATTTCTCCACTAAGATTAATTTTAAACAAATATGAAATTGCCTCAAAAGGCTAAACAAACAACAAAATTTCTATTTCCAAAATATATCCGTAATTTCAAATTGTCCATGTCTAATATGTCTAATTACCAGCCAAGCCATAAACCACTTGGAATGTTTCCCAAACAGCTCCTTGAGTTTTAACGCCACACCACCAAAGCGCCCTGCTGCTTTGTACAACCTTTGTACACTTATTGTGTGCTTTCCAACGACGTCCAACCCAAGGCTTTGGCTTAATGTTTCCCTTAGATAGATTGATGGATGGAATCGATCTGCAATGTCTTTAAAATGTTGAGACACTCTGTTAAACGTCCCAAGCATTGACATGTCATCCTCAAGGGTCATTTTGATAATAGACTGAAACATTTCAGTTGGTAGGACAGGCTGAACAGGGGGTGTAGTCAGAACAGGGTCCTCAGGCTGGATAGGTGGGTCACACTCATCTGGTGAGTCAGGCTGGATAGGTGGGTCAGACTCATCTGGTGAGTCAGGCTGGATAGGTGGGTCAGACTCATCTGGTGAGTCAGGCTGGATAGGTGGGTCAGACTCATCTGGTGAGGCAGGCTGGATAGGTGGGTCAGACTCATCTGGTGAGGCAGGCTGGATAGGTGGGTCAGACTCATCTGGTGAGGCAGGCTGCAGTGGTGAAAGTGTGTTGTTGTCATATAACTGTCCTGCTTGAGCATCCAAAACATGCTCTATAAATGGTGTGACTGGTCCCTCCAAACTCAGATAATGTTCTCCATGCCCCTCTGCCACATGACCAAGTACTAGCACTGGATTGTTGTGACAATATATGTTTGACTCTGATACAATAGTTGAGGCATTGATTCCCAGAGAGGAAATTACAAGAAACTGGACCTGGAAAATTTCAGATGCTCTTTGCGAAGTAATGTGGTCACCATAGGTTCCAGTTCGGGCCATTCTTTCCAAGTATCCATCCCAGTCATTGCCCTCGACAAAGTTGAACAAGAGTGTTCCATTTCCATTGTATGGATAATTCCTGAGGTCTTGGACAATTTCATCTCTTAAGCTTTCTGGTGATCTAAATATTCCAAGGGTGGATAGCTGGTCAGCCATGGCTGCAAACTGACAATTTCCATCTGGGTCAGGGTCATAGCGAATGCTTAACTCCATGGACATAAATTCCTCTAGTCTGTCTGTGTGTGTGTACTGAAACAAAAGTGGGTTTAGGCCTCTCTTTGATGGTGCTGTCTTGGGTTTTTTAGAGTGTGTCTTTTTTCGCAGCCGGGTAGCACTAGTTATATCCGACACGAAGAACCATTTTTGTGTTTGTCGGAGGGTCTTTGGGTCCCTAAAACTCACTTTGTATTTTGAGAGCTTTCGATTTTTTTTCACAATTGTACCACGCCTTACGTGATACTTTTTGGAGACTCGATGGGCACCATCCCTCATTCTGACCAAAACAGCGTCCTTAACATTGTAGTGTTGTGATAGGTTTTGTTTGAATGCACGCTTGATCATTAGTTTAGCACAGTGCTCAGAGGCCTTCCGTGCCATTCTTCTCACCCTTTTTCGTTTAGTATCAAATTTTTCTCGATGTCTCAAGGATGGTAAAGTTGAATGTTGATTCCTCACAGACTCCTTACGAACAGAAGATGGAGAACCGCATAAAGGATGCCTTATGCTGTTGCTTTTTCTTCCATAGTATACTTCAAATGGAGACCTCCAGCCTAAAACTTCTTTAAGATCCTCATTTAGCACTCTTGAATATACAGGTAGGTGCTTGACCCAGTTAACTCCGTTCCGTTGAAATTTCACCAGATCATACATGATCTTCTTTCTTAGCCACCTATGTGTCCTCTCAACCTTTCCTTGGCTTTGTGGATGATATGCTGAACTTTCAATTATTTTCACTTGCAGAGATGTCATTAGAATTTTCACTGCCCCTTTAAACTCAGTCCCTTTGTCATGTTGTAACACTTTGGGTGGTCCATGTTCACGATAAATCTTGTTAAGGTGTTTGGCGATTTCAACACTACTTTTTCTTTTCAATGGTTTCAGCCACATGTAACGACTGAACACATCCATCACTGTGAGAATGTAACGGTATAAAGCCTGACCATAACTAATTTTCATTTTTCCCATGTCCAATAGGTCAATTTGGTGTCGATCTTGCACTTCTTTGGCTTGAATGGTCATCAAAGGGGGCTTATTCAGAAACTTTGCATTTTGAAGTTGGTACCACTCAGTTTTGTTCAAGATTTCCTGCACCTTTCTTTCACTTATGCCACTATGATGCATTTTCAGTCGTTTGCTCAACTTTCTTGCTCCAGAACCCTTAGTATCATCTAGACCCTTTTTAACAACACAATCAACATTAGACTGTAGCATGACTGGCTTGCCGGCACACAGCAGTGTCTGCCCATCCTCACTGAGAGAATAGACCCCTTGATTTCTCCAGAGACGCACCAAGGCATTTTGTTGAATTCTTGTGCGTTCAGAAACTGGAACATGAAACTCTCCTCTCAACTTGCGAACTATGACATTGTACATTTCCTCGGTCATTGCTTGCTTTTGTCCATGGCCTACAATGAGCCCCAGCAGGGTGCAGGTCAGGGTTATAATTAGCAGACCTACAAGGGTGACAAAAGAGGGAAAATGTTTAACTCCCAAAACTAAACTGCATTTTGTGCCTTTTTTTTTGCACTTTTATTTTATTTGTGGAATTTCATTTCAAGTACTAAAATATTTTATCTTGAATTAATATTTAAGAAGGTATTTTAATTATTACAATTTTGATAACCCACCACCAACTGCGGCATCACAGTAATTCAAATTGCTTTATGAATGTTGATCTTATGTTATAGCCCTAGATTTGTCTCAATAAAGGATGCTATCATTAAAGAGGACGCTGCTTTTGTAGGAATACTGAAAAACAAGGTTTTAACAAATTTATTGTTTTCACACCTATTATAACATTTTTAGCCTTTTAATAGCTATTTCGATGCTTACTATTTATGACTGTGTTAACCCTTTGGCCGCCAAAGATATTCCAAAAATTTATGAAATATTAATATTAATTTTCCAAAAGGCTGTAACTTGAAACTGGTAAGAGATAAAATTATGCTGTAAATGAGAAAAACCTTAACCACAACCCTAAGTTTGTGATGGGAGTAAATTTACCAATCTAATTAGCATATTATGATGTCATAGGGTGGCGGCCATACTGGAAAATATGAATTTATAATATCAATTTTCCAAAAGGCTGTCACTTGAAACTGGAAAGAGATAAAAGTATACTGTAAATGTGGAAAAACTTCACCATTACTCAAAGTTTGTGACGGGAGTAAATTTACCAATCTAATTAGCATATTATGACATCACCAGGTGGTGGCCATATTGGAAAACATTCAACTCTGAAGAAGATTTCAAAAGGCTGCAACTTGAAAGTGGAAAGAGATCAAATTATACTGTAAATGAGGAAAAACTTCACCATGACTCAAAGTTTGTGATGGGAGTAAATTTACCAATCTAATTTGCATATTATGACATCACCAGTTGGCGGCCATATTGGAAAACATTCATCTCTGAAGATTTCAAAAGGCTGTAACTTGAAAGTGGAAAGAGATAAAATTATACTGTAAATGAGGAAAAACTTCACCATGACTCAAAGTTTGTGATGGGAGTAAATTTACCAATCTAATTTGCATATTATGACATTCATTGTGATCTGGGATGTGTTGTTTAAATGATCACTTTATTTTTTGAGCAGTGTACTATTGTGTGTGTGTGTGTGGGTGTAGTTTTTTGCACATGCACAGTTTTCCTTCAAATGTGTTATTACCTGTCGGTCATTAAAAGTTATTAACTTTTAATATGTACTTAGAGGCATAGATTTCAGTTTTACTTTACAAACTGTTTTTAATGCAGTGAGCATAACTTGGACAATGCAGGTTTAAATTCAGTCATATAATTTCTTATCAAGGGCAAAACATCTACATAACTTTAGATCAACTGCAAAATGTCTTTATACTTCCATATATTCAATTACACAGATAATATTTGACACAGTTTTTTCATACCTGGCATCATGTTGAACTCTGTTGGCTGTCTCAATTAAGCATGCAAGCAGTGCATGATCTTTGTAGAACTGATGCAGCAGCCAATCAGATTACAGCCCGCCCTCCCCTCCCTGGCTGAGTGACAGACCATGTAGAGCTTTGAATTTGGCCACAAGTTATTGGCCTATATAATTCCAAACGTGTTCTGTCATACATAGATTTATTGGGCTACATAGCTCTAAGGGAAATTGCATAAAAAACAACAAAAAGTCACTTGTATAAATTCATTGTTTAACAAACAACAATAATAGGTATTATTACATAATGCACCATGTTATTACATTTCCTAGAAAATAAAAAAGTTGCAAGTGCATTTTGTAATAATCTTCTCAAAATGTAATAACTTATTACATAATGTGGCAAAATTTATTACAAAATGCGTTGGGGCAGTTTATTACAAAATGCGGCAGTTTATTACAAAATGCGGCTTTATTACAAAATGAAATGAAAAAGTTATTACATTTTGGACGTTTATTACAAAATGCACCGTTATTACAAAATGCGGCTCAACAAACCTTTAGTATAAACCTTTAGTATAAACCTTTAGTATAAACCTTTAGTATAAACCTTTAGTATAAACCTTTAGTTAAACCTTTAGTATAAACCTTTAGTATAAACCTTTAGTGTCAAACCTTTAGTCTAAACCTTTAGTCTAAACCTTTAGTCTAAAACTTTAGTCTAAACCTTTAGTATAAACCTTTAGTATAAACCTTTAGTATAAACCTTTAGTATAAACCTTTAGTATAAACCTTTAGTATAAACCTTTAGTATAAACCTTTAGTTAAACCTTTAGTATAAACCTTTAGTTAAACCTTTAGTATAAACCTTTAGTTAAACCTTTAGTATAAACCTTTATAGTATGTATAGTATGTACAGTATGTATAGTATGTATAGTATGTACAGTATGTATAATATGTATAGTATGTACGGTATGAATAATATGTATAGTATCTACAGTATGAATAGTATGTGTAGTATATACAGTATGTTTAGTATGAATAGTATGTATAGTATGTATAGTATGTACAGTATGAATAGTATGTACAGTATGTGCAGTATGAATAGTATGTACAGTATGAATAGTATGTACAGTATGAATAGTATGTATAGTATGTACAGTATGAATAGTATGTACAGTATGTACAGTATGTATAGTATGTACAGTATGAATAGTATGTACAGTATGAATAGTATGTACAGTATGAATAGTATGTATAGTATGTACAGTATGTATATTATGAGTAGTATGTATAGTATGTACAGTATGAATAGTATGTACAGTATAAATAGTATGTATAGTATGTACAGTATGTAAAGTATGAATAGTATGAATAGTATGTACAGTATGAATAGTATGTATAGTATGTACAGTATGAATAGTATGTATAGCATGAATAGTATGTATAGTATATACAGTATGAATAGTATGTACAGTATGAACAGTATGTACAGTATGAATAGTATGTACAGTATGAATAGTATGTACAGTATGTATAGTATGAATAGTATGTATAGTACGAAGAGTATGTACAGTATGAATAGTATGTATAGTATGTGAAGTATGAATAGTACGTATAGTATGTACAGTATGAATAGTATGAATAGTAGTAGTATGTGTAGAATGAATAGTATGTATAGTATGAATAGTATGTATAGAATGAATAGTATGTATAGTATGAATAGTATGTGTAGTATGTACAGTATGAATAGTATGTATAGTATAAATAGTATGTATGGCATGTATAGTATGAATGGTATGCATGGTATGCATAGAATTTATATGTATAGTATGAATAGTATGTATAGTATGTATAGTAAAAAGTAGTATGTATAGTATGAAGAGTATGTATAGTAGTAGTATGTGTAGAATGAATAGTATGTATAGTATGTATAGTATGAATAGTATGTATAGAATGAATAGTATGTATAGTATAAATAGTATGTATATGTATGTATAGTATGAATAGTATGTATAGTATGTACAGTATGAATAGTATGTATAGTATGAACAGTATGTACAGTATGAATAGTATGTATAGTATGAATAGTATGAATAGTATGTACAGTATGAATAGTATGTACAGTATGTACAGTATGTATAGTATGAATAGTATGAACAGTATGAATAGTATGTACAGTATGTATAGCATGAATAGTATGTATAGTATGTAAAGTAAAAAATAGTATGTATAGTATGAATAGTATGTATAGTAGTAGTATGTGTAGAAATAATAGTATGTATAGTATGAATAGTATGTATAGAATGAATAGTATGTATAGTATAAATAGTATGTTTAGTAAAAAATATTATGTATATGTATGTATAGTATGAATAGTATGTATAGTATGTATAGTATGTACAGTATGAATAGTATGTATAGTATAAATAGTATGTATAGTATGTATAGTATAAACAGTATGTTTAGTATGAATAGTATGTATAGTATAAATAATATGTATAGTATGTACAGTATGTATAGTATGAACAGTATGTACAGTATGAATAGTATGAATAGTATGTACAGTATGAATAATATGTATAGTATGTACAGTATGAATAATATGTATAGTATCTACAGTATGAATAGTATGTATAGTATAAACAGTATGTTTAGTATGTATAGTATGAATAGTATGTATAGTATGTACAGTATGAATAGTATGTACAGTATGAATAGTATGTATAGTATGAATAGTATGTATAGTATGAATAGTATGTATAGTATGTACAGTATGAATAGTATGTATAATATGTACAGTATGAATAGTATGAATAGTATGTATAGTATGAATAGTATGTATAGTATGAAGAGTATGTACAGTATGAATAGTATGTATAGTATGTGAAGTATGAATAGTACGTATAGTATGTACAGTATGAATAGTATGAATAGTAGTAGTATGTGTAGAATGAATAGTATGTATAGTATGAATAGTATGTATAGTATGTATAGTAAAAAGTAGTATGTATAGTATGAAGAGTATGTATAGTAGTAGTATGTGTAGAATGAATAGTATGTATAGTATGTATAGTATGAATAGTATGTATAGAATGAATACTATGTATAGTATAAATAGTTTGTATATGTATGTATAGTATGAATAGTATGTATAGTATGTACAGTATGAATAGTATGTATAGTATGAATAGTATGTACAGTATGAATAGTATGTACAGTATGTACAGTATGAATAGTATGTATAGTATGAATAGTATGAATAGTATGTACAGTATGAATAGTATGTACAGTATGTACAGTATGTATAGTATGAATAGTATGAACAGTATGAATAGTATGTACAGTATGTATAGCATGAATAGTATGTATAGCATGTAAAGTAAAAAATAGTATGTATAGTATGAATAGTATGTATAGTAGTAGTATGTGTAGAAATAATAGTATGTATAGTATGAATAGTATGTATAGAATGAATAGTATGTATAGTATAAATAGTATGTTTAGTAAAAAATATTATGTATATGTATGTATAGTATGTACAGTATGAATAGTATGTATAGTATAAATAGTATGTATAGTATGTAGAGTATGTATAGTATGTATAGTATAAACAGTATGTTTAGTATGAATAGTATGTACAGTATGTATAGTATGAACAGTATGTACAGTATGAATAGTATGAATAGTATGTACAGTATGAATAATATGTATAGTATGTACAGTATGAATAATATGTATAGTATGTACAGTATGAATAATATGTATAGTATCTACAGTATGAATAGTATGTATAGTATAAACAGTATGTTTAGTATGTATAGTATGAATAGTATGTATAGTATGTACAGTATGAATAGTATGTATAGTATGAATAGTATGAATAGTATGTACAGTATGACTAGTATGTATAGTATGTGCAGTATGAATAGTATTTGCAGTATGAATAGTATGTATAGTATGAATAGTATGTATAGTATGTACAGTATGTACAGTATGTACAGTATGAATAGTATGAATAGTATGTACAGTATGAATAGTATGTACAGTATGAATAGTATGTATAGTATGAATAGTATGTATAGTATGAATAGTATGTATAGTATGTACAGTATGAATAGTATGAATAGTATGTATAATATGTACAGTATGAATAGTATGAATAGTATGTATAGTATGAATAGTATGTATAGTATGAAGAGTATGTACAGTATGAATAGTATGTATAGTATGAAGAGTATGTACAGTATGAATAGTATGTATAGTATGAAGAGTATGTACAGTATGAATAGTATGTATAGTATGTACAGTATGAATAGTATGAATAGTAGTAGTATGTGTAGAATGAATAGTATGTATAGTATGAATAGTATGTATAGAATGAATAGTATGTATAGTATGTATAGTATGTACAGTATGAATAGTATGTATAGTATGAATAGTATGTATAGTATGTACAGTATGAATAGTATGTATAGTATAAATAGTATGTATGGCATGTATAGTATGAATGGTATACATGGTATGCATAGAATTTATATGTATAGTATGAATAGTATGTATAGTATGTATAGTAAAAAGTAGTATGTATAGTATGAAGAGTATGTATAGTAGTAGTATGTGTAGAATGAATAGTATGTATAGTATGAATAGTATGTATAGAATGAATAGTATGTTTAGTATAAATAGTATGTATATGTATGTATAGTATGTATAGTATGTACAGTATGAATAGTATGTATAGTATGTATAGTATGTACAGTATGAATAGTATGTACAGTATGTACAGTATGAATAGTATGTATAGTATGAATAGTATGAATAGTATGTATAGTATGAATAGTATGTATAGTATGTACAGTATGAATAGTATGTACAGTATGTACAGTATGAATAGTATGTACAGTATGTACAGTATGTATAGTATGAACAGTATGAATAGTATGTACAGTATGTATAGCATGAATAGTATGTATAGTATGTACAGTATGAATAGTACGTACAGTATGTACAGTATGAATAGTATGTATAGTATGAATAGTATGAATAGTATGTACAGTATGTACAGTATGAATAGTATGTATAGTACGAATAGTATGTATAGTATGAGTAGTATGTATAGCATGTACAGTATGAATAGTATGTATAGTATAAATAGTATGTATAGTATAAATAGTATGTGTAGTATGTATAGTATAAATAGTATGTACAGTATGTATAGTATGAATAGTATGTACAGTATGTATAGTATGAATAGTATGTGTAGTATGTACAGTATGACTAGTATGTGTAGTATGAATAGTATGCATAGTATGAATAGTATGTATAGTATGTACAGTATGAATAGTATGTATAGTATGAACAGTATGTATAGTATGTATAGTATGAATAGTATGTATAGTATGTATAGTAAAAAGTAGTATGTATAGTATGAAGAGTATGTATAGTAGTAGTATGTGTAGAATGAATAGTATGTATAGTATGTATAGTATGAATAGTATGTATAGAATGAATAGTATGTATAGTATAAATAGTTTGTATATGTATGTATAGTATGAATAGTATGTATAGTATGTACAGTATGAATAGTATGTATAGTATGAATAGTATGTACAGTATGAATAGTATGTACAGTATGTACAGTATGAATAGTATGTATAGTATGAATAGTATGAATAGTATGTACAGTATGAATAGTATGTACAGTATGTACAGTATGTATAGTATGAATAGTATGAACAGTATGAATAGTATGTACAGTATGTATAGCATGAATAGTATGTATAGCATGTAAAGTAAAAAATAGTATGTATAGTATGAATAGTATGTATAGTAGTAGTATGTGTAGAAATAATAGTATGTATAGTATGAATAGTATGTATAGAATGAATAGTATGTATAGTATAAATAGTATGTTTAGTAAAAAATATTATGTATATGTATGTATAGTATGTACAGTATGAATAGTATGTATAGTATAAATAGTATGTATAGTATGTAGAGTATGTATAGTATGTATAGTATAAACAGTATGTTTAGTATGAATAGTATGTATAGTATAAATAATATGTATAGTATGTACAGTATGTATAGTATGAACAGTATGTACAGTATGAATAGTATGAATAGTATGTACAGTATGAATAATATGTATAGTATGTACAGTATGAATAATATGTATAGTATCTACAGTATGAATAGTATGTATAGTATAAACAGTATGAATAGTATGTATAGTATAAACAGTATGTTTAGTATGTATAGTATGAATAGTATGTATAGTATGTACAGTATGAATAGTATGTATAGTATGAATAGTATGAATAGTATGTACAGTATGACTAGTATGTATAGTATGTGCAGTATGAATAGTATTTGCAGTATGAATAGTATGTATAGTATGAATAGTATGTATAGTATGTACAGTATGTACAGTATGTACAGTATGAATATTATGAATAGTATGTACAGTATGAATAGTATGTACAGTATGAATAGTATGTATAGTATGAATAGTATGTATAGTATGAATAGTATGTATAGTATGTACAGTATGAATAGTATGAATAGTATGTATAATATGTACAGTATGAATAGTATGAATAGTATGTATAGTATGAATAGTATGTATAGTATGAAGAGTATGTACAGTATGAATAGTATGTATAGTATGAAGAGTATGTACAGTATGAATAGTATGTATAGTATGAAGAGTATGTACAGTATGAATAGTATGTATAGTATGTACAGTATGAATAGTATGAATAGTAGTAGTATGTGTAGAATGAATAGTATGTATAGTATGAATAGTATGTATAGAATGAATAGTATGTATAGTATGTATAGTATGTACAGTATGAATAGTATGTATAGTATGAATAGTATGTATAGTATGTACAGTATGAATAGTATGTATAGTATAAATAGTATGTATGGCATGTATAGTATGAATGGTATGCATGGTATGCATAGAATTTATATGTATAGTATGAATAGTATGTATAGTATGTATAGTAAAAAGTAGTATGTATAGTATGAAGAGTATGTATAGTAGTAGTATGTGTAGAATGAATAGTATGTATAGTATGAATAGTATGTATAGAATGAATAGTATGTATAGTATAAATAGTATGTATATGTATGTATAGTATGTATAGTATGTACAGTATGAATAGTATGTATAGTATGAATAGTATGTACAGTATGAATAGTATGTACAGTATGTACAGTATGAATAGTATGTATAGTATGAATAGTATGAATAGTATGTATAGTATGAATAGTATGTATAGTATGTACAGTATGAATAGTATGTACAGTATGTACAGTATGAATAGTATGTACAGTATGTACAGTATGTATAGTATGAACAGTATGAATAGTATGTACAGTATGTATAGCATGAATAGTATGTATAGTATGTACAGTATGAATAGTACGTACAGTATGTACAGTATGAATAGTATGTATAGTATGAATAGTATGAATAGTATGTACAGTATGTACAGTATGAATAGTATGTATAGTACGAATAGTATGTATAGTATGAGTAGTATGTATAGCATGTACAGTATGAATAGTATGTATAGTATAAATAGTATGTATAGTATAAATAGTATGTGTAGTATGTATAGTATAAATAGTATGTACAGTATGTATAGTATGAATAGTATGTACAGTATGTATAGTATGAATAGTATGTGTAGTATGTACAGTATGACTAGTATGTGTAGTATGAATAGTATGCATAGTATGAATAGTATGTATAGTATGTACAGAATGAATAGTATGTATAGTATGAACAGTATGTATAGTATGTATAGTATGAATAGTATGTACAGTTTGAATAGTATGTATAGTATGTACAGTATGACTAGTATGTATAGTATGAATAGTATGCATAGTATGAATAGTATGTATAGTATGTACAGTATGAATAGTATGTATAGTAGGAATAGTATGTATAGTATGAATAGTATGTATAGTATGTACAGTATGAATAGTATGCATAGTATGTACAGTATGAATAGTATGAATAGTATGTATAGTATGTACAGTATGAATAGTATGTATAGTAGGAATAGTATGTGTAGTATGTACAGTATGACTAGTATGTGTAGTATGAATAGTATGCATAGTATGAATAGTATGTATAGTATGTATAGTATAAACAGTATGTTTAGTATGAATAGTATGTATAGTATAAATAATATGTATAGTATGTACAGTATGTATAGTATGAACAGTATGTACAGTATGAATAGTATGAATAGTATGTACAGTATGAATAATATGTATAGTATGTACAGTATGAATAATATGTATAGTATCTACAGTATGAATAGTATGTATAGTATAAACAGTATGTTTAGTATGTATAGTATGAATAGTATGTATAGTATGTACAGTATGTATAGTATGTACAGTATGAATAGTATGTACAGTATGAATAGTATGTATAGTATGAATAGTATGTATAGTATGTACAGTATGAATAGTATGTATAATATGTACAGTATGAATAGTATGAATAGTATGTATAGTATGAATAGTATGTATAGTATGAAGAGTATGTACAGTATGAATAGTATGTATAGTATGTGAAGTATGAATAGTACGTATAGTATGTACAGTATGAATAGTATGAATAGTAGTAGTATGTGTAGAATGAATAGTATGTATAGTATGAATAGTATGTATAGGAAAAAGTAGTATGTATAGTATGAAGAGTATGTATAGTAGTAGTATGTGTAGAATGAATAGTATGTATAGTATGTATAGTATGAATAGTATGTATAGAATGAATAGTATGTATAGTATAAATAGTTTGTATATGTATGTATAGTATGAATAGTATGTATAGTATGTACAGTATGAATAGTATGTATAGTATGAATAGTATGTACAGTATGAATAGTATGTACAGTATGTACAGTATGAATAGTATGTATAGTATGAATAGTATGAATAGTATGTACAGTATGAATAGTATGTACAGTATGTACAGTATGTATAGTATGAATAGTATGAACAGTATGAATAGTATGTACAGTATGTATAGCATGAATAGTATGTATAGCATGTAAAGTAAAAAATAGTATGTATAGTATGAATAGTATGTATAGTAGTAGTATGTGTAGAAATAATAGTATGTATAGTATGAATAGTATGTATAGAATGAATAGTATGTATAGTATAAATAGTATGTTTAGTAAAAAATATTATGTATATGTATGTATAGTATGTACAGTATGAATAGTATGTATAGTATAAATAGTATGTATAGTATGTAGAGTATGTATAGTATGTATAGTATAAACAGTATGTTTAGTATGAATAGTATGTATAGTATAAATAATATGTATAGTATGTACAGTATGTATAGTATGAACAGTATGTACAGTATGAATAGTATGAATAGTATGTACAGTATGAATAATATGTATAGTATGTACAGTATGAATAATATGTATATTATCTACAGTATGAATAGTATGTATAGTATAAACAGTATGTTTAGTATGTATAGTATGAATAGTATGTATAGTATGTACAGTATGAATAGTATGTATAGTATGAATAGTATGAATAGTATGTACAGTATGACTAGTATGTATAGTATGTGCAGTATGAATAGTATTTGCAGTATGAATAGTATGTATAGTATGAATAGTATGTACAGTATGTACAGTATGTACAGTATGTACAGTATGAATAGTATGAATAGTATGTACAGTATGAATAGTATGTACAGTATGAATAGTATGTATAGTATGAATAGTATGTATAGTATGAATAGTATGTATAGTATGTACAGTATGAATAGTATGAATAGTATGTATAATATGTACAGTATGAATAGTATGAATAGTATGTATAGTATGAATAGTATGTATAGTATGAAGAGTATGTACAGTATGAATTGTATGTATAGTATGAAGAGTATGTACAGTATGAATAGTATGTATAGTATGAAGAGTATGTACAGTATGAATAGTATGTATAGTATGTACAGTATGAATAGTATGAATAGTAGTAGTATGTGTAGAATGAATAGTATGTATAGTATGAATAGTATGTATAGAATGAATAGTATGTATAGTATGAATAGTATGTATAGTATGAATAGTATGTATAGTATGTACAGTATGAATAGTATGTATAGTATGAATAGTATGTATAGTATGTACAGTATGAATAGTATGTATAGTATAAATAGTATGTATGGCATGTATAGTATGAATGGTATGCATGGTATGCATAGAATTTATATGTATAGTATGTATAGTATGTATAGTAAAAAGTAGTATGTATAGTATGAAGAGTATGTATAGTAGTAGTATGTGTAGAATGAATAGTATGTATAGTATGAATAGTATGTATAGAATGAATAGTATGTATAGTATAAATAGTATGTATATGTATGTATAGTATGTATAGTATGTACAGTATGAATAGTATGTATAGTATGAATAGTATGTACAGTATGAATAGTATGTACAGTATGTACAGTATGAATAGTATGTATAGTATGAATAGTATGGATAGTATGTATAGTATGAATAGTATGTATAGTATGTACAGTATGAATAGTATGTACAGTATGTACAGTATGAATAGTATGTACAGTATGTACAGTATGTATAGTATGAATAGTATGAACAGTATGAATAGTATGTACAGTATGTATAGCATGAATAGTATGTATAGTATGTACAGTATCAATAGTATGTACAGTATGTACAGTATGAATAGTATGTATAGTATGTACGTATGAATAGTATGAATAGTATGTACAGTATGTACAGTATGAATAGTATGTATAGTACGAATAGTATGTATAGTATGAGTAGTATTTATAGCATGTACAGTATGAATAGTATGTATAGTATAAATAGTATGTATAGTATAAATAGTATGTGTAGTATGTATAGTATAAATAGTATGTACAGTATGTATAGTATGAATAGTATGTACAGTATGTATAGTATGAATAGTATGTGTAGTATGTACAGTATGACTAGTATGTGTAGTATGAATAGTATGCATAGTATGAATAGTATGTATAGTATGTACAGTATGAATAGTATGTATAGTATGAACAGTATGTATAGTATGTATAGTATGAATAGTATGTACAGTTTGAATAGTATGTATAGTATGTACAGTATGACTAGTATGTATAGTATGAATAGTATGCATAGTATGAATAGTATGTATAGTATGTACAGTATGAATAGTATGTATAGTAGGAATAGTATGTATAGTATGAATAGTATGTATAGTATGTACAGTATGAATAGTATGCATAGTATGTACAGTATGAATAGTATGCATAGTACGTATAGTATGTATAGTATGAATAGTATGTATAGTATGAATAGTATGTATAGTATGTACAGTATGAATAGTATGTATAATATGTACAGTATGAATAGTATGAATAGTATGTATAGTATGAAGAGTATGTACAGTATGAATAGTATGTATAGTATGTGAAGTATGAATAGTACGTATAGTATGTACAGTATGAATAGTATGAATAGTAGTAGTATGTGTAGAATGAATAGTATGTATAGTATGAATAGTATGTATAGTATGTATAGTAAAAAGTAGTATGTATAGTATGAAGAGTATGTATAGTAGTAGTATGTGTAGAATGAATAGTATGTATAGTATGTATAGTATGAATAGTATGTATAGAATGAATAGTATGTATAGTATAAATAGTTTGTATATGTATGTATAGTATGAATAGTATGTATAGTATGTACAGTATGAATAGTATGTATAGTATGAATAGTATGAATAGTATGTACAGTATGACTAGTATGTATAGTATGTGCAGTATGAATAGTATTTGCAGTATGAATAGTATGTATAGTATGAATAGTATGTATAGTATGTACAGTATGTACAGTATGTACAGTATGAATAGTATGAATAGTATGTACAGTATGAATAGTATGTACAGTATGAATAGTATGTATAGTATGAATAGTATGTATAGTATGAATAGTATGTATAGTATGTACAGTATGAATAGTATGTATAATATGTACAGTATGAATAGTATGAATAGTATGTATAGTATGAATAGTATGTATAGTATGAAGAGTATGTACAGTATGAATAGTATGTATAGTATGAAGAGTATGTACAGTATGAATAGTATGTATAGTATGAAGAGTATGTACAGTATGAATAGTATGTATAGTATGTACAGTATGAATAGTATGAATAGTAGTAGTATGTGTAGAATGAATAGTATGTATAGTATGAATAGTATGTATAGAATGAATAGTATGTATAGTATGTATAGTATGTACAGTATGAATAGTATGTATAGTATGAATAGTATGTATAGTATGTACAGTATGAATAGTATGTATAGTATAAATAGTATGTATGGCATGTATAGTATGAATGGTATGCATGGTATGCATAGAATTTATATGTATAGTATGAATAGTATGTATAGTATGTATAGTAAAAAGTAGTATGTATAGTATGAAGAGTATGTATAGTAGTAGTATGTGTAGAATGAATAGTATGTATAGTATGAATAGTATGTATAGAATGAATAGTATGTATAGTATAAATAGTATGTATATGTATGTATAGTATGTATAGTATGTACAGTATGAATAGTATGTATAGTATGAATAGTATGTACAGTATGAATAGTATGTACAGTATGTACAGTATGAATAGTATGTATAGTATGAATAGTATGAATAGTATGTATAGTATGAATAGTATGTATAGTATGTACAGTATGAATAGTATGTACAGTATGTACAGTATGAATAGTATGTACAGTATGTACAGTATGTATAGTATGAACAGTATGAATAGTATGTACAGTATGTATAGCATGAATAGTATGTATAGTATGTACAGTATGAATAGTACGTACAGTATGTACAGTATGAATAGTATGTATAGTATGAATAGTATGAATAGTATGTACAGTATGTACAGTATGAATAGTATGTATAGTACGAATAGTATGTATAGTATGAGTAGTATGTATAGCATGTACAGTATGAATAGTATGTATAGTATAAATAGTATGTATAGTATAAATAGTATGTGTAGTATGTATAGTATAAATAGTATGTACAGTATGTATAGTATGAATAGTATGTACAGTATGTATAGTATGAATAGTATGTGTAGTATGTACAGTATGACTAGTATGTGTAGTATGAATAGTATGCATAGTATGAATAGTATGTATAGTATGTACAGAATGAATAGTATGTATAGTATGAACAGTATGTATAGTATGTATAGTATGAATAGTATGTACAGTTTGAATAGTATGTATAGTATGTACAGTATGACTAGTATGTATAGTATGAATAGTATGCATAGTATGAATAGTATGTATAGTATGTACAGTATGAATAGTATGTATAGTAGGAATAGTATGTATAGTATGAATAGTATGTATAGTATGTACAGTATGAATAGTATGCATAGTATGTACAGTATGAATAGTATGAATAGTATGTATAGTATGTACAGTATGAATAGTATGTATAGTAGGAATAGTATGTGTAGTATGTACAGTATGACTAGTATGTGTAGTATGAATAGTATGCATAGTATGAATAGTATGTATAGTATGTATAGTATAAACAGTATGTTTAGTATGAATAGTATGTATAGTATAAATAATATGTATAGTATGTACAGTATGTATAGTATGAACAGTATGTACAGTATGAATAGTATGAATAGTATGTACAGTATGAATAATATGTATAGTATGTACAGTATGAATAATATGTATAGTATCTACAGTATGAATAGTATGTATAGTATAAACAGTATGTTTAGTATGTATAGTATGAATAGTATGTATAGTATGTACAGTATGTATAGTATGTACAGTATGAATAGTATGTACAGTATGAATAGTATGTATAGTATGAATAGTATGTATAGTATGTACAGTATGAATAGTATGTATAATATGTACAGTATGAATAGTATGAATAGTATGTATAGTATGAATAGTATGTATAGTATGAAGAGTATGTACAGTATGAATAGTATGTATAGTATGTGAAGTATGAATAGTACGTATAGTATGTACAGTATGAATAGTATGAATAGTAGTAGTATGTGTAGAATGAATAGTATGTATAGTATGAATAGTATGTATAGGAAAAAGTAGTATGTATAGTATGAAGAGTATGTATAGTAGTAGTATGTGTAGAATGAATAGTATGTATAGTATGTATAGTATGAATAGTATGTATAGAATGAATAGTATGTATAGTATAAATAGTTTGTATATGTATGTATAGTATGAATAGTATGTATAGTATGTACAGTATGAATAGTATGTATAGTATGAATAGTATGTACAGTATGAATAGTATGTACAGTATGTACAGTATGAATAGTATGTATAGTATGAATAGTATGAATAGTATGTACAGTATGAATAGTATGTACAGTATGTACAGTATGTATAGTATGAATAGTATGAACAGTATGAATAGTATGTACAGTATGTATAGCATGAATAGTATGTATAGCATGTAAAGTAAAAAATAGTATGTATAGTATGAATAGTATGTATAGTAGTAGTATGTGTAGAAATAATAGTATGTATAGTATGAATAGTATGTATAGAATGAATAGTATGTATAGTATAAATAGTATGTTTAGTAAAAAATATTATGTATATGTATGTATAGTATGTACAGTATGAATAGTATGTATAGTATAAATAGTATGTATAGTATGTAGAGTATGTATAGTATGTATAGTATAAACAGTATGTTTAGTATGAATAGTATGTATAGTATAAATAATATGTATAGTATGTACAGTATGTATAGTATGAACAGTATGTACAGTATGAATAGTATGAATAGTATGTACAGTATGAATAATATGTATAGTATGTACAGTATGAATAATATGTATAGTATCTACAGTATGAATAGTATGTATAGTATAAACAGTATGTTTAGTATGTATAGTATGAATAGTATGTATAGTATGTACAGTATGAATAGTATGTATAGTATGAATAGTATGAATAGTATGTACAGTATGACTAGTATGTATAGTATGTGCAGTATGAATAGTATTTGCAGTATGAATAGTATGTATAGTATGAATAGTATGTACAGTATGTACAGTATGTACAGTATGTACAGTATGAATAGTATGAATAGTATGTACAGTATGAATAGTATGTACAGTATGAATAGTATGTATAGTATGAATAGTATGTATAGTATGTACAGTATGAATAGTATGAATAGTATGTATAATATGTACAGTATGAATAGTATGAATAGTATGTATAGTATGAATAGTATGTATAGTATGAAGAGTATGTACAGTATGAATTGTATGTATAGTATGAAGAGTATGTACAGTATGAATAGTATGTATAGTATGAAGAGTATGTACAGTATGAATAGTATGTATAGTATGTACAGTATGAATAGTATGAATAGTAGTAGTATGTGTAGAATGAATAGTATGTATAGTATGAATAGTATGTATAGAATGAATAGTATGTATAGTATGAATAGTATGTATAGTATGAATAGTATGTATAGTATGTACAGTATGAATAGTATGTATAGTATGAATAGTATGTATAGTATGTACAGTATGAATAGTATGTATAGTATAAATAGTATGTATGGCATGTATAGTATGAATGGTATGCATGGTATGCATAGAATTTATATGTATAGTATGTATAGTATGTATAGTAAAAAGTAGTATGTATAGTATGAAGAGTATGTATAGTAGTAGTATGTGTAGAATGAATAGTATGTATAGTATGAATAGTATGTATAGAATGAATAGTATGTATAGTATAAATAGTATGTATATGTATGTATAGTATGTATAGTATGTACAGTATGAATAGTATGTATAGTATGAATAGTATGTACAGTATGAATAGTATGTACAGTATGTACAGTATGAATAGTATGTATAGTATGAATAGTATGGATAGTATGTATAGTATGAATAGTATGTATAGTATGTACAGTATGAATAGTATGTACAGTATGTACAGTATGAATAGTATGTACAGTATGTACAGTATGTATAGTATGAATAGTATGAACAGTATGAATAGTATGTACAGTATGTATAGCATGAATAGTATGTATAGTATGTACAGTATCAATAGTATGTACAGTATGTACAGTATGAATAGTATGTATAGTATGTACGTATGAATAGTATGAATAGTATGTACAGTATGTACAGTATGAATAGTATGTATAGTACGAATAGTATGTATAGTATGAGTAGTATTTATAGCATGTACAGTATGAATAGTATGTATAGTATAAATAGTATGTATAGTATAAATAGTATGTGTAGTATGTATAGTATAAATAGTATGTACAGTATGTATAGTATGAATAGTATGTACAGTATGTATAGTATGAATAGTATGTGTAGTATGTACAGTATGACTAGTATGTGTAGTATGAATAGTATGCATAGTATGAATAGTATGTATAGTATGTACAGTATGAATAGTATGTATAGTATGAACAGTATGTATAGTATGTATAGTATGAATAGTATGTACAGTTTGAATAGTATGTATAGTATGTACAGTATGACTAGTATGTATAGTATGAATAGTATGCATAGTATGAATAGTATGTATAGTATGTACAGTATGAATAGTATGTATAGTAGGAATAGTATGTATAGTATGAATAGTATGTATAGTATGTACAGTATGAATAGTATGCATAGTATGTACAGTATGAATAGTATGCATAGTACGTATAGTATGTATAGTATGAATAGTATGTATAGTATGAATAGTATGTATAGTATGTACAGTATGAATAGTATGTATAATATGTACAGTATGAATAGTATGAATAGTATGTATAGTATGAAGAGTATGTACAGTATGAATAGTATGTATAGTATGTGAAGTATGAATAGTATGAATAGTATGTACAGTATGTACAGCATGAATAGTATGTATAGTACGAATAGTATGTATAGTATGAGTAGTATGTATAGCATGTACAGTATGAATAGTATGTATAGTATAAATAGTATGTATAGTATAAATAGTATGTGTAGTATGTATAGTATAAATAGTATGTACAGTATGTATAGTATGAATAGTATGTGCAGTATGTATAGTATGAATAGTATGTGTAGTATGTACAGTATGACTAGTATGTGTAGTATGAATAGTATGCATAGTATGAATAGTATGTATAGTATGTACAGTATGAATAGTATGTATAGTATGAACAGTATGTATAGTATGTATAGTATGAATAGTATGTACAGTTTGAATAGTATGTATAGTATGTACAGTATGACTAGTATGTGTAGTATGAATAGTATGCATAGTATGAATAGTATGTATAGTATGTACAGTATGAATAGTATGTATAGTAGGAATAGTATGTATAGTATGAATAGTATGTATAGTATGTACAGTATGAATAGTATGCATAGTACGTATAGTATGTATAGTATGAATAGTATGTATAGTATGAATAGTATGTATAGTATGTACAGTATGAATAGTATGTATAATATGTACAGTATGAATAGTATGAATAGTATGTATAGTATGAATAGTATGTATAGTATGAAGAGTATGTACAGTATGAATAGTATGTATAGTATGTGAAGTATGAATAGTACGTATAGTATGTACAGTATGAATAGTATGAATAGTAGTAGTATGTGTAGAATGAATAGTATGTATAGTATGAATAGTATGTATAGTATGTATAGTAAAAAGTAGTATGTATAGTATGAAGAGTATGTATAGTAGTAGTATGTGTAGAATGAATAGTATGTATAGTATGTATAGTATGAATAGTATGTATAGAATGAATAGTATGTATAGTATAAATAGTTTGTATATGTATGTATAGTATGAATAGTATGTATAGTATGTACAGTATGAATAGTATGTATAGTATGAATAGTATGTACAGTATGAATAGTATGTACAGTATGTACAGTATGAATAGTATGTATAGTATGAATAGTATGTACAGTATGAATAGTATGTACAGTATGTACAGTATGTATAGTATGAATAGTATGAACAGTATGAATAGTATGTACAGTATGTATAGCATGAATAGTATGTATAGCATGTAAAGTAAAAAATAGTATGTATAGTATGAATAGTATGTATAGTAGTAGTATGTGTAGAAATAATAGTATGTATAGTATGAATAGTATGTATAGAATGAATAGTATGTATAGTATAAATAGTATGTTTAGTAAAAAATATTATGTATATGTATGTATAGTATGTACAGTATGAATAGTATGTATAGTATAAATAGTATGTATAGTATGTAGAGTATGTATAGTATGTATAGTATAAACAGTATGTTTAGTATGAATAGTATGTATAGTATAAATAATATGTATAGTATGTACAGTATGTATAGTATGAACAGTATGTACAGTATGAATAGTATGAATAGTATGTACAGTATGAATAATATGTATAGTATGTACAGTATGAATAATATGTATAGTATCTACAGTATGAATAGTATGTATAGTATAAACAGTATGTTTAGTATGTATAGTATGAATAGTATGTATAGTATGTACAGTATGAATAGTATGTATAGTATGAATAGTATGAATAGTATGTACAGTATGACTAGTATGTATAGTATGTGCAGTATGAATAGTATTTGCAGTATGAATAGTATGTATAGTATGAATAGTATGTATAGTATGTACAGTATGAATAGTATGTACAGTATGAATAGTATGTATAGTATGTACAGTATGAATAGTATGTACAGTATGAATAGTATGTACAGTATGAATAGTATGTACAGTATGAATAGTATGTATAGTATGTATAGTATGAATAGTATGTATAGTATGTACAGTATGAATAGTATGAATAGTATGTATAATATGTACAGTATGAATAGTATGAATAGTATGTATAGTATGAATAGTATGTATAGTATGAAGAGTATGTAGAGTATGAATAGTATGTATAGTATGAAGAGTATGTACAGTATGAATAGTATGTATAGTATGTACAGTATGAATAGTATGAATAGTAGTAGTATGTGTAGAATGAATAGTATGTATAGTATGAATAGTATGTATAGAATGAATAGTATGTATAGTATGAATAGTATGTATAGTATGTACAGTATGAATAGTATGTATAGTATGAATAGTATGTATAGTATGTACAGTATGAATAGTATGTATAGTATAAATAGTATGTATGGCATGTATAGTATGAATGGTATGCATGGTATGCATAGAATTTATATGTATAGTATGAATAGTATGTATAGTATGTATAGTAAAAAGTAGTATGTATAGTATGAAGAGTATGTATAGTAGTAGTATGTGTAGAATGAATAGTATGTATAGTATGAATAGTATGTATAGTATGTACAGTATGAATAGTATGCATAGTATGTACAGTATGAATAGTATGAATAGTATGTATAGTATGTACAGTATGAATAGTATGTATAGTAGGAATAGTATGTGTAGTATGTACAGTATGACTAGTATGTGTAGTATGAATAGTATGCATAGTATGAATAGTATGTATAGTATGTATAGTATAAACAGTATGTTTAGTATGAATAGTATGTATAGTATAAATAATATGTATAGTATGTACAGTATGTATAGTATGAACAGTATGTACAGTATGAATAGTATGAATAGTATGTACAGTATGAATAATATGTATAGTATGTACAGTATGAATAATATGTATAGTATCTACAGTATGAATAGTATGTATAGTATAAACAGTATGTTTAGTATGTATAGTATGAATAGTATGTATAGTATGTACAGTATGTATAGTATGTACAGTATGAATAGTATGTACAGTATGAATAGTATGTATAGTATGAATAGTATGTATAGTATGTACAGTATGAATAGTATGTATAATATGTACAGTATGAATAGTATGAATAGTATGTATAGTATGAATAGTATGTATAGTATGAAGAGTATGTACAGTATGAATAGTATGTATAGTATGTGAAGTATGAATAGTACGTATAGTATGTACAGTATGAATAGTATGAATAGTAGTAGTATGTGTAGAATGAATAGTATGTATAGTATGAATAGTATGTATAGGAAAAAGTAGTATGTATAGTATGAAGAGTATGTATAGTAGTAGTATGTGTAGAATGAATAGTATGTATAGTATGTATAGTATGAATAGTATGTATAGAATGAATAGTATGTATAGTATAAATAGTTTGTATATGTATGTATAGTATGAATAGTATGTATAGTATGTACAGTATGAATAGTATGTATAGTATGAATAGTATGTACAGTATGAATAGTATGTACAGTATGTACAGTATGAATAGTATGTATAGTATGAATAGTATGAATAGTATGTACAGTATGAATAGTATGTACAGTATGTACAGTATGTATAGTATGAATAGTATGAACAGTATGAATAGTATGTACAGTATGTATAGCATGAATAGTATGTATAGCATGTAAAGTAAAAAATAGTATGTATAGTATGAATAGTATGTATAGTAGTAGTATGTGTAGAAATAATAGTATGTATAGTATGAATAGTATGTATAGAATGAATAGTATGTATAGTATAAATAGTATGTTTAGTAAAAAATATTATGTATATGTATGTATAGTATGTACAGTATGAATAGTATGTATAGTATAAATAGTATGTATAGTATGTAGAGTATGTATAGTATGTATAGTATAAACAGTATGTTTAGTATGAATAGTATGTATAGTATAAATAATATGTATAGTATGTACAGTATGTATAGTATGAACAGTATGTACAGTATGAATAGTATGAATAGTATGTACAGTATGAATAATATGTATAGTATGTACAGTATGAATAATATGTATAGTATCTACAGTATGAATAGTATGTATAGTATAAACAGTATGTTTAGTATGTATAGTATGAATAGTATGTATAGTATGTACAGTATGAATAGTATGTATAGTATGAATAGTATGAATAGTATGTACAGTATGACTAGTATGTATAGTATGTGCAGTATGAATAGTATTTGCAGTATGAATAGTATGTATAGTATGAATAGTATGTACAGTATGTACAGTATGTACAGTATGTACAGTATGAATAGTATGAATAGTATGTACAGTATGAATAGTATGTACAGTATGAATAGTATGTATAGTATGAATAGTATGTATAGTATGAATAGTATGTATAGTATGTACAGTATGAATAGTATGAATAGTATGTATAGTATGAATAGTATGTATAGTATGAAGAGTATGTACAGTATGAATTGTATGTATAGTATGAAGAGTATGTACAGTATGAATAGTATGTATAGTATGAAGAGTATGTACAGTATGAATAGTATGTATAGTATGTACAGTATGAATAGTATGAATAGTAGTAGTATGTGTAGAATGAATAGTATGTATAGTATGAATAGTATGTATAGAATGAATAGTATGTATAGTATGAATAGTATGTATAGTATGAATAGTATGTATAGTATGTACAGTATGAATAGTATGTATAGTATGAATAGTATGTATAGTATGTACAGTATGAATAGTATGTATAGTATAAATAGTATGTATGGCATGTATAGTATGAATGGTATGCATGGTATGCATAGAATTTATATGTATAGTATGTATAGTATGTATAGTAAAAAGTAGTATGTATAGTATGAAGAGTATGTATAGTAGTAGTATGTGTAGAATGAATAGTATGTATAGTATGAATAGTATGTATAGAATGAATAGTATGTATAGTATAAATAGTATGTATATGTATGTATAGTATGTATAGTATGTACAGTATGAATAGTATGTATAGTATGAATAGTATGTACAGTATGAATAGTATGTACAGTATGTACAGTATGAATAGTATGTATAGTATGAATAGTATGGATAGTATGTATAGTATGAATAGTATGTATAGTATGTACAGTATGAATAGTATGTACAGTATGTACAGTATGAATAGTATGTACAGTATGTACAGTATGTATAGTATGAATAGTATGAACAGTATGAATAGTATGTACAGTATGTATAGCATGAATAGTATGTATAGTATGTACAGTATCAATAGTATGTACAGTATGTACAGTATGAATAGTATGTATAGTATGTACGTATGAATAGTATGAATAGTATGTACAGTATGTACAGTATGAATAGTATGTATAGTACGAATAGTATGTATAGTATGAGTAGTATTTATAGCATGTACAGTATGAATAGTATGTATAGTATAAATAGTATGTATAGTATAAATAGTATGTGTAGTATGTATAGTATAAATAGTATGTACAGTATGTATAGTATGAATAGTATGTACAGTATGTATAGTATGAATAGTATGTGTAGTATGTACAGTATGACTAGTATGTGTAGTATGAATAGTATGCATAGTATGAATAGTATGTATAGTATGTACAGTATGAATAGTATGTATAGTATGAACAGTATGTATAGTATGTATAGTATGAATAGTATGTACAGTTTGAATAGTATGTATAGTATGTACAGTATGACTAGTATGTATAGTATGAATAGTATGCATAGTATGAATAGTATGTATAGTATGTACAGTATGAATAGTATGTATAGTAGGAATAGTATGTATAGTATGAATAGTATGTATAGTATGTACAGTATGAATAGTATGCATAGTATGTACAGTATGAATAGTATGCATAGTACGTATAGTATGTATAGTATGAATAGTATGTATAGTATGAATAGTATGTATAGTATGTACAGTATGAATAGTATGTATAATATGTACAGTATGAATAGTATGAATAGTATGTATAGTATGAAGAGTATGTACAGTATGAATAGTATGTATAGTATGTGAAGTATGAATAGTACGTATAGTATGTACAGTATGAATAGTATGAATAGTAGTAGTATGTGTAGAATGAATAGTATGTATAGTATGAATAGTATGTATAGTATGTATAGTAAAAAGTAGTATGTATAGTATGAAGAGTATGTATAGTAGTAGTATGTGTAGAATGAATAGTATGTATAGTATGTATAGTATGAATAGTATGTATAGAATGAATAGTATGTATAGTATAAATAGTTTGTATATGTATGTATAGTATGAATAGTATGTATAGTATGTACAGTATGAATAGTATGTATAGTATGAATAGTATGTACAGTATGAATAGTATGTACAGTATGTACAGTATGAATAGTATGTATAGTATGAATAGTATGAATAGTATGTACAGTATGAATAGTATGTACAGTATGTATAGTATGAATAGTATGAACAGTATGAATAGTATGTACAGTATGTATAGCATGAATAGTATGTATAGCATGTAAAGTAAAAAATAGTATGTATAGTATGAATAGTATGTATAGTAGTAGTATGTGTAGAAATAATAGTATGTATAGTATGAATAGTATGTATAGAATGAATAGTATGTATAGTATAAATAGTATGTTTAGTAAAAAATATTATGTATATGTATGTATAGTATGTACAGTATGAATAGTATGTATAGTATAAATAGTATGTAGAGTATGTAGAGTATGTATAGTATGTATAGTATAAACAGTATGTTTAGTATGAATAGTATGTATAGTATAAATAATATGTATAGTATGTACAGTATGTATAGTATGAACAGTATGTACAGTATGAATAGTATGAATAGTATGTACAGTATGAATAATATGTATAGTATGTACAGTATGAATAATATGTATAGTATCTACAGTATGAATAGTATGTATAGTATAAACAGTATGTTTAGTATGTATAGTATGAATAGTATGTATAGTATGTACAGTATGAATAGTATGTATAGTATGAATAGTATGAATAGTATGTACAGTATGACTAGTATGTATAGTATGTGCAGTATGAATAGTATTTGCAGTATGAATAGTATGTATAGTATGAATAGTATGTATAGTATGTACAGTATGAATAGTATGTACAGTATGAATAGTATGTATAGTATGTACAGTATGAATAGTATGTACAGTATGAATAGTATGTACAGTATGAATAGTATGTATAGTATGAATAGTATGTATAGTATGAATAGTATGTATAGTATGTACAGTATGAATAGTATGAATAGTATGTATAATATGTACAGTATGAATAGTATCAATAGTATGTATAGTATGAATAGTATGTATAGTATGAAGAGTATGTACAGTATGAATAGTATGTATAGTATGAAGAGTATGTACAGTATGAATAGTATGTATAGTATGTACAGTATGAATAGTATGAATAGTAGTAGTATGTGTAGAATGAATAGTATGTATAGTATGAATAGTATGTATAGAATGAATAGTATGTATAGTATGAATAGTATGTATAGTATGTACAGTATGAATAGTATGTATAGTATGAATAGTATGTATAGTATGTACAGTATGAATAGTATGTATAGTATAAATAGTATGTATGGCATGTATAGTATGAATGGTATGCATGGTATGCATAGAATTTATATGTATAGTATGAATAGTATGTATAGTATGTATAGTAAAAAGTAGTATGTATAGTATGAAGAGTATGTATAGTAGTAGTATGTGTAGAATGAATAGTATGTTTAGTATGAATAGTATGTATAGAATGAATAGTATGTATAGTATAAATAGTATGTATATGTATGTATAGTATGTACAGTATGAATAGTATGTATAGTATGAATAGTATGTACAGTATGAATAGTATGTACAGTATGTACAGTATGAATAGTATGTATAGTATGAATAGTATGAATAGTATGTATAGTATGAATAGTATGTATAGTATGTACAGTATGAATAGTATGTACAGTATGTACAGTATGAATAGTATGAATAGTATGTACAGTATGTACAGCATGAATAGTATGTATAGTACGAATAGTATGTATAGTATGAGTAGTATGTATAGCATGTACAGTATGAATAGTATGTATAGTATGAATAGTATGTATAGTATAAATAGTATGTGTAGTATGTATAGTATAAATAGTATGTACAGTATGTATAGTATGAATAGTATGTGCAGTATGTATAGTATGAATAGTATGTGTAGTATGTACAGTATGACTAGTATGTGTAGTATGAATAGTATGCATAGTATGAATAGTATGTATAGTATGTACAGTATGAATAGTATGTATAGTATGAACAGTATGTATAGTATGTATAGTATGAATAGTATGTACAGTTTGAATAGTATGTATAGTATGTACAGTATGACTAGTATGTGTAGTATGAATAGTATGCATAGTATGAATAGTATGTATAGTATGTACAGTATGAATAGTATGTATAGTAGGAATAGTATGTATAGTATGAATAGTATGTATAGTATGTACAGTATGAATAGTATGCATAGTACGTATAGTATGTATAGTATGAATAGTATGTATAGTATGAATAGTATGTATAGTATGTACAGTATGAATAGTATGTATAATATGTACAGTATGAATAGTATGAATAGTATGTATAGTATGAATAGTATGTATAGTATGAAGAGTATGTACAGTATGAATAGTATGTATAGTATGTGAAGTATGAATAGTACGTATAGTATGTACAGTATGAATAGTATGAATAGTAGTAGTATGTGTAGAATGAATAGTATGTATAGTATGAATAGTATGTATAGTATGTATAGTAAAAAGTAGTATGTATAGTATGAAGAGTATGTATAGTAGTAGTATGTGTAGAATGAATAGTATGTATAGTATGTATAGTATGAATAGTATGTATAGAATGAATAGTATGTATAGTATAAATAGTTTGTATATGTATGTATAGTATGAATAGTATGTATAGTATGTACAGTATGAATAGTATGTATAGTATGAATAGTATGTACAGTATGAATAGTATGTACAGTATGTACAGTATGAATAGTATGTATAGTATGAATAGTATGTACAGTATGAATAGTATGTACAGTATGTACAGTATGTATAGTATGAATAGTATGAACAGTATGAATAGTATGTACAGTATGTATAGCATGAATAGTATGTATAGCATGTAAAGTAAAAAATAGTATGTATAGTATGAATAGTATGTATAGTAGTAGTATGTGTAGAAATAATAGTATGTATAGTATGAATAGTATGTATAGAATGAATAGTATGTATAGTATAAATAGTATGTTTAGTAAAAAATATTATGTATATGTATGTATAGTATGTACAGTATGAATAGTATGTATAGTATAAATAGTGTATGTAGAGTATGTATAGTATGTATAGTATAAACAGTATGTTTAGTATGAATAGTATGTATAGTATAAATAATATGTATAGTATGTACAGTATGTATAGTATGAACAGTATGTACAGTATGAATAGTATGAATAGTATGTACAGTATGAATAATATGTATAGTATGTACAGTATGAATAATATGTATAGTATCTACAGTATGAATAGTATGTATAGTATAAACAGTATGTTTAGTATGTATAGTATGAATAGTATGTATAGTATGTACAGTATGAATAGTATGTATAGTATGAATAGTATGAATAGTATGTACAGTATGACTAGTATGTATAGTATGTGCAGTATGAATAGTATTTGCAGTATGAATAGTATGTATAGTATGAATAGTATGTATAGTATGTACAGTATGAATAGTATGTACAGTATGAATAGTATGTATAGTATGTACAGTATGAATAGTATGTACAGTATGAATAGTATGTACAGTATGAATAGTATGTACAGTATGAATAGTATGTATAGTATGTATAGTATGAATAGTATGTATAGTATGTACAGTATGAATAGTATGAATAGTATGTATAATATGTACAGTATGAATAGTATGAATAGTATGTATAGTATGAATAGTATGTATAGTATGAAGAGTATGTAGAGTATGAATAGTATGTATAGTATGAAGAGTATGTACAGTATGAATAGTATGTATAGTATGTACAGTATGAATAGTATGAATAGTAGTAGTATGTGTAGAATGAATAGTATGTATAGTATGAATAGTATGTATAGAATGAATAGTATGTATAGTATGAATAGTATGTATAGTATGTACAGTATGAATAGTATGTATAGTATGAATAGTATGTATAGTATGTACAGTATGAATAGTATGTATAGTATAAATAGTATGTATGGCATGTATAGTATGAATGGTATGCATGGTATGCATAGAATTTATATGTATAGTATGAATAGTATGTATAGTATGTATAGTAAAAAGTAGTATGTATAGTATGAAGAGTATGTATAGTAGTAGTATGTGTAGAATGAATAGTATGTATAGTATGAATAGTATGTATAGTATGTACAGTATGAATAGTATGCATAGTATGTACAGTATGAATAGTATGAATAGTATGTATAGTATGTACAGTATGAATAGTATGTATAGTAGGAATAGTATGTGTAGTATGTACAGTATGACTAGTATGTGTAGTATGAATAGTATGCATAGTATGAATAGTATGTATAGTATGTATAGTATAAACAGTATGTTTAGTATGAATAGTATGTATAGTATAAATAATATGTATAGTATGTACAGTATGTATAGTATGAACAGTATGTACAGTATGAATAGTATGAATAGTATGTACAGTATGAATAATATGTATAGTATGTACAGTATGAATAATATGTATAGTATCTACAGTATGAATAGTATGTATAGTATAAACAGTATGTTTAGTATGTATAGTATGAATAGTATGTATAGTATGTACAGTATGTATAGTATGTACAGTATGAATAGTATGTACAGTATGAATAGTATGTATAGTATGAATAGTATGTATAGTATGTACAGTATGAATAGTATGTATAATATGTACAGTATGAATAGTATGAATAGTATGTATAGTATGAATAGTATGTATAGTATGAAGAGTATGTACAGTATGAATAGTATGTATAGTATGTGAAGTATGAATAGTACGTATAGTATGTACAGTATGAATAGTATGAATAGTAGTAGTATGTGTAGAATGAATAGTATGTATAGTATGAATAGTATGTATAGGAAAAAGTAGTATGTATAGTATGAAGAGTATGTATAGTAGTAGTATGTGTAGAATGAATAGTATGTATAGTATGTATAGTATGAATAGTATGTATAGAATGAATAGTATGTATAGTATAAATAGTTTGTATATGTATGTATAGTATGAATAGTATGTATAGTATGTACAGTATGAATAGTATGTATAGTATGAATAGTATGTACAGTATGAATAGTATGTACAGTATGTACAGTATGAATAGTATGTATAGTATGAATAGTATGAATAGTATGTACAGTATGAATAGTATGTACAGTATGTACAGTATGTATAGTATGAATAGTATGAACAGTATGAATAGTATGTACAGTATGTATAGCATGAATAGTATGTATAGCATGTAAAGTAAAAAATAGTATGTATAGTATGAATAGTATGTATAGTAGTAGTATGTGTAGAAATAATAGTATGTATAGTATGAATAGTATGTATAGAATGAATAGTATGTATAGTATAAATAGTATGTTTAGTAAAAAATATTATGTATATGTATGTATAGTATGTACAGTATGAATAGTATGTATAGTATAAATAGTAAATAGTATGTATAGTATGTAGAGTATGTATAGTATGTATAGTATAAACAGTATGTTTAGTATGAATAGTATGTATAGTATAAATAATATGTATAGTATGTACAGTATGTATAGTATGAACAGTATGTACAGTATGAATAGTATGAATAGTATGTACAGTATGAATAATATGTATAGTATGTACAGTATGAATAATATGTATATTATCTACAGTATGAATAGTATGTATAGTATAAACAGTATGTTTAGTATGTATAGTATGAATAGTATGTATAGTATGTACAGTATGAATAGTATGTATAGTATGAATAGTATGAATAGTATGTACAGTATGACTAGTATGTATAGTATGTGCAGTATGAATAGTATTTGCAGTATGAATAGTATGTATAGTATGAATAGTATGTACAGTATGTACAGTATGTACAGTATGTACAGTATGAATAGTATGAATAGTATGTACAGTATGAATAGTATGTACAGTATGAATAGTATGTATAGTATGAATAGTATGTATAGTATGAATAGTATGTATAGTATGTACAGTATGAATAGTATGAATAGTATGTATAATATGTACAGTATGAATAGTATGAATAGTATGTATAGTATGAATAGTATGTATAGTATGAAGAGTATGTACAGTATGAATTGTATGTATAGTATGAAGAGTATGTACAGTATGAATAGTATGTATAGTATGAAGAGTATGTACAGTATGAATAGTATGTATAGTATGTACAGTATGAATAGTATGAATAGTAGTAGTATGTGTAGAATGAATAGTATGTATAGTATGAATAGTATGTATAGAATGAATAGTATGTATAGTATGAATAGTATGTATAGTATGAATAGTATGTATAGTATGTACAGTATGAATAGTATGTATAGTATGAATAGTATGTATAGTATGTACAGTATGAATAGTATGTATAGTATAAATAGTATGTATGGCATGTATAGTATGAATGGTATGCATGGTATGCATAGAATTTATATGTATAGTATGTATAGTATGTATAGTAAAAAGTAGTATGTATAGTATGAAGAGTATGTATAGTAGTAGTATGTGTAGAATGAATAGTATGTATAGTATGAATAGTATGTATAGAATGAATAGTATGTATAGTATAAATAGTATGTATATGTATGTATAGTATGTATAGTATGTACAGTATGAATAGTATGTATAGTATGAATAGTATGTACAGTATGAATAGTATGTACAGTATGTACAGTATGAATAGTATGTATAGTATGAATAGTATGGATAGTATGTATAGTATGAATAGTATGTATAGTATGTACAGTATGAATAGTATGTACAGTATGTACAGTATGAATAGTATGTACAGTATGTACAGTATGTATAGTATGAATAGTATGAACAGTATGAATAGTATGTACAGTATGTATAGCATGAATAGTATGTATAGTATGTACAGTATCAATAGTATGTACAGTATGTACAGTATGAATAGTATGTATAGTATGTACGTATGAATAGTATGAATAGTATGTACAGTATGTACAGTATGAATAGTATGTATAGTACGAATAGTATGTATAGTATGAGTAGTATTTATAGCATGTACAGTATGAATAGTATGTATAGTATAAATAGTATGTATAGTATAAATAGTATGTGTAGTATGTATAGTATAAATAGTATGTACAGTATGTATAGTATGAATAGTATGTACAGTATGTATAGTATGAATAGTATGTGTAGTATGTACAGTATGACTAGTATGTGTAGTATGAATAGTATGCATAGTATGAATAGTATGTATAGTATGTACAGTATGAATAGTATGTATAGTATGAACAGTATGTATAGTATGTATAGTATGAATAGTATGTACAGTTTGAATAGTATGTATAGTATGTACAGTATGACTAGTATGTATAGTATGAATAGTATGCATAGTATGAATAGTATGTATAGTATGTACAGTATGAATAGTATGTATAGTAGGAATAGTATGTATAGTATGAATAGTATGTATAGTATGTACAGTATGAATAGTATGCATAGTATGTACAGTATGAATAGTATGCATAGTACGTATAGTATGTATAGTATGAATAGTATGTATAGTATGAATAGTATGTATAGTATGTACAGTATGAATAGTATGTATAATATGTACAGTATGAATAGTATGAATAGTATGTATAGTATGAAGAGTATGTACAGTATGAATAGTATGTATAGTATGTGAAGTATGAATAGTACGTATAGTATGTACAGTATGAATAGTATGAATAGTAGTAGAATGAATAGTATGTATAGTATGAATAGTATGTATAGTATGTATAGTAAAAAGTAGTATGTATAGTATGAAGAGTATGTATAGTAGTAGTATGTGTAGAATGAATAGTATGTATAGTATGTATAGTATGAATAGTATGTATAGAATGAATAGTATGTATAGTATAAATAGTTTGTATATGTATGTATAGTATGAATAGTATGTATAGTATGTACAGTATGAATAGTATGTATAGTATGAATAGTATGTACAGTATGAATAGTATGTACAGTATGTACAGTATGAATAGTATGTATAGTATGAATAGTATGAATAGTATGTACAGTATGAATAGTATGTACAGTATGTATAGTATGAATAGTATGAACAGTATGAATAGTATGTACAGTATGTATAGCATGAATAGTATGTATAGCATGTAAAGTAAAAAATAGTATGTATAGTATGAATAGTATGTATAGTAGTAGTATGTGTAGAAATAATAGTATGTATAGTATGAATAGTATGTATAGAATGAATAGTATGTATAGTATAAATAGTATGTTTAGTAAAAAATATTATGTATATGTATGTATAGTATGTACAGTATGAATAGTATGTATAGTATAAATAGTATGTATAGTATGTAGAGTATGTATAGTATGTATAGTATAAACAGTATGTTTAGTATGAATAGTATGTATAGTATAAATAATATGTATAGTATGTACAGTATGTATAGTATGAACAGTATGTACAGTATGAATAGTATGAATAGTATGTACAGTATGAATAATATGTATAGTATGTACAGTATGAATAATATGTATAGTATCTACAGTATGAATAGTATGTATAGTATAAACAGTATGTTTAGTATGTATAGTATGAATAGTATGTATAGTATGTACAGTATGAATAGTATGTATAGTATGAATAGTATGAATAGTATGTACAGTATGACTAGTATGTATAGTATGTGCAGTATGAATAGTATTTGCAGTATGAATAGTATGTATAGTATGAATAGTATGTATAGTATGTACAGTATGAATAGTATGTACAGTATGAATAGTATGTATAATATGTACAGTATGAATAGTATGTACAGTATGAATAGTATGTACAGTATGAATAGTATGTATAGTATGAATAGTATGTATAGTATGAATAGTATGTATAGTATGTACAGTATGAATAGTATGAATAGTATGTATAATATGTACAGTATGAATAGTATCAATAGTATGTATAGTATGAATAGTATGTATAGTATGAAGAGTATGTACAGTATGAATAGTATGTATAGTATGAAGAGTATGTACAGTATGAATAGTATGTATAGTATGTACAGTATGAATAGTATGAATAGTAGTAGTATGTGTAGAATGAATAGTATGTATAGTATGAATAGTATGTATAGAATGAATAGTATGTATAGTATGAATAGTATGTATAGTATGTACAGTATGAATAGTATGTATAGTATGAATAGTATGTATAGTATGTACAGTATGAATAGTATGTATAGTATAAATAGTATGTATGGCATGTATAGTATGAATGGTATGCATGGTATGCATAGAATTTATATGTATAGTATGAATAGTATGTATAGTATGTATAGTAAAAAGTAGTATGTATAGTATGAAGAGTATGTATAGTAGTAGTATGTGTAGAATGAATAGTATGTTTAGTATGAATAGTATGTATAGAATGAATAGTATGTATAGTATAAATAGTATGTATATGTATGTATAGTATGTACAGTATGAATAGTATGTATAGTATGAATAGTATGTACAGTATGAATAGTATGTACAGTATGTACAGTATGAATAGTATGTATAGTATGAATAGTATGAATAGTATGTATAGTATGAATAGTATGTATAGTATGTACAGTATGAATAGTATGTACAGTATGTACAGTATGAATAGTATGAATAGTATGTACAGTATGTACAGCATGAATAGTATGTATAGTACGAATAGTATGTATAGTATGAGTAGTATGTATAGCATGTACAGTATGAATAGTATGTATAGTATAAATAGTATGTATAGTATAAATAGTATGTGTAGTATGTATAGTATAAATAGTATGTACAGTATGTATAGTATGAATAGTATGTGCAGTATGTATAGTATGAATAGTATGTGTAGTATGTACAGTATGACTAGTATGTGTAGTATGAATAGTATGCATAGTATGAATAGTATGTATAGTATGTACAGTATGAATAGTATGTATAGTATGAACAGTATGTATAGTATGTATAGTATGAATAGTATGTACAGTTTGAATAGTATGTATAGTATGTACAGTATGACTAGTATGTGTAGTATGAATAGTATGCATAGTATGAATAGTATGTATAGTATGTACAGTATGAATAGTATGTATAGTAGGAATAGTATGTATAGTATGAATAGTATGTATAGTATGTACAGTATGAATAGTATGCATAGTACGTATAGTATGTATAGTATGAATAGTATGTATAGTATGAATAGTATGTATAGTATGTACAGTATGAATAGTATGTATAATATGTACAGTATGAATAGTATGAATAGTATGTATAGTATGAATAGTATGTATAGTATGAAGAGTATGTACAGTATGAATAGTATGTATAGTATGTGAAGTATGAATAGTACGTATAGTATGTACAGTATGAATAGTATGAATAGTAGTAGTATGTGTAGAATGAATAGTATGTATAGTATGAATAGTATGTATAGTATGTATAGTAAAAAGTAGTATGTATAGTATGAAGAGTATGTATAGTAGTAGTATGTGTAGAATGAATAGTATGTATAGTATGTATAGTATGAATAGTATGTATAGAATGAATAGTATGTATAGTATAAATAGTTTGTATATGTATGTATAGTATGAATAGTATGTATAGTATGTACAGTATGAATAGTATGTATAGTATGAATAGTATGTACAGTATGAATAGTATGTACAGTATGTACAGTATGAATAGTATGTATAGTATGAATAGTATGAATAGTATGTACAGTATGAATAGTATGTACAGTATGTACAGTATGTATAGTATGAATAGTATGAACAGTATGAATAGTATGTACAGTATGTACAGCATGAATAGTATGTATAGCATGTAAAGTAAAAAATAGTATGTATAGTATGAATAGTATGTATAGTAGTAGTATGTGTAGAAATAATAGTATGTATAGTATGAATAGTATGTATAGAATGAATAGTATGTATAGTATAAATAGTATGTTTAGTAAAAAATATTATGTATATGTATGTATAGTATGTACAGTATGAATAGTATGTATAGTATAAATAGTATGTATAGTATGTAGAGTATGTATAGTATGTATAGTATAAACAGTATGTTTAGTATGAATAGTATGTATAGTATAAATAATATGTATAGTATGTACAGTATGTATAGTATGAACAGTATGTACAGTATGAATAGTATGAATAGTATGTACAGTATGAATAATATGTATAGTATGTACAGTATGAATAATATGTATAGTATCTACAGTATGAATAGTATGTATAGTATAAACAGTATGTTTAGTATGTATAGTATGAATAGTATGTATAGTATGTACAGTATGAATAGTATGTATAGTATGAATAGTATGAATAGTATGTACAGTATGACTAGTATGTATAGTATGTGCAGTATGAATAGTATTTGCAGTATGAATAGTATGTATAGTATGAATAGTATGTATAGTATGTACAGTATGTACAGTATGTACAGTATGAATAGTATGAATAGTATGTACAGTATGAATAGTATGTACAGTATGAATAGTATGTATAGTATGAATAGTATGTATAGTATGAATAGTATGTATAGTATGTACAGTATGAATAGTATGAATAGTATGTATAATATGTACAGTATGAATAGTATGAATAGTATGTATAGTATGAATAGTATGTATAGTATGAAGAGTATGTACAGTATGAATAGTATGTATAGTATGAAGAGTATGTACAGTATGAATAGTATGTATAGTATGAAGAGTATGTACAGTATGAATAGTATGTATAGTATGTACAGTATGAATAGTATGAATAGTAGTAGTATGTGTAGAATGAATAGTATGTATAGTATGAATAGTATGTATAGAATGAATAGTATGTATAGTATGTATAGTATGTACAGTATGAATAGTATGTATAGTATGAATAGTATGTATAGTATGTACAGTATGAATAGTATGTATAGTATAAATAGTATGTATGGCATGTATAGTATGAATGGTATGCATGGTATGCATAGAATTTATATGTATAGTATGAATAGTATGTATAGTATGTATAGTAAAAAGTAGTATGTATAGTATGAAGAGTATGTATAGTAGTAGTATGTGTAGAATGAATAGTATGTATAGTATGAATAGTATGTATAGAATGAATAGTATGTATAGTATAAATAGTATGTATATGTATGTATAGTATGTATAGTATGTACAGTATGAATAGTATGTATAGTATGAATAGTATGTACAGTATGAATAGTATGTACAGTATGTACAGTATGAATAGTATGTATAGTATGAATAGTATGAATAGTATGTATAGTATGAATAGTATGTATAGTATGTACAGTATGAATAGTATGTACAGTATGTACAGTATGAATAGTATGTACAGTATGTACAGTATGTATAGTATGAACAGTATGAATAGTATGTACAGTATGTATAGCATGAATAGTATGTATAGTATGTACAGTATGAATAGTACGTACAGTATGTACAGTATGAATAGTATGTATAGTATGAATAGTATGAATAGTATGTACAGTATGTACAGTATGAATAGTATGTATAGTACGAATAGTATGTATAGTATGAGTAGTATGTATAGCATGTACAGTATGAATAGTATGTATAGTATAAATAGTATGTATAGTATAAATAGTATGTGTAGTATGTATAGTATAAATAGTATGTACAGTATGTATAGTATGAATAGTATGTACAGTATGTATAGTATGAATAGTATGTGTAGTATGTACAGTATGACTAGTATGTGTAGTATGAATAGTATGCATAGTATGAATAGTATGTATAGTATGTACAGAATGAATAGTATGTATAGTATGAACAGTATGTATAGTATGTATAGTATGAATAGTATGTACAGTTTGAATAGTATGTATAGTATGTACAGTATGACTAGTATGTATAGTATGAATAGTATGCATAGTATGAATAGTATGTATAGTATGTACAGTATGAATAGTATGTATAGTAGGAATAGTATGTATAGTATGAATAGTATGTATAGTATGTACAGTATGAATAGTATGCATAGTATGTACAGTATGAATAGTATGAATAGTATGTATAGTATGTACAGTATGAATAGTATGTATAGTAGGAATAGTATGTGTAGTATGTACAGTATGACTAGTATGTGTAGTATGAATAGTATGCATAGTATGAATAGTATGTATAGAATGTATAGTATAAACAGTATGTTTAGTATGAATAGTATGTATAGTATAAATAATATGTATAGTATGTACAGTATGTATAGTATGAACAGTATGTACAGTATGAATAGTATGAATAGTATGTACAGTATGAATAATATGTATAGTATGTACAGTATGAATAATATGTATAGTATCTACAGTATGAATAGTATGTATAGTATAAACAGTATGTTTAGTATGTATAGTATGAATAGTATGTATAGTATGTACAGTATGTATAGTATGTACAGTATGAATAGTATGTACAGTATGAATAGTATGTATAGTATGAATAGTATGTATAGTATGTACAGTATGAATAGTATGTATAATATGTACAGTATGAATAGTATGAATAGTATGTATAGTATGAATAGTATGTATAGTATGAAGAGTATGTACAGTATGAATAGTATGTATAGTATGTGAAGTATGAATAGTACGTATAGTATGTACAGTATGAATAGTATGAATAGTAGTAGTATGTGTAGAATGAATAGTATGTATAGTATGAATAGTATGTATAGGAAAAAGTAGTATGTATAGTATGAAGAGTATGTATAGTAGTAGTATGTGTAGAATGAATAGTATGTATAGTATGTATAGTATGAATAGTATGTATAGAATGAATAGTATGTATAGTATAAATAGTTTGTATATGTATGTATAGTATGAATAGTATGTATAGTATGTACAGTATGAATAGTATGTATAGTATGAATAGTATGTACAGTATGAATAGTATGTACAGTATGTACAGTATGAATAGTATGTATAGTATGAATAGTATGAATAGTATGTACAGTATGAATAGTATGTACAGTATGTACAGTATGTATAGTATGAATAGTATGAACAGTATGAATAGTATGTACAGTATGTATAGCATGAATAGTATGTATAGCATGTAAAGTAAAAAATAGTATGTATAGTATGAATAGTATGTATAGTAGTAGTATGTGTAGAAATAATAGTATGTATAGTATGAATAGTATGTATAGAATGAATAGTATGTATAGTATAAATAGTATGTTTAGTAAAAAATATTATGTATATGTATGTATAGTATGTACAGTATGAATAGTATGTATAGTATAAATAGTATGTATAGTATGTAGAGTATGTATAGTATGTATAGTATAAACAGTATGTTTAGTATGAATAGTATGTATAGTATAAATAATATGTATAGTATGTACAGTATGTATAGTATGAACAGTATGTACAGTATGAATAGTATGAATAGTATGTACAGTATGAATAATACGTATAGTATGTACAGTATGAATAATATGTATAGTATCTACAGTATGAATAGTATGTATAGTATAAACAGTATGTTTAGTATGTATAGTATGAATAGTATGTATAGTATGTACAGTATGAATAGTATGTATAGTATGAATAGTATGAATAGTATGTACAGTATGACTAGTATGTATAGTATGTGCAGTATGAATAGTATTTGCAGTATGAATAGTATGTATAGTATGAATAGTATGTACAGTATGTACAGTATGTACAGTATGTACAGTATGTACAGTATGAATAGTATGTACAGTATGAATAGTATGTATAGTATGAATAGTATGTATAGTATGAATAGTATGTATAGTATGAATAGTATGTATAGTATGTACAGTATGAATAGTATGAATAGTATGTATAATATGTACAGTATGAATAGTATGAATAGTATGTATAGTATGAATAGTATGTATAGTATGAAGAGTATGTACAGTATGAATAGTATGTATAGTATGAAGAGTATGTACAGTATGAATAGTATGTATAGTATGAAGAGTATGTACAGTATGAATAGTATGTATAGTATGTACAGTATGAATAGTATGAATAGTAGTAGTATGTGTAGAATGAATAGTATGTATAGTATGAATAGTATGTATAGAATGAATAGTATGTATAGTATGAATAGTATGTATAGTATGAATAGTATGTATAGTATGTACAGTATGAATAGTATGTATAGTATGAATAGTATGTATAGTATGTACAGTATGAATAGTATGTATAGTATAAATAGTATGTATGGCATGTATAGTATGAATGGTATGCATGGTATGCATAGAATTTATATGTATAGTATGTATAGTATGTATAGTAAAAAGTAGTATGTATAGTATGAAGAGTATGTATAGTAGTAGTATGTGTAGAATGAATAGTATGTATAGTATGAATAGTATGTATAGAATGAATAGTATGTATAGTATAAATAGTATGTATAGTATGTATAGTATGTACAGTATGAATAGTATGTATAGTATGAATAGTATGTACAGTATGAATAGTATGTACAGTATGTACAGTATGAATAGTATGTATAGTATGAATAGTATGGATAGTATGTATAGTATGAATAGTATGTATAGTATGTACAGTATGAATAGTATGTACAGTATGTACAGTATGAATAGTATGTACAGTATGTACAGTATGTATAGTATGAATAGTATGAACAGTATGAATAGTATGTACAGTATGTATAGCATGAATAGTATGTATAGTATGTACAGTATCAATAGTATGTACAGTATGTACAGTATGAATAGTATGTATAGTATGTACGTATGAATAGTATGAATAGTATGTACAGTATGTACAGTATGAATAGTATGTATAGTACGAATAGTATGTATAGTATGAGTAGTATTTATAGCATGTACAGTATGAATAGTATGTATAGTATAAATAGTATGTATAGTATAAATAGTATGTGTAGTATGTATAGTATAAATAGTATGTACAGTATGTATAGTATGAATAGTATGTACAGTATGTATAGTATGAATAGTATGTGTAGTATGTACAGTATGACTAGTATGTGTAGTATGAATAGTATGCATAGTATGAATAGTATGTATAGTATGTACAGTATGAATAGTATGTATAGTATGAACAGTATGTATAGTATGTATAGTATGAATAGTATGTACAGTTTGAATAGTATGTATAGTATGTACAGTATGACTAGTATGTATAGTATGAATAGTATGCATAGTATGAATAGTATGTATAGTATGTACAGTATGAATAGTATGTATAGTAGGAATAGTATGTATAGTATGAATAGTATGTATAGTATGTACAGTATGAATAGTATGCATAGTATGTACAGTATGAATAGTATGCATAGTACGTATAGTATGTATAGTATGAATAGTATGTATAGTATGAATAGTATGTATAGTATGTACAGTATGAATAGTATGTATAATATGTACAGTATGAATAGTATGAATAGTATGTATAGTATGAAGAGTATGTACAGTATGAATAGTATGTATAGTATGTGAAGTATGAATAGTACGTATAGTATGTACAGTATGAATAGTATGAATAGTAGTAGTATGTGTAGAATGAATAGTATGTATAGTATGAATAGTATGTATAGTATGTATAGTAAAAAGTAGTATGTATAGTATGAAGAGTATGTATAGTAGTAGTATGTGTAGAATGAATAGTATGTATAGTATGAATAGTATGTATAGAATGAATAGTATGTATAGTATAAATAGTTTGTATATGTATGTATAGTATGAATAGTATGTATAGTATGTACAGTATGAATAGTATGTATAGTATGAATAGTATGTACAGTATGAATAGTATGTACAGTATGTACAGTATGAATAGTATGTATAGTATGAATAGTATGAATAGTATGTACAGTATGAATAGTATGTACAGTATGTATAGTATGAATAGTATGAACAGTATGAATAGTATGTACAGTATGTATAGCATGAATAGTATGTATAGCATGTAAAGTAAAAAATAGTATGTATAGTATGAATAGTATGTATAGTAGTAGTATGTGTAGAAATAATAGTATGTATAGTATGAATAGTATGTATAGAATGAATAGTATGTATAGTATAAATAGTATGTTTAGTAAAAAATATTATGTATATGTATGTATAGTATGTACAGTATGAATAGTATGTATAGTATAAATAGTATGTATAGTATGTAGAGTATGTATAGTATGTATAGTATAAACAGTATGTTTAGTATGAATAGTATGTATAGTATAAATAATATGTATAGTATGTACAGTATGTATAGTATGAACAGTATGTACAGTATGAATAGTATGAATAGTATGTACAGTATGAATAATATGTATAGTATGTACAGTATGAATAATATGTATAGTATCTACAGTATGAATAGTATGTATAGTATAAACAGTATGTTTAGTATGTATAGTATGAATAGTATGTATAGTATGTACAGTATGAATAGTATGTATAGTATGAATAGTATGTACAGTATGACTAGTATGTATAGTATGAATAGTATGTACAGTATGACTAGTATGTATAGTATGTGCAGTATGAATAGTATTTGCAGTATGAATAGTATGTATAGTATGAATAGTATGTATAGTATGTACAGTATGAATAGTATGTACAGTATGAATAGTATGTATAGTATGTACAGTATGAATAGTATGTACAGTATGAATAGTATGTACAGTATGAATAGTATGTATAGTATGAATAGTATGTATAGTATGAATAGTATGTATAGTATGTACAGTATGAATAGTATGAATAGTATGTATAATATGTACAGTATGAATAGTATCAATAGTATGTATAGTATGAATAGTATGTATAGTATGAAGAGTATGTACAGTATGAATAGTATGTATAGTATGAAGAGTATGTACAGTATGAATAGTATGTATAGTATGTACAGTATGAATAGTATGAATAGTAGTAGTATGTGTAGAATGAATAGTATGTATAGTATGAATAGTATGTATAGAATGAATAGTATGTATAGTATGAATAGTATGTATAGTATGTACAGTATGAATAGTATGTATAGTATGAATAGTATGTATAGTATGTACAGTATGAATAGTATGTATAGTATAAATAGTATGTATGGCATGTATAGTATGAATGGTATGCATGGTATGCATAGAATTTATATGTATAGTATGAATAGTATGTATAGTATGTATAGTAAAAAGTAGTATGTATAGTATGAAGAGTATGTATAGTAGTAGTATGTGTAGAATGAATAGTATGTTTAGTATGAATAGTATGTATAGAATGAATAGTATGTATAGTATAAATAGTATGTATATGTATGTATAGTATGTACAGTATGAATAGTATGTATAGTATGAATAGTATGTACAGTATGAATAGTATGTACAGTATGTACAGTATGAATAGTATGTATAGTATGAATAGTATGAATAGTATGTATAGTATGAATAGTATGTATAGTATGTACAGTATGAATAGTATGTACAGTATGTACAGTATGAATAGTATGAATAGTATGTACAGTATGTACAGCATGAATAGTATGTATAGTACGAATAGTATGTATAGTATGAGTAGTATGTATAGCATGTACAGTATGAATAGTATGTATAGTATAAATAGTATGTATAGTATAAATAGTATGTGTAGTATGTATAGTATAAATAGTATGTACAGTATGTATAGTATGAATAGTATGTGCAGTATGTATAGTATGAATAGTATGTGTAGTATGTACAGTATGACTAGTATGTGTAGTATGAATAGTATGCATAGTATGAATAGTATGTATAGTATGTACAGTATGAATAGTATGTATAGTATGAACAGTATGTATAGTATGTATAGTATGAATAGTATGTACAGTTTGAATAGTATGTATAGTATGTACAGTATGACTAGTATGTGTAGTATGAATAGTATGCATAGTATGAATAGTATGTATAGTATGTACAGTATGAATAGTATGTATAGTAGGAATAGTATGTATAGTATGAATAGTATGTATAGTATGTACAGTATGAATAGTATGCATAGTACGTATAGTATGTACAGTATGAATAGTATGTATAGTATGAATAGTATGTATAGTATGTACAGTATGACTAGTATGTATAGTATGTGCAGTATGAATAGTATTTGCAGTATGAATAGTATGTATAGTATGAATAGTATGTATAGTATGTACAGTATGAATAGTATGTACAGTATGAATAGTATGTATAGTATGTACAGTATGAATAGTATGTACAGTATGAATAGTATGTATAGTATGAATAGTATGTATAGTATGAATAGTATGTATAGTATGTACAGTATGAATAGTATGAATAGTATGTATAATATGTACAGTATGAATAGTATCAATAGTATGTATAGTATGAATAGTATGTATAGTATGAAGAGTATGTACAGTATGAATAGTATGTATAGTATGAAGAGTATGTACAGTATGAATAGTATGTATAGTATGTACAGTATGAATAGTATGAATAGTAGTAGTATGTGTAGAATGAATAGTATGTATAGTATGAATAGTATGTATAGAATGAATAGTATGTATAGTATGAATAGTATGTATAGTATGTACAGTATGAATAGTATGTATAGTATGAATAGTATGTATAGTATGTACAGTATGAATAGTATGTATAGTATAAATAGTATGTATGGCATGTATAGTATGAATGGTATGCATGGTATGCATAGAATTTATATGTATAGTATGAATAGTATGTATAGTATGTATAGTAAAAAGTAGTATGTATAGTATGAAGAGTATGTATAGTAGTAGTATGTGTAGAATGAATAGTATGTTTAGTATGAATAGTATGTATAGAATGAATAGTATGTATAGTATAAATAGTATGTATATGTATGTATAGTATGTACAGTATGAATAGTATGTATAGTATGAATAGTATGTACAGTATGAATAGTATGTACAGTATGTACAGTATGAATAGTATGTATAGTATGAATAGTATGAATAGTATGTATAGTATGAATAGTATGTATAGTATGTACAGTATGAATAGTATGTACAGTATGTACAGTATGAATAGTATGAATAGTATGTACAGTATGTACAGCATGAATAGTATGTATAGTACGAATAGTATGTATAGTATGAGTAGTATGTATAGCATGTACAGTATGAATAGTATGTATAGTATAAATAGTATGTATAGTATAAATAGTATGTGTAGTATGTATAGTATAAATAGTATGTACAGTATGTATAGTATGAATAGTATGTGCAGTATGTATAGTATGTATAGTATGAAGAGTATGTACAGTATGAATAGTATGTATAGTATGAAGAGTATGTACAGTATGAATAGTATGTATAGTATGTACAGTATGAATAGTATGAATAGTAGTAGTATGTGTAGAATGAATAGTATGTATAGTATGAATAGTATGTATAGAATGAATAGTATGTATAGTATGAATAGTATGTATAGTATGTACAGTATGAATAGTATGTATAGTATGAATAGTATGTATAGTATGTACAGTATGAATAGTATGTATAGTATAAATAGTATGTATGGCATGTATAGTATGAATGGTATGCATGGTATGCATAGAATTTATATGTATAGTATGAATAGTATGTATAGTATGTATAGTAAAAAGTAGTATGTATAGTATGAAGAGTATGTATAGTAGTAGTATGTGTAGAATGAATAGTATGTTTAGTATGAATAGTATGTATAGAATGAATAGTATGTATAGTATAAATAGTATGTATATGTATGTATAGTATGTACAGTATGAATAGTATGTATAGTATGAATAGTATGTACAGTATGAATAGTATGTACAGTATGTACAGTATGAATAGTATGTATAGTATGAATAGTATGAATAGTATGTATAGTATGAATAGTATGTATAGTATGTACAGTATGAATAGTATGTACAGTATGTACAGTATGAATAGTATGAATAGTATGTACAGTATGTACAGCATGAATAGTATGTATAGTACGAATAGTATGTATAGTATGAGTAGTATGTATAGCATGTACAGTATGAATAGTATGTATAGTATAAATAGTATGTATAGTATAAATAGTATGAATAGTATGTATAGTATGTACAGTATGAATAGTATGAATAGTAGTAGTATGTGTAGAATGAATAGTATGTATAGTATGAATAGTATGTATAGAATGAATAGTATGTATAGTATGAATAGTATGTATAGTATGTACAGTATGAATAGTATGTATAGTATGAATAGTATGTATAGTATGTACAGTATGAATAGTATGTATAGTATAAATAGTATGTATGGCATGTATAGTATGAATGGTATGCATGGTATGCATAGAATTTATATGTATAGTATGAATAGTATGTATAGTATGTATAGTAAAAAGTAGTATGTATAGTATGAAGAGTATGTATAGTAGTAGTATGTGTAGAATGAATAGTATGTTTAGTATGAATAGTATGTATAGAATGAATAGTATGTATAGTATAAATAGTATGTATATGTATGTATAGTATGTACAGTATGAATAGTATGTATAGTATGAATAGTATGTACAGTATGAATAGTATGTACAGTATGTACAGTATGAATAGTATGTATAGTATGAATAGTATGAATAGTATGTATAGTATGAATAGTATGTATAGTATGTACAGTATGAATAGTATGTACAGTATGTACAGTATGAATAGTATGAATAGTATGTACAGTATGTACAGCATGAATAGTATGTATAGTACGAATAGTATGTATAGTATGAGTAGTATGTATAGCATGTACAGTATGAATAGTATGTATAGTATAAATAGTATGTATAGTATAAATAGTATGTGTAGTATGTATAGTATAAATAGTATGTACAGTATGTATAGTATGAATAGTATGTGCAGTATGTATAGTATGAATAGTATGTGTAGTATGTACAGTATGACTAGTATGTGTAGTATGAATAGTATGCATAGTATGAATAGTATGTACAGTATGAATAGTATGTATAGTATGAATAGTATGAACAGTATGTATAGTATGTATAGTATGAATAGTATGTACAGTTTGAATAGTATGTATAGTATGTACAGTATGACTAGTATGTGTAGTATGAATAGTATGCATAGTATGAATAGTATGTATAGTATGTACAGTATGAATAGTATGTATAGTAGGAATAGTATGTATAGTATGAATAGTATGTATAGTATGTACAGTATGAATAGTATGCATAGTACGTATAGTATGTATAGTATGAATAGTATGAATAGTATGAATAGTATGTATAGTATGTACAGTATGAATAGTATGTATAATATGTACAGTATGAATAGTATGAATAGTATGTATAGTATGAATAGTATGTATAGTATGAAGAGTATGTACAGTATGAATAGTATGTATAGTATGTGAAGTATGAATAGTACGTATAGTATGTACAGTATGAATAGTATGAATAGTAGTAGTATGTGTAGAATGAATAGTATGTATAGTATGAATAGTATGTATAGTATGTATAGTAAAAAGTAGTATGTATAGTATGAAGAGTATGTATAGTAGTAGTATGTGTAGAATGAATAGTATGTATAGTATGTATAGTATGAATAGTATGTATAGAATGAATAGTATGTATAGTATAAATAGTTTGTATATGTATGTATAGTATGAATAGTATGTATAGTATGTACAGTATGAATAGTATGTATAGTATGAATAGTATGTACAGTATGAATAGTATGTACAGTATGTACAGTATGAATAGTATGTATAGTATGAATAGTATGAATAGTATGTACAGTATGAATAGTATGTACAGTATGTACAGTATGTATAGTATGAATAGTATGAACAGTATGAATAGTATGTACAGTATGTATAGCATGAATAGTATGTATAGCATGTAAAGTAAAAAATAGTATGTATAGTATGAATAGTATGTATAGTAGTAGTATGTGTAGAAATAATAGTATGTATAGTATGAATAGTATGTATAGAATGAATAGTATGTATAGTATAAATAGTATGTTTAGTAAAAAATATTATGTATATGTATGTATAGTATGTACAGTATGAATAGTATGTATAGTATAAATAGTATGTATAGTATGTAGAGTATGTATAGTATGTATAGTATAAACAGTATGTTTAGTATGAATAGTATGTATAGTATAAATAATATGTATAGTATGTACAGTATGTATAGTATGAACAGTATGTACAGTATGAATAGTATGAATAGTATGTACAGTATGAATAATATGTATAGTATGTACAGTATGAATAATATGTATAGTATCTACAGTATGAATAGTATGTATAGTATAAACAGTATGTTTAGTATGTATAGTATGAATAGTATGTATAGTATGTACAGTATGAATAGTATGTATAGTATGAATAGTATGAATAGTATGTACAGTATGACTAGTATGTATAGTATGTGCAGTATGAATAGTATTTGCAGTATGAATAGTATGTATAGTATGAATAGTATGTATAGTATGTACAGTATGAATAGTATGTACAGTATGAATAGTATGTATAGTATGTACAGTATGAATAGTATGTACAGTATGAATAGTATGTACAGTATGAATAGTATGTACAGTATGAATAGTATGTACAGTATGAATAGTATGTATAGTATGTATAGTATGAATAGTATGTATAGTATGTACAGTATGAATAGTATGAATAGTATGTATAATATGTACAGTATGAATAGTATGAATAGTATGTATAGTATGAATAGTATGTATAGTATGAAGAGTATGTAGAGTATGAATAGTATGTATAGTATGAAGAGTATGTACAGTATGAATAGTATGTATAGTATGTACAGTATGAATAGTATGAATAGTAGTAGTATGTGTAGAATGAATAGTATGTATAGTATGAATAGTATGTATAGAATGAATAGTATGTATAGTATGAATAGTATGTATAGTATGTACAGTATGAATAGTATGTATAGTATGAATAGTATGTATAGTATGTACAGTATGAATAGTATGTATAGTATAAATAGTATGTATGGCATGTATAGTATGAATGGTATGCATGGTATGCATAGAATTTATATGTATAGTATGAATAGTATGTATAGTATGTATAGTAAAAAGTAGTATGTATAGTATGAAGAGTATGTATAGTAGTAGTATGTGTAGAATGAATAGTATGTATAGTATGAATAGTATGTATAGTATGTACAGTATGAATAGTATGCATAGTATGTACAGTATGAATAGTATGAATAGTATGTATAGTATGTACAGTATGAATAGTATGTATAGTAGGAATAGTATGTGTAGTATGTACAGTATGACTAGTATGTGTAGTATGAATAGTATGCATAGTATGAATAGTATGTATAGTATGTATAGTATAAACAGTATGTTTAGTATGAATAGTATGTATAGTATAAATAATATGTATAGTATGTACAGTATGTATAGTATGAACAGTATGTACAGTATGAATAGTATGAATAGTATGTACAGTATGAATAATATGTATAGTATGTACAGTATGAATAATATGTATAGTATCTACAGTATGAATAGTATGTATAGTATAAACAGTATGTTTAGTATGTATAGTATGAATAGTATGTATAGTATGTACAGTATGTATAGTATGTACAGTATGAATAGTATGTACAGTATGAATAGTATGTATAGTATGAATAGTATGTATAGTATGTACAGTATGAATAGTATGAATAGTATGTACAGTATGTACAGTATGAATAGTATGTATAGTACGAATAGTATGTATAGTATGAGTAGTATGTATAGCATGTACAGTATGAATAGTATGTATAGTATAAATAGTATGTATAGTATAAATAGTATGTGTAGTATGTATAGTATAAATAGTATGTACAGTATGTATAGTATGAATAGTATGTACAGTATGTATAGTATGAATAGTATGTGTAGTATGTACAGTATGACTAGTATGTGTAGTATGAATAGTATGCATAGTATGAATAGTATGTATAGTATGTACAGTATGAATAGTATGTATAGTATGAACAGTATGTATAGTATGTATAGTATGAATAGTATGTATAGTATGTATAGTAAAAAGTAGTATGTATAGTATGAAGAGTATGTATAGTAGTAGTATGTGTAGAATGAATAGTATGTATAGTATGTATAGTATGAATAGTATGTATAGAATGAATAGTATGTATAGTATAAATAGTTTGTATATGTATGTATAGTATGAATAGTATGTATAGTATGTACAGTATGAATAGTATGTATAGTATGAATAGTATGTACAGTATGAATAGTATGTACAATATGTACAGTATGAATAGTATGTATAGTATGAATAGTATGAATAGTATGTACAGTATGAATAGTATGTACAGTATGTACAGTATGTATAGTATGAATAGTATGAACAGTATGAATAGTATGTACAGTATGTATAGCATGAATAGTATGTATAGCATGTAAAGTAAAAAATAGTATGTATAGTATGAATAGTATGTATAGTAGTAGTATGTGTAGAAATAATAGTATGTATAGTATGAATAGTATGTATAGAATGAATAGTATGTATAGTATAAATAGTATGTTTAGTAAAAAATATTATGTATATGTATGTATAGTATGTACAGTATGAATAGTATGTATAGTATAAATAGTATGTATAGTATGTAGAGTATGTACAGTATGTATAGTATGAACAGTATGTACAGTATGAATAGTATGAATAGTATGTACAGTATGAATAATATGTATAGTATGTACAGTATGAATAATATGTATAGTATCTACAGTATGAATAGTATGTATAGTATAAACAGTATGTTTAGTATGTATAGTATGAATAGTATGTATAGTATGTACAGTATGAATAGTATGTATAGTATGAATAGTATGAATAGTATGTACAGTATGACTAGTATGTATAGTATGTGCAGTATGAATAGTATTTGCAGTATGAATAGTATGTATAGTATGAATAGTATGTATAGTATGTACAGTATGTACAGTATGTACAGTATGAATAGTATGAATAGTATGTACAGTATGAATAGTATGTACAGTATGAATAGTATGTATAGTATGAATAGTATGTATAGTATGAATAGTATGTATAGTATGTACAGTATGAATAGTATGAATAGTATGTATAATATGTACAGTATGAATAGTATGAATAGTATGTATAGTATGAATAGTATGTATAGTATGAAGAGTATGTACAGTATGAATAGTATGTATAGTATGAAGAGTATGTACAGTATGAATAGTATGTATAGTATGAAGAGTATGTACAGTATGAATAGTATGTATAGTATGTACAGTATGAATAGTATGAATAGTAGTAGTATGTGTAGAATGAATAGTATGTATAGTATGAATAGTATGTATAGAATGAATAGTATGTATAGTATGTATAGTATGTACAGTATGAATAGTATGTATAGTATGAATAGTATGTATAGTATGTACAGTATGAATAGTATGTATAGTATAAATAGTATGTATGGCATGTATAGTATGAATGGTATGCATGGTATGCATAGAATTTATATGTATAGTATGAATAGTATGTATAGTATGTATAGTAAAAAGTAGTATGTATAGTATGAAGAGTATGTATAGTAGTAGTATGTGTAGAATGAATAGTATGTATAGTATGAATAGTATGTATAGAATGAATAGTATGTATAGTATAAATAGTATGTATATGTATGTATAGTATGTATAGTATGTACAGTATGAATAGTATGTATAGTATGAATAGTATGTACAGTATGAATAGTATGTACAGTATGTACAGTATGAATAGTATGTATAGTATGAATAGTATGAATAGTATGTATAGTATGAATAGTATGTATAGTATGTACAGTATGAATAGTATGTACAGTATGTACAGTATGAATAGTATGTACAGTATGTACAGTATGTATAGTATGAACAGTATGAATAGTATGTACAGTATGTATAGCATGAATAGTATGTATAGTATGTACAGTATGAATAGTACGTACAGTATGTACAGTATGAATAGTATGTATAGTATGAATAGTATGAATAGTATGTACAGTATGTACAGTATGAATAGTATGTATAGTACGAATAGTATGTATAGTATGAGTAGTATGTATAGCATGTACAGTATGAATAGTATGTATAGTATAAATAGTATGTATAGTATAAATAGTATGTGTAGTATGTATAGTATAAATAGTATGTACAGTATGTATAGTATGAATAGTATGTACAGTATGTATAGTATGAATAGTATGTGTAGTATGTACAGTATGACTAGTATGTGTAGTATGAATAGTATGCATAGTATGAATAGTATGTATAGTATGTACAGAATGAATAGTATGTATAGTATGAACAGTATGTATAGTATGTATAGTATGAATAGTATGTACAGTTTGAATAGTATGTATAGTATGTACAGTATGACTAGTATGTATAGTATGAATAGTATGCATAGTATGAATAGTATGTATAGTATGTACAGTATGAATAGTATGTATAGTAGGAATAGTATGTATAGTATGAATAGTATGTATAGTATGTACAGTATGAATAGTATGCATAGTATGTACAGTATGAATAGTATGAATAGTATGTATAGTATGTACAGTATGAATAGTATGTATAGTAGGAATAGTATGTGTAGTATGTACAGTATGACTAGTATGTGTAGTATGAATAGTATGCATAGTATGAATAGTATGTATAGTATGTATAGTATAAACAGTATGTTTAGTATGAATAGTATGTATAGTATAAATAATATGTATAGTATGTACAGTATGTATAGTATGAACAGTATGTACAGTATGAATAGTATGAATAGTATGTACAGTATGAATAATATGTATAGTATGTACAGTATGAATAATATGTATAGTATCTACAGTATGAATAGTATGTATAGTATAAACAGTATGTTTAGTATGTATAGTATGAATAGTATGTATAGTATGTACAGTATGTATAGTATGTACAGTATGAATAGTATGTACAGTATGAATAGTATGTATAGTATGAATAGTATGTATAGTATGTACAGTATGAATAGTATGTATAATATGTACAGTATGAATAGTATGAATAGTATGTATAGTATGAATAGTATGTATAGTATGAAGAGTATGTACAGTATGAATAGTATGTATAGTATGTGAAGTATGAATAGTACGTATAGTATGTACAGTATGAATAGTATGAATAGTAGTAGTATGTGTAGAATGAATAGTATGTATAGTATGAATAGTATGTATAGGAAAAAGTAGTATGTATAGTATGAAGAGTATGTATAGTAGTAGTATGTGTAGAATGAATAGTATGTATAGTATGTATAGTATGAATAGTATGTATAGAATGAATAGTATGTATAGTATAAATAGTTTGTATATGTATGTATAGTATGAATAGTATGTATAGTATGTACAGTATGAATAGTATGTATAGTATGAATAGTATGTACAGTATGAATAGTATGTACAGTATGTACAGTATGAATAGTATGTATAGTATGAATAGTATGAATAGTATGTACAGTATGAATAGTATGTACAGTATGTACAGTATGTATAGTATGAATAGTATGAACAGTATGAATAGTATGTACAGTATGTATAGCATGAATAGTATGTATAGCATGTAAAGTAAAAAATAGTATGTATAGTATGAATAGTATGTATAGTAGTAGTATGTGTAGAAATAATAGTATGTATAGTATGAATAGTATGTATAGAATGAATAGTATGTATAGTATAAATAGTATGTTTAGTAAAAAATATGTATATGTATGTATAGTATGTACAGTATGAATAGTATGTATAGTATAAATAGTATGTATAGTATGTAGAGTATGTATAGTATGTATAGTATAAACAGTATGTTTAGTATGAATAGTATGTATAGTATAAATAATATGTATAGTATGTACAGTATGTATAGTATGAACAGTATGTACAGTATGAATAGTATGAATAGTATGTACAGTATGAATAATATGTATAGTATGTACAGTATGAATAATATGTATAGTATCTACAGTATGAATAGTATGTATAGTATAAACAGTATGTTTAGTATGTATAGTATGAATAGTATGTATAGTATGTACAGTATGAATAGTATGTATAGTATGAATAGTATGAATAGTATGTACAGTATGACTAGTATGTATAGTATGTGCAGTATGAATAGTATTTGCAGTATGAATAGTATGTATAGTATGAATAGTATGTACAGTATGTACAGTATGTACAGTATGTACAGTATGAATAGTATGAATAGTATGTACAGTATGAATAGTATGTACAGTATGAATAGTATGTATAGTATGAATAGTATGTATAGTATGAATAGTATGTATAGTATGTACAGTATGAATAGTATGTATAATATGTACAGTATGAATAGTATGAATAGTATGTATAGTATGAATAGTATGTATAGTATGAAGAGTATGTACAGTATGAATAGTATGTATAGTATGAAGAGTATGTACAGTATGAATAGTATGTATAGTATGAAGAGTATGTACAGTATGAATAGTATGTATAGTATGTACAGTATGAATAGTATGAATAGTAGTAGTATGTGTAGAATGAATAGTATGTATAGTATGAATAGTATGTATAGAATGAATAGTATGTATAGTATGAATAGTATGTATAGTATGAATAGTATGTATAGTATGTACAGTATGAATAGTATGTATAGTATGAATAGTATGTATAGTATGTACAGTATGAATAGTATGTATAGTATAAATAGTATGTATGGCATGTATAGTATGAATGGTATGCATGGTATGCATAGAATTTATATGTATAGTATGTATAGTATGTATAGTAAAAAGTAGTATGTATAGTATGAAGAGTATGTATAGTAGTAGTATGTGTAGAATGAATAGTATGTATAGTATGAATAGTATGTATAGAATGAATAGTATGTATAGTATAAATAGTATGTATATGTATGTATAGTATGTATAGTATGTACAGTATGAATAGTATGTATAGTATGAATAGTATGTACAGTATGAATAGTATGTACAGTATGTACAGTATGAATAGTATGTATAGTATGAATAGTATGGATAGTATGTATAGTATGAATAGTATGTATAGTATGTACAGTATGAATAGTATGTACAGTATGTACAGTATGAATAGTATGTACAGTATGTACAGTATGTATAGTATGAATAGTATGAACAGTATGAATAGTATGTACAGTATGTATAGCATGAATAGTATGTATAGTATGTACAGTATCAATAGTATGTACAGTATGTACAGTATGAATAGTATGTATAGTATGTACGTATGAATAGTATGAATAGTATGTACAGTATGTACAGTATGAATAGTATGTATAGTACGAATAGTATGTATAGTATGAGTAGTATTTATAGCATGTACAGTATGAATAGTATGTATAGTATAAATAGTATGTATAGTATAAATAGTATGTGTAGTATGTATAGTATAAATAGTATGTACAGTATGTATAGTATGAATAGTATGTACAGTATGTATAGTATGAATAGTATGTGTAGTATGTACAGTATGACTAGTATGTGTAGTATGAATAGTATGCATAGTATGAATAGTATGTATAGTATGTACAGTATGAATAGTATGTATAGTATGAACAGTATGTATAGTATGTATAGTATGAATAGTATGTACAGTTTGAATAGTATGTATAGTATGTACAGTATGACTAGTATGTATAGTATGAATAGTATGCATAGTATGAATAGTATGTATAGTATGTACAGTATGAATAGTATGTATAGTAGGAATAGTATGTATAGTATGAATAGTATGTATAGTATGTACAGTATGAATAGTATGCATAGTATGTACAGTATGAATAGTATGCATAGTACGTATAGTATGTATAGTATGAATAGTATGTATAGTATGAATAGTATGTATAGTATGTACAGTATGAATAGTATGTATAATATGTACAGTATGAATAGTATGAATAGTATGTATAGTATGAAGAGTATGTACAGTATGAATAGTATGTATAGTATGTGAAGTATGAATAGTACGTATAGTATGTACAGTATGAATAGTATGAATAGTAGTAGTATGTGTAGAATGAATAGTATGTATAGTATGAATAGTATGTATAGTATGTATAGTAAAAAGTAGTATGTATAGTATGAAGAGTATGTATAGTAGTAGTATGTGTAGAATGAATAGTATGTATAGTATGTATAGTATGAATAGTATGTATAGAATGAATAGTATGTATAGTATAAATAGTTTGTATATGTATGTATAGTATGAATAGTATGTATAGTATGTACAGTATGAATAGTATGTATAGTATGAATAGTATGTACAGTATGAATAGTATGTACAGTATGTACAGTATGAATAGTATGTATAGTATGAATAGTATGAATAGTATGTACAGTATGAATAGTATGTACAGTATGAACAGTATGAATAGTATGTACAGTATGTATAGCATGAATAGTATGTATAGCATGTAAAGTAAAAAATAGTATGTATAGTATGAATAGTATGTATAGTAGTAGTATGTGTAGAAATAATAGTATGTATAGTATGAATAGTATGTATAGAATGAATAGTATGTATAGTATAAATAGTATGTTTAGTAAAAAATATTATGTATATGTATGTATAGTATGTACAGTATGAATAGTATGTATAGTATAAATAGTATGTATAGTATGTAGAGTATGTATAGTATGTATAGTATAAACAGTATGTTTAGTATGAATAGTATGTATAGTATAAATAATATGTATAGTATGTACAGTATGTATAGTATGAACAGTATGTACAGTATGAATAGTATGAATAGTATGTACAGTATGAATAATATGTATAGTATGTACAGTATGAATAATATGTATAGTATCTACAGTATGAATAGTATGTATAGTATAAACAGTATGTTTAGTATGTATAGTATGAATAGTATGTATAGTATGTACAGTATGAATAGTATGTATAGTATGAATAGTATGTATAGTATGTACAGTATGAATAGTATGTATAGTATGAATAGTATGAATAGTATGTACAGTATGACTAGTATGTATAGTATGTGCAGTATGAATAGTATTTGCAGTATGAATAGTATGTATAGTATGAATAGTATGTATAGTATGAATAGTATGTATAGTATGTACAGTATGAATAGTATGTACAGTATGAATAGTATGTATAGTATGTACAGTATGAATAGTATGTACAGTATGAATAGTATGTACAGTATGAATAGTATGTATAGTATGAATAGTATGTATAATATGTACAGTATGAATAGTATCAATAGTATGTATAGTATGAATAGTATGTATAGTATGAAGAGTATGTACAGTATGAATAGTATGTATAGTATGAAGAGTATGTACAGTATGAATAGTATGTATAGTATGTACAGTATGAATAGTATGAATAGTAGTAGTATGTGTAGAATGAATAGTATGTATAGTATGAATAGTATGTATAGAATGAATAGTATGTATAGTATGAATAGTATGTATAGTATGTACAGTATGAATAGTATGTATAGTATGAATAGTATGTATAGTATGTACAGTATGAATAGTATGTATAGTATAAATAGTATGTATGGCATGTATAGTATGAATGGTATGCATGGTATGCATAGAATTTATATGTATAGTATGAATAGTATGTATAGTATGTATAGTAAAAAGTAGTATGTATAGTATGAAGAGTATGTATAGTAGTAGTATGTGTAGAATGAATAGTATGTTTAGTATGAATAGTATGTATAGAATGAATAGTATGTATAGTATAAATAGTATGTATATGTATGTATAGTATGTACAGTATGAATAGTATGTATAGTATGAATAGTATGTACAGTATGAATAGTATGTACAGTATGTACAGTATGAATAGTATGTATAGTATGAATAGTATGAATAGTATGTATAGTATGAATAGTATGTATAGTATGTACAGTATGAATAGTATGTACAGTATGTACAGTATGAATAGTATGAATAGTATGTACAGTATGTACAGCATGAATAGTATGTATAGTACGAATAGTATGTATAGTATGAGTAGTATGTATAGCATGTACAGTATGAATAGTATGTATAGTATAAATAGTATGTATAGTATAAATAGTATGTGTAGTATGTATAGTATAAATAGTATGTACAGTATGTATAGTATGAATAGTATGTGCAGTATGTATAGTATGAATAGTATGTGTAGTATGTACAGTATGACTAGTATGTGTAGTATGAATAGTATGCATAGTATGAATAGTATGTATAGTATGTACAGTATGAATAGTATGTATAGTATGAACAGTATGTATAGTATGTATAGTATGAATAGTATGTACAGTTTGAATAGTATGTATAGTATGTACAGTATGACTAGTATGTGTAGTATGAATAGTATGCATAGTATGAATAGTATGTATAGTATGTACAGTATGAATAGTATGTATAGTAGGAATAGTATGTATAGTATGAATAGTATGTATAGTATGTACAGTATGAATAGTATGCATAGTACGTATAGTATGTATAGTATGAATAGTATGTATAGTATGAATAGTATGTATAGTATGTACAGTATGAATAGTATGTATAATATGTACAGTATGAATAGTATGAATAGTATGTATAGTATGAATAGTATGTATAGTATGAAGAGTATGTACAGTATGAATAGTATGTATAGTATGTGAAGTATGAATAGTACGTATAGTATGTACAGTATGAATAGTATGAATAGTAGTAGTATGTGTAGAATGAATAGTATGTATAGTATGAATAGTATGTATAGTATGTATAGTAAAAAGTAGTATGTATAGTATGAAGAGTATGTATAGTAGTAGTATGTGTAGAATGAATAGTATGTATAGTATGTATAGTATGAATAGTATGTATAGAATGAATAGTATGTATAGTATAAATAGTTTGTATATGTATGTATAGTATGAATAGTATGTATAGTATGTACAGTATGAATAGTATGTATAGTATGAATAGTATGTACAGTATGAATAGTATGTACAGTATGTACAGTATGAATAGTATGTATAGTATGAATAGTATGAATAGTATGTACAGTATGAATAGTATGTACAGTATGTACAGTATGTATAGTATGAATAGTATGAACAGTATGAATAGTATGTACAGTATGTATAGCATGAATAGTATGTATAGCATGTAAAGTAAAAAATAGTATGTATAGTATGAATAGTATGTATAGTAGTAGTATGTGTAGAAATAATAGTATGTATAGTATGAATAGTATGTATAGAATGAATAGTATGTATAGTATAAATAGTATGTTTAGTAAAAAATATTATGTATATGTATGTATAGTATGTACAGTATGAATAGTATGTATAGTATAAATAGTATGTATAGTATGTAGAGTATGTATAGTATGTATAGTATAAACAGTATGTTTAGTATGAATAGTATGTATAGTATAAATAATATGTATAGTATGTACAGTATGTATAGTATGAACAGTATGTACAGTATGAATAGTATGAATAGTATGTACAGTATGAATAATATGTATAGTATGTACAGTATGAATAATATGTATAGTATCTACAGTATGAATAGTATGTATAGTATAAACAGTATGTTTAGTATGTATAGTATGAATAGTATGTATAGTATGTACAGTATGAATAGTATGTATAGTATGAATAGTATGAATAGTATGTACAGTATGACTAGTATGTATAGTATGTGCAGTATGAATAGTATTTGCAGTATGAATAGTATGTATAGTATGAATAGTATGTATAGTATGTACAGTATGAATAGTATGTACAGTATGAATAGTATGTATAGTATGTACAGTATGAATAGTATGTACAGTATGAATAGTATGTACAGTATGAATAGTATGTACAGTATGAATAGTATGTACAGTATGAATAGTATGTATAGTATGTATAGTATGAATAGTATGTATAGTATGTACAGTATGAATAGTATGAATAGTATGTATAATATGTACAGTATGAATAGTATGAATAGTATGTATAGTATGAATAGTATGTATAGTATGAAGAGTATGTAGAGTATGAATAGTATGTATAGTATGAAGAGTATGTACAGTATGAATAGTATGTATAGTATGTACAGTATGAATAGTATGAATAGTAGTAGTATGTGTAGAATGAATAGTATGTATAGTATGAATAGTATGTATAGAATGAATAGTATGTATAGTATGAATAGTATGTATAGTATGTACAGTATGAATAGTATGTATAGTATGAATAGTATGTATAGTATGTACAGTATGAATAGTATGTATAGTATAAATAGTATGTATGGCATGTATAGTATGAATGGTATGCATGGTATGCATAGAATTTATATGTATAGTATGAATAGTATGTATAGTATGTATAGTAAAAAGTAGTATGTATAGTATGAAGAGTATGTATAGTAGTAGTATGTGTAGAATGAATAGTATGAATAGTATGTATAGTATGTACAGTATGAATAGTATGCATAGTATGTACAGTATGAATAGTATGAATAGTATGTATAGTATGTACAGTATGAATAGTATGTATAGTAGGAATAGTATGTGTAGTATGTACAGTATGACTAGTATGTGTAGTATGAATAGTATGCATAGTATGAATAGTATGTATAGTATGTATAGTATAAACAGTATGTTTAGTATGAATAGTATGTATAGTATAAATAATATGTATAGTATGTACAGTATGTATAGTATGAACAGTATGTACAGTATGAATAGTATGAATAGTATGTACAGTATGAATAATATGTATAGTATGTACAGTATGAATAATATGTATAGTATCTACAGTATGAATAGTATGTATAGTATAAACAGTATGTTTAGTATGTATAGTATGAATAGTATGTATAGTATGTACAGTATGTATAGTATGTACAGTATGAATAGTATGTACAGTATGAATAGTATGTATAGTATGAATAGTATGTATAGTATGTACAGTATGAATAGTATGAATAGTATGTACAGTATGAATAGTATGTATAGTACGAATAGTATGTATAGTATGAGTAGTATGTATAGCATGTACAGTATGAATAGTATGTATAGTATAAATAGTATGTATAGTATAAATAGTATGTGTAGTATGTATAGTATAAATAGTATGTACAGTATGTATAGTATGAATAGTATGTACAGTATGTATAGTATGAATAGTATGTGTAGTATGTACAGTATGACTAGTATGTGTAGTATGAATAGTATGCATAGTATGAATAGTATGTATAGTATGTACAGTATGAATAGTATGTATAGTATGAACAGTATGTATAGTATGTATAGTATGAATAGTATGTATAGTATGTATAGTAAAAAGTAGTATGTATAGTATGAAGAGTATGTATAGTAGTAGTATGTGTAGAATGAATAGTATGTATAGTATGTATAGTATGAATAGTATGTATAGAATGAATAGTATGTATAGTATAAATAGTTTGTATATGTATGTATAGTATGAATAGTATGTATAGTATGTACAGTATGAATAGTATGTATAGTATGAATAGTATGTACAGTATGAATAGTATGTACAGTATGTACAGTATGAATAGTATGTATAGTATGAATAGTATGAATAGTATGTACAGTATGAATAGTATGTACAGTATGTACAGTATGTATAGTATGAATAGTATGAACAGTATGAATAGTATGTACAGTATGTATAGCATGAATAGTATGTATAGCATGTAAAGTAAAAAATAGTATGTATAGTATGAATAGTATGTATAGTAGTAGTATGTGTAGAAATAATAGTATGTATAGTATGAATAGTATGTATAGAATGAATAGTATGTATAGTATAAATAGTATGTTTAGTAAAAAATATTATGTATATGTATGTATAGTATGTACAGTATGAATAGTATGTATAGTATAAATATTATGTATAGTATGTAGAGTATGTATAGTATGTATAGTATAAACAGTATGTTTAGTATGAATAGTATGTATAGTATAAATAATATGTATAGTATGTACAGTATGTATAGTATGAACAGTATGTACAGTATGAATAGTATGAATAGTATGTACAGTATGAATAATATGTATAGTATGTACAGTATGAATAATATGTATAGTATCTACAGTATGAATAGTATGTATAGTATAAACAGTATGTTTAGTATGTATAGTATGAATAGTATGTATAGTATGTACAGTATGAATAGTATGTATAGTATGAATAGTATGAATAGTATGTACAGTATGACTAGTATGTATAGTATGTGCAGTATGAATAGTATTTGCAGTATGAATAGTATGTATAGTATGAATAGTATGTATAGTATGTACAGTATGTACAGTATGTACAGTATGAATAGTATGAATAGTATGTACAGTATGAATAGTATGTACAGTATGAATAGTATGTATAGTATGAATAGTATGTATAGTATGAATAGTATGTATAGTATGTACAGTATGAATAGTATGAATAGTATGTATAATATGTACAGTATGAATAGTATGAATAGTATGTATAGTATGAATAGTATGTATAGTATGAAGAGTATGTACAGTATGAATAGTATGTATAGTATGAAGAGTATGTACAGTATGAATAGTATGTATAGTATGAAGAGTATGTACAGTATGAATAGTATGTATAGCATGTACAGTATGAATAGTATGAATAGTAGTAGTATGTGTAGAATGAATAGTATGTATAGTATGAATAGTATGTATAGAATGAATAGTATGTATAGTATGTATAGTATGTACAGTATGAATAGTATGTATAGTATGAATAGTATGTATAGTATGTACAGTATGAATAGTATGTATAGTATAAATAGTATGTATGGCATGTATAGTATGAATGGTATGCATGGTATGCATAGAATTTATATGTATAGTATGAATAGTATGTATAGTATGTATAGTAAAAAGTAGTATGTATAGTATGAAGAGTATGTATAGTAGTAGTATGTGTAGAATGAATAGTATGTATAGTATGAATAGTATGTATAGAATGAATAGTATGTATAGTATAAATAGTATGTATATGTATGTATAGTATGTATAGTATGTACAGTATGAATAGTATGTATAGTATGAATAGTATGTACAGTATGAATAGTATGTACAGTATGTACAGTATGAATAGTATGTATAGTATGAATAGTATGAATAGTATGTATAGTATGAATAGTATGTATAGTATGTACAGTATGAATAGTATGTACAGTATGTACAGTATGAATAGTATGTACAGTATGTACAGTATGTATAGTATGAACAGTATGAATAGTATGTACAGTATGTATAGCATGAATAGTATGTATAGTATGTACAGTATGAATAGTACGTACAGTATGAATAGTATGTATAGTATGAATAGTATGAATAGTATGTACAGTATGTACAGTATGAATAGTATGTATAGTACGAATAGTATGTATAGTATGAGTAGTATGTACAGTATGTATAGTATGAATAGTATGTGTAGTATGTACAGTATGACTAGTATGTGTAGTATGAATAGTATGCATAGTATGAATAGTATGTATAGTATGTACAGAATGAATAGTATGTATAGTATGAACAGTATGTATAGTATGTATAGTATGAATAGTATGTATAGTATGAATAGTATGTACAGTTTGAATAGTATGTATAGTATGTACAGTATGACTAGTATGTATAGTATGAATAGTATGCATAGTATGAATAGTATGTATAGTATGTACAGTATGAATAGTATGTATAGTAGGAATAGTATGTATAGTATGAATAGTATGTATAGTATGTACAGTATGAATAGTATGCATAGTATGTACAGTATGAATAGTATGAATAGTATGTATAGTATGTACAGTATGAATAGTATGTATAGTAGGAATAGTATGTGTAGTATGTACAGTATGACTAGTATGTGTAGTATGAATAGTATGCATAGTATGAATAGTATGTATAGTATGTATAGTATAAACAGTATGTTTAGTATGAATAGTATGTATAGTATAAATAATATGTATAGTATGTACAGTATGTATAGTATGAACAGTATGTACAGTATGAATAGTATGAATAGTATGTACAGTATGAATAATATGTATAGTATGTACAGTATGAATAATATGTATAGTATCTACAGTATGAATAGTATGTATAGTATAAACAGTATGTTTAGTATGTATAGTATGAATAGTATGTATAGTATGTACAGTATGTATAGTATGTACAGTATGAATAGTATGTACAGTATGAATAGTATGTATAGTATGAATAGTATGTATAGTATGTACAGTATGAATAGTATGTATAATATGTACAGTATGAATAGTATGAATAGTATGTATAGTATGAATAGTATGTATAGTATGAAGAGTATGTACAGTATGAATAGTATGTATAGTATGTGAAGTATGAATAGTACGTATAGTATGTACAGTATGAATAGTATGAATAGTAGTAGTATGTGTAGAATGAATAGTATGTATAGTATGAATAGTATGTATAGGAAAAAGTAGTATGTATAGTATGAAGAGTATGTATAGTAGTAGTATGTGTAGAATGAATAGTATGTATAGTATGTATAGTATGAATAGTATGTATAGAATGAATAGTATGTATAGTATAAATAGTTTGTATATGTATGTATAGTATGAATAGTATGTATAGTATGTACAGTATGAATAGTATGTATAGTATGAATAGTATGTACAGTATGAATAGTATGTACAGTATGTACAGTATGAATAGTATGTATAGTATGAATAGTATGAATAGTATGTACAGTATGAATAGTATGTACAGTATGTACAGTATGTATAGTATGAATAGTATGAACAGTATGAATAGTATGTACAGTATGTATAGCATGAATAGTATGTATAGCATGTAAAGTAAAAAATAGTATGTATAGTATGAATAGTATGTATAGTAGTAGTATGTGTAGAAATAATAGTATGTATAGTATGAATAGTATGTATAGAATGAATAGTATGTATAGTATAAATAGTATGTTTAGTAAAAAATATTATGTATATGTATGTATAGTATGTACAGTATGAATAGTATGTATAGTATAAATAGTATGTATAGTATGTAGAGTATGTATAGTATGTATAGTATAAACAGTATGTTTAGTATGAATAGTATGTATAGTATAAATAATATGTATAGTATGTACAGTATGTATAGTATGAACAGTATGTACAGTATGAATAGTATGAATAGTATGTACAGTATGAATAATATGTATAGTATGTACAGTATGAATAATATGTATAGTATCTACAGTATGAATAGTATGTATAGTATAAACAGTATGTTTAGTATGTATAGTATGAATAGTATGTATAGTATGTACAGTATGAATAGTATGTATAGTATGAATAGTATGAATAGTATGTACAGTATGACTAGTATGTATAGTATGTGCAGTATGAATAGTATTTGCAGTATGAATAGTATGTATAGTATGAATAGTATGTACAGTATGTACAGTATGTACAGTATGTACAGTATGAATAGTATGAATAGTATGTACAGTATGAATAGTATGTACAGTATGAATAGTATGTATAGTATGAATAGTATGTATAGTATGAATAGTATGTATAGTATGTACAGTATGAATAGTATGAATAGTATGTATAATATGTACAGTATGAATAGTATGAATAGTATGTATAGTATGAATAGTATGTATAGTATGAAGAGTATGTACAGTATGAATAGTATGTATAGTATGAAGAGTATGTACAGTATGAATAGTATGTATAGTATGAAGAGTATGTACAGTATGAATAGTATGTATAGTATGTACAGTATGAATAGTATGAATAGTAGTAGTATGTGTAGAATGAATAGTATGTATAGTATGAATAGTATGTATAGAATGAATAGTATGTATAGTATGAATAGTATGTATAGTATGAATAGTATGTATAGTATGTACAGTATGAATAGTATGTATAGTATGAATAGTATGTATAGTATGTACAGTATGAATAGTATGTATAGTATAAATAGTATGTATGGCATGTATAGTATGAATGGTATGCATGGTATGCATAGAATTTATATGTATAGTATGTATAGTATGTATAGTAAAAAGTAGTATGTATAGTATGAAGAGTATGTATAGTAGTAGTATGTGTAGAATGAATAGTATGTATAGTATGAATAGTATGTATAGAATGAATAGTATGTATAGTATAAATAGTATGTATATGTATGTATAGTATGTATAGTATGTACAGTATGAATAGTATGTATAGTATGAATAGTATGTACAGTATGAATAGTATGTACAGTATGTACAGTATGAATAGTATGTATAGTATGAATAGTATGGATAGTATGTATAGTATGAATAGTATGTATAGTATGTACAGTATGAATAGTATGTACAGTATGTACAGTATGAATAGTATGTACAGTATGTACAGTATGTATAGTATGAATAGTATGAACAGTATGAATAGTATGTACAGTATGTATAGCATGAATAGTATGTATAGTATGTACAGTATCAATAGTATGTACAGTATGTACAGTATGAATAGTATGTATAGTATATACGTATGAATAGTATGAATAGTATGTACAGTATGTACAGTATGAATAGTATGTATAGTACGAATAGTATGTATAGTATGAGTAGTATTTATAGCATGTACAGTATGAATAGTATGTATAGTATAAATAGTATGTATAGTATAAATAGTATGTGTAGTATGTATAGTATAAATAGTATGTACAGTATGTATAGTATGAATAGTATGTACAGTATGTATAGTATGAATAGTATGTGTAGTATGTACAGTATGACTAGTATGTGTAGTATGAATAGTATGCATAGTATGAATAGTATGTATAGTATGTACAGTATGAATAGTATGTATAGTATGAACAGTATGTATAGTATGTATAGTATGAATAGTATGTACAGTTTGAATAGTATGTATAGTATGTACAGTATGACTAGTATGTATAGTATGAATAGTATGCATAGTATGAATAGTATGTATAGTATGTACAGTATGAATAGTATGTATAGTAGGAATAGTATGTATAGTATGAATAGTATGTATAGTATGTACAGTATGAATAGTATGCATAGTATGTACAGTATGAATAGTATGCATAGTACGTATAGTATGTATAGTATGAATAGTATGTATAGTATGAATAGTATGTATAGTATGTACAGTATGAATAGTATGTATAATATGTACAGTATGAATAGTATGAATAGTATGTATAGTATGAAGAGTATGTACAGTATGAATAGTATGTATAGTATGTGAAGTATGAATAGTACGTATAGTATGTACAGTATGAATAGTATGAATAGTAGTAGTATGTGTAGAATGAATAGTATGTATAGTATGAATAGTATGTATAGTATGTATAGTAAAAAGTAGTATGTATAGTATGAAGAGTATGTATAGTAGTAGTATGTGTAGAATGAATAGTATGTATAGTATGTATAGTATGAATAGTATGTATAGAATGAATAGTATGTATAGTATAAATAGTTTGTATATGTATGTATAGTATGAATAGTATGTATAGTATGTACAGTATGAATAGTATGTATAGTATGAATAGTATGTACAGTATGAATAGTATGTACAGTATGTACAGTATGAATAGTATGTATAGTATGAATAGTATGAATAGTATGTACAGTATGAATAGTATGTACAGTATGTATAGTATGAATAGTATGAACAGTATGAATAGTATGTACAGTATGTATAGCATGAATAGTATGTATAGCATGTAAAGTAAAAAATAGTATGTATAGTATGAATAGTATGTATAGTAGTAGTATGTGTAGAAATAATAGTATGTATAGTATGAATAGTATGTATAGAATGAATAGTATGTATAGTATAAATATTATGTTTAGTAAAAAATATTATGTATATGTATGTATAGTATGTACAGTATGAATAGTATGTATAGTATAAACAGTATGTATAGTATGTAGAGTATGTATAGTATGTATAGTATAAACAGTATGTTTAGTATGAATAGTATGTATAGTATAAATAATATGTATAGTATGTACAGTATGTATAGTATGAACAGTATGTACAGTATGAATAGTATGAATAGTATGTACAGTATGAATAATATGTATAGTATGTACAGTATGAATAATATGTATAGTATCTACAGTATGAATAGTATGTATAGTATAAACAGTATGTTTAGTATGTATAGTATGAATAGTATGTATAGTATGTACAGTATGAATAGTATGTATAGTATGAATAGTATGAATAGTATGTACAGTATGACTAGTATGTATAGTATGTGCAGTATGAATAGTATTTGCAGTATGAATAGTATGTATAGTATGAATAGTATGTATAGTATGTACAGTATGAATAGTATGTACAGTATGAATAGTATGTATAGTATGTACAGTATGAATAGTATGTACAGTATGAATAGTATGTACAGTATGAATAGTATGTATAGTATGAATAGTATGTATAGTATGAATAGTATGTATAGTATGTACAGTATGAATAGTATGAATAGTATGTATAATATGTACAGTATGAATAGTATCAATAGTATGTATAGTATGAATAGTATGTATAGTATGAAGAGTATGTACAGTATGAATAGTATGTATAGTATGAAGAGTATGTACAGTATGAATAGTATGTATAGTATGTACAGTATGAATAGTATGAATAGTAGTAGTATGTGTAGAATGAATAGTATGTATAGTATGAATAGTATGTATAGAATGAATAGTATGTATAGTATGAATAGTATGTATAGTATGTACAGTATGAATAGTATGTATAGTATGAATAGTATGTATAGTATGTACAGTATGAATAGTATGTATAGTATAAATAGTATGTATGGCATGTATAGTATGAATGGTATGCATGGTATGCATAGAATTTATATGTATAGTATGAATAGTATGTATAGTATGTATAGTAAAAAGTAGTATGTATAGTATGAAGAGTATGTATAGTAGTAGTATGTGTAGAATGAATAGTATGTTTAGTATGAATAGTATGTATAGAATGAATAGTATGTATAGTATAAATAGTATGTATATGTATGTATAGTATGTACAGTATGAATAGTATGTATAGTATGAATAGTATGTACAGTATGAATAGTATGTACAGTATGTACAGTATGAATAGTATGTATAGTATGAATAGTATGAATAGTATGTATAGTATGAATAGTATGTATAGTATGTACAGTATGAATAGTATGTACAGTATGTACAGTATGAATAGTATGAATAGTATGTACAGTATGTACAGCATGAATAGTATGTATAGTACGAATAGTATGTATAGTATGAGTAGTATGTATAGCATGTACAGTATGAATAGTATGTATAGTATAAATAGTATGTATAGTATAAATAGTATGTGTAGTATGTATAGTATAAATAGTATGTACAGTATGTATAGTATGAATAGTATGTGCAGTATGTATAGTATGAATAGTATGTGTAGTATGTACAGTATGACTAGTATGTGTAGTATGAATAGTATGCATAGTATGAATAGTATGTATAGTATGTACAGTATGAATAGTATGTATAGTATGAACAGTATGTATAGTATGTATAGTATGAATAGTATGTACAGTTTGAATAGTATGTATAGTATGTACAGTATGACTAGTATGTGTAGTATGAATAGTATGCATAGTATGAATAGTATGTATAGTATGTACAGTATGAATAGTATGTATAGTAGGAATAGTATGTATAGTATGAATAGTATGTATAGTATGTACAGTATGAATAGTATGCATAGTACGTATAGTATGTATAGTATGAATAGTATGTATAGTATGAATAGTATGTATAGTATGTACAGTATGAATAGTATGTATAATATGTACAGTATGAATAGTATGAATAGTATGTATAGTATGAATAGTATGTATAGTATGAAGAGTATGTACAGTATGAATAGTATGTATAGTATGTGAAGTATGAATAGTACGTATAGTATGTACAGTATGAATAGTATGAATAGTAGTAGTATGTGTAGAATGAATAGTATGTATAGTATGAATAGTATGTATAGTATGTATAGTAAAAAGTAGTATGTATAGTATGAAGAGTATGTATAGTAGTAGTATGTGTAGAATGAATAGTATGTATAGTATGTATAGTATGAATAGTATGTATAGAATGAATAGTATGTATAGTATAAATAGTTTGTATATGTATGTATAGTATGAATAGTATGTATAGTATGTACAGTATGAATAGTATGTATAGTATGAATAGTATGTACAGTATGAATAGTATGTACAGTATGTACAGTATGAATAGTATGTATAGTATGAATAGTATGAATAGTATGTACAGTATGAATAGTATGTACAGTATGTACAGTATGTATAGTATGAATAGTATGAACAGTATGAATAGTATGTACAGTATGTATAGCATGAATAGTATGTATAGCATGTAAAGTAAAAAATAGTATGTATAGTATGAATAGTATGTATAGTAGTAGTATGTGTAGAAATAATAGTATGTATAGTATGAATAGTATGTATAGAATGAATAGTATGTATAGTATAAATAGTATGTTTAGTAAAAAATATTATGTATATGTATGTATAGTATGTACAGTATGAATAGTATGTATAGTATAAATAGTATGTATAGTATGTAGAGTATGTATAGTATGTATAGTATAAACAGTATGTTTAGTATGAATAGTATGTATAGTATAAATAATATGTATAGTATGTACAGTATGTATAGTATGAACAGTATGTACAGTATGAATAGTATGAATAGTATGTACAGTATGAATAATATGTATAGTATGTACAGTATGAATAATATGTATAGTATCTACAGTATGAATAGTATGTATAGTATAAACAGTATGTTTAGTATGTATAGTATGAATAGTATGTATAGTATGTACAGTATGAATAGTATGTATAGTATGAATAGTATGAATAGTATGTACAGTATGACTAGTATGTATAGTATGTGCAGTATGAATAGTATTTGCAGTATGAATAGTATGTATAGTATGAATAGTATGTATAGTATGTACAGTATGAATAGTATGTACAGTATGAATAGTATGTATAGTATGTACAGTATGAATAGTATGTACAGTATGAATAGTATGTACAGTATGAATAGTATGTACAGTATGAATAGTATGTACAGTATGAATAGTATGTATAGTATGTATAGTATGAATAGTATGTATAGTATGTACAGTATGAATAGTATGAATAGTATGTATAATATGTACAGTATGAATAGTATGAATAGTATGTATAGTATGAATAGTATGTATAGTATGAAGAGTATGTAGAGTATGAATAGTATGTATAGTATGAAGAGTATGTACAGTATGAATAGTATGTATAGTATGTACAGTATGAATAGTATGAATAGTAGTAGTATGTGTAGAATGAATAGTATGTATAGTATGAATAGTATGTATAGAATGAATAGTATGTATAGTATGAATAGTATGTATAGTATGTACAGTATGAATAGTATGTATAGTATGAATAGTATGTATAGTATGTACAGTATGAATAGTATGTATAGTATAAATAGTATGTATGGCATGTATAGTATGAATGGTATGCATGGTATGCATAGAATTTATATGTATAGTATGAATAGTATGTATAGTATGTATAGTAAAAAGTAGTATGTATAGTATGAAGAGTATGTATAGTAGTAGTATGTGTAGAATGAATAGTATGTATAGTATGAATAGTATGTATAGTATGTACAGTATGAATAGTATGCATAGTATGTACAGTATGAATAGTATGAATAGTATGTATAGTATGTACAGTAGGAATAGTATGTGTAGTATGTACAGTATGACTAGTATGTGTAGTATGAATAGTATGCATAGTATGAATAGTATGTATAGTATGTATAGTATAAACAGTATGTTTAGTATGAATAGTATGTATAGTATAAATAATATGTATAGTATGTACAGTATGTATAGTATGAACAGTATGTACAGTATGAATAGTATGAATAGTATGTACAGTATGAATAATATGTATAGTATGTACAGTATGAATAATATGTATAGTATCTACAGTATGAATAGTATGTATAGTATAAACAGTATGTTTAGTATGTATAGTATGAATAGTATGTATAGTATGTACAGTATGTATAGTATGTACAGTATGAATAGTATGTACAGTATGAATAGTATGTATAGTATGAATAGTATGTATAGTATGTACAGTATGAATAGTATGTATAATATGTACAGTATGAATAGTATGAATAGTATGTATAGTATGAATAGTATGTATAGTATGAAGAGTATGTACAGTATGAATAGTATGTATAGTATGTGAAGTATGAATAGTACGTATAGTATGTACAGTATGAATAGTATGAATAGTAGTAGTATGTGTAGAATGAATAGTATGTATAGTATGAATAGTATGTATAGGAAAAAGTAGTATGTATAGTATGAAGAGTATGTATAGTAGTAGTATGTGTAGAATGAATAGTATGTATAGTATGTATAGTATGAATAGTATGTATAGAATGAATAGTATGTATAGTATAAATAGTTTGTATATGTATGTATAGTATGAATAGTATGTATAGTATGTACAGTATGAATAGTATGTATAGTATGAATAGTATGTACAGTATGAATAGTATGTACAGTATGTACAGTATGAATAGTATGTATAGTATGAATAGTATGAATAGTATGTACAGTATGAATAGTATGTACAGTATGTACAGTATGTATAGTATGAATAGTATGAACAGTATGAATAGTATGTACAGTATGTATAGCATGAATAGTATGTATAGCATGTAAAGTAAAAAATAGTATGTATAGTATGAATAGTATGTATAGTAGTAGTATGTGTAGAAATAATAGTATGTATAGTATGAATAGTATGTATAGAATGAATAGTATGTATAGTATAAATAGTATGTTTAGTAAAAAATATTATGTATATGTATGTATAGTATGTACAGTATGAATAGTATGTATAGTATAAATAGTATGTATAGTATGTAGAGTATGTATAGTATGTATAGTATAAACAGTATGTTTAGTATGAATAGTATGTATAGTATAAATAATATGTATAGTATGTACAGTATGTATAGTATGAACAGTATGTACAGTATGAATAGTATGAATAGTATGTACAGTATGAATAATATGTATAGTATGTACAGTATGAATAATATGTATAGTATCTACAGTATGAATAGTATGTATAGTATAAACAGTATGTTTAGTATGTATAGTATGAATAGTATGTATAGTATGTACAGTATGAATAGTATGTATAGTATGAATAGTATGAATAGTATGTACAGTATGACTAGTATGTATAGTATGTGCAGTATGAATAGTATTTGCAGTATGAATAGTATGTATAGTATGAATAGTATGTACAGTATGTACAGTATGTACAGTATGTACAGTATGAATAGTATGAATAGTATGTACAGTATGAATAGTATGTACAGTATGAATAGTATGTATAGTATGAATAGTATGTATAGTATGAATAGTATGTATAGTATGTACAGTATGAATAGTATGAATAGTATGTATAATATGTACAGTATGAATAGTATGAATAGTATGTATAGTATGAATAGTATGTATAGTATGAAGAGTATGTACAGTATGAATAGTATGTATAGTATGAAGAGTATGTACAGTATGAATAGTATGTATAGTATGAAGAGTATGTACAGTATGAATAGTATGTATAGTATGTACAGTATGAATAGTATGAATAGTAGTAGTATGTGTAGAATGAATAGTATGTATAGTATGAATAGTATGTATAGAATGAATAGTATGTATAGTATGAATAGTATGTATAGTATGAATAGTATGTATAGTATGTACAGTATGAATAGTATGTATAGTATGAATAGTATGTATAGTATGTACAGTATGAATAGTATGTATAGTATAAATAGTATGTATGGCATGTATAGTATGAATGGTATGCATGGTATGCATAGAATTTATATGTATAGTATGTATAGTATGTATAGTAAAAAGTAGTATGTATAGTATGAAGAGTATGTATAGTAGTAGTATGTGTAGAATGAATAGTATGTATAGTATGAATAGTATGTATAGAATGAATAGTATGTATAGTATAAATAGTATGTATATGTATGTATAGTATGTATAGTATGTACAGTATGAATAGTATGTATAGTATGAATAGTATGTACAGTATGAATAGTATGTACAGTATGTACAGTATGAATAGTATGTATAGTATGAATAGTATGGATAGTATGTATAGTATGAATAGTATGTATAGTATGTACAGTATGAATAGTATGTACAGTATGTACAGTATGAATAGTATGTACAGTATGTACAGTATGTATAGTATGAATAGTATGAACAGTATGAATAGTATGTACAGTATGTATAGCATGAATAGTATGTATAGTATGTACAGTATCAATAGTATGTACAGTATGTACAGTATGAATAGTATGTATAGTATGTACGTATGAATAGTATGAATAGTATGTACAGTATGTACAGTATGAATAGTATGTATAGTACGAATAGTATGTATAGTATGAGTAGTATTTATAGCATGTACAGTATGAATAGTATGTATAGTATAAATAGTATGTATAGTATAAATAGTATGTGTAGTATGTATAGTATAAATAGTATGTACAGTATGTATAGTATGAATAGTATGTACAGTATGTATAGTATGAATAGTATGTGTAGTATGTACAGTATGACTAGTATGTGTAGTATGAATAGTATGCATAGTATGAATAGTATGTATAGTATGTACAGTATGAATAGTATGTATAGTATGAACAGTATGTATAGTATGTATAGTATGAATAGTATGTACAGTTTGAATAGTATGTATAGTATGTACAGTATGACTAGTATGTATAGTATGAATAGTATGCATAGTATGAATAGTATGTACAGTATGAATAGTATGTATAGTAGGAATAGTATGTATAGTATGAATAGTATGTATAGTATGTACAGTATGAATAGTATGCATAGTATGTACAGTATGAATAGTATGCATAGTACGTATAGTATGTATAGTATGAATAGTATGTATAGTATGAATAGTATGTATAGTATGTACAGTATGAATAGTATGTATAATATGTACAGTATGAATAGTATGAATAGTATGTATAGTATGAAGAGTATGTACAGTATGAATAGTATGTATAGTATGTGAAGTATGAATAGTACGTATAGTATGTACAGTATGAATAGTATGAATAGTAGTAGTATGTGTAGAATGAATAGTATGTATAGTATGAATAGTATGTATAGTATGTATAGTAAAAAGTAGTATGTATAGTATGAAGAGTATGTATAGTAGTAGTATGTGTAGAATGAATAGTATGTATAGTATGTATAGTATGAATAGTATGTATAGAATGAATAGTATGTATAGTATAAATAGTTTGTATATGTATGTATAGTATGAATAGTATGTATAGTATGTACAGTATGAATAGTATGTATAGTATGAATAGTATGTACAGTATGAATAGTATGTACAGTATGTACAGTATGAATAGTATGTATAGTATGAATAGTATGAATAGTATGTACAGTATGAATAGTATGTACAGTATGTATAGTATGAATAGTATGAACAGTATGAATAGTATGTACAGTATGTATAGCATGAATAGTATGTATAGCATGTAAAGTAAAAAATAGTATGTATAGTATGAATAGTATGTATAGTAGTAGTATGTGTAGAAATAATAGTATGTATAGTATGAATAGTATGTATAGAATGAATAGTATGTATAGTATAAATAGTATGTTTAGTAAAAAATATTATGTATATGTATGTATAGTATGTACAGTATGAATAGTATGTATAGTATAAATAGTATGTATAGTATGTAGAGTATGTATAGTATGTATAGTATAAACAGTATGTTTAGTATGAATAGTATGTATAGTATAAATAATATGTATAGTATGTACAGTATGTATAGTATGAACAGTATGTACAGTATGAATAGTATGAATAGTATGTACAGTATGAATAATATGTATAGTATGTACAGTATGAATAATATGTATAGTATCTACAGTATGAATAGTATGTATAGTATAAACAGTATGTTTAGTATGTATAGTATGAATAGTATGTATAGTATGTACAGTATGAATAGTATGTATAGTATGAATAGTATGAATAGTATGTACAGTATGACTAGTATGTATAGTATGTGCAGTATGAATAGTATTTGCAGTATGAATAGTATGTATAGTATGAATAGTATGTATAGTATGTACAGTATGAATAGTATGTACAGTATGAATAGTATGTATAGTATGTACAGTATGAATAGTATGTACAGTATGAATAGTATGTACAGTATGAATAGTATGTATAGTATGAATAGTATGTATAGTATGAATAGTATGTATAGTATGTACAGTATGAATAGTATGAATAGTATGTATAATATGTACAGTATGAATAGTATCAATAGTATGTATAGTATGAATAGTATGTATAGTATGAAGAGTATGTACAGTATGAATAGTATGTATAGTATGAAGAGTATGTACAGTATGAATAGTATGTATAGTATGTACAGTATGAATAGTATGAATAGTAGTAGTATGTGTAGAATGAATAGTATGTATAGTATGAATAGTATGTATAGAATGAATAGTATGTATAGTATGAATAGTATGTATAGTATGTACAGTATGAATAGTATGTATAGTATGAATAGTATGTATAGTATGTACAGTATGAATAGTATGTATAGTATAAATAGTATGTATGGCATGTATAGTATGAATGGTATGCATGGTATGCATAGAATTTATATGTATAGTATGAATAGTATGTATAGTATGTATAGTAAAAAGTAGTATGTATAGTATGAAGAGTATGTATAGTAGTAGTATGTGTAGAATGAATAGTATGTTTAGTATGAATAGTATGTATAGAATGAATAGTATGTATAGTATAAATAGTATGTATATGTATGTATAGTATGTACAGTATGAATAGTATGTATAGTATGAATAGTATGTACAGTATGAATAGTATGTACAGTATGTACAGTATGAATAGTATGTATAGTATGAATAGTATGAATAGTATGTATAGTATGAATAGTATGTATAGTATGTACAGTATGAATAGTATGTACAGTATGTACAGTATGAATAGTATGAATAGTATGTACAGTATGTACAGCATGAATAGTATGTATAGTACGAATAGTATGTATAGTATGAGTAGTATGTATAGCATGTACAGTATGAATAGTATGTATAGTATAAATAGTATGTATAGTATAAATAGTATGTGTAGTATGTATAGTATAAATAGTATGTACAGTATGTATAGTATGAATAGTATGTGCAGTATGTATAGTATGAATAGTATGTGTAGTATGTACAGTATGACTAGTATGTGTAGTATGAATAGTATGCATAGTATGAATAGTATGTATAGTATGTACAGTATGAATAGTATGTATAGTATGAACAGTATGTATAGTATGTATAGTATGAATAGTATGTACAGTTTGAATAGTATGTATAGTATGTACAGTATGACTAGTATGTGTAGTATGAATAGTATGCATAGTATGAATAGTATGTATAGTATGTACAGTATGAATAGTATGTATAGTAGGAATAGTATGTATAGTATGAATAGTATGTATAGTATGTACAGTATGAATAGTATGCATAGTACGTATAGTATGTATAGTATGAATAGTATGTATAGTATGAATAGTATGTATAGTATGTACAGTATGAATAGTATGTATAATATGTACAGTATGAATAGTATGAATAGTATGTATAGTATGAATAGTATGTATAGTATGAAGAGTATGTACAGTATGAATAGTATGTATAGTATGTGAAGTATGAATAGTACGTATAGTATGTACAGTATGAATAGTATGAATAGTAGTAGTATGTGTAGAATGAATAGTATGTATAGTATGAATAGTATGTATAGTATGTATAGTAAAAAGTAGTATGTATAGTATGAAGAGTATGTATAGTAGTAGTATGTGTAGAATGAATAGTATGTATAGTATGTATAGTATGAATAGTATGTATAGAATGAATAGTATGTATAGTATAAATAGTTTGTATATGTATGTATAGTATGAATAGTATGTATAGTATGTACAGTATGAATAGTATGTATAGTATGAATAGTATGTACAGTATGAATAGTATGTACAGTATGTACAGTATGAATAGTATGTATAGTATGAATAGTATGAATAGTATGTACAGTATGAATAGTATGTACAGTATGTACAGTATGTATAGTATGAATAGTATGAACAGTATGAATAGTATGTACAGTATGTACAGCATGAATAGTATGTATAGCATGTAAAGTAAAAAATAGTATGTATAGTATGAATAGTATGTATAGTAGTAGTATGTGTAGAAATAATAGTATGTATAGTATGAATAGTATGTATAGAATGAATAGTATGTATAGTATAAATAGTATGTTTAGTAAAAAATATTATGTATATGTATGTATAGTATGTACAGTATGAATAGTATGTATAGTATAAATAGTATGTATAGTATGTAGAGTATGTATAGTATGTATAGTATAAACAGTATGTTTAGTATGAATAGTATGTATAGTATAAATAATATGTATAGTATGTACAGTATGTATAGTATGAACAGTATGTACAGTATGAATAGTATGAATAGTATGTACAGTATGAATAATATGTATAGTATGTACAGTATGAATAATATGTATAGTATCTACAGTATGAATAGTATGTATAGTATAAACAGTATGTTTAGTATGTATAGTATGAATAGTATGTATAGTATGTACAGTATGAATAGTATGTATAGTATGAATAGTATGAATAGTATGTACAGTATGACTAGTATGTATAGTATGTGCAGTATGAATAGTATTTGCAGTATGAATAGTATGTATAGTATGAATAGTATGTATAGTATGTACAGTATGTACAGTATGAATAGTATGAATAGTATGTACAGTATGAATAGTATGTACAGTATGAATAGTATGTATAGTATGAATAGTATGTATAGTATGAATAGTATGTATAGTATGTACAGTATGAATAGTATGAATAGTATGTATAATATGTACAGTATGAATAGTATGAATAGTATGTATAGTATGAATAGTATGTATAGTATGAAGAGTATGTACAGTATGAATAGTATGTATAGTATGAAGAGTATGTACAGTATGAATAGTATGTATAGTATGAAGAGTATGTACAGTATGAATAGTATGTATAGTATGTACAGTATGAATAGTATGAATAGTAGTAGTATGTGTAGAATGAATAGTATGTATAGTATGAATAGTATGTATAGAATGAATAGTATGTATAGTATGTATAGTATGTACAGTATCAATAGTATGTATAGTATGAATAGTATGTATAGTATGTACAGTATGAATAGTATGTATAGTATAAATAGTATGTATGGCATGTATAGTATGAATGGTATGCATGGTATGCATAGAATTTATATGTATAGTATGAATAGTATGTATAGTATGTATAGTAAAAAGTAGTATGTATAGTATGAAGAGTATGTATAGTAGTAGTATGTGTAGAATGAATAGTATGTATAGTATGAATAGTATGTATAGAATGAATAGTATGTATAGTATAAATAGTATGTATATGTATGTATAGTATGTATAGTATGTACAGTATGAATAGTATGTATAGTATGAATAGTATGTACAGTATGAATAGTATGTACAGTATGTACAGTATGAATAGTATGTATAGTATGAATAGTATGAATAGTATGTATAGTATGAATAGTATGTATAGTATGTACAGTATGAATAGTATGTACAGTATGTACAGTATGAATAGTATGTACAGTATGTACAGTATGTATAGTATGAACAGTATGAATAGTATGTACAGTATGTATAGCATGAATAGTATGTATAGTATGTACAGTATGAATAGTACGTACAGTATGTACAGTATGAATAGTATGTATAGTATGAATAGTATGAATAGTATGTACAGTATGTACAGTATGAATAGTATGTATAGTACGAATAGTATGTATAGTATGAGTAGTATGTATAGCATGTACAGTATGAATAGTATGTATAGTATAAATAGTATGTATAGTATAAATAGTATGTGTAGTATGTATAGTATAAATAGTATGTACAGTATGTATAGTATGAATAGTATGTACAGTATGTATAGTATGAATAGTATGTGTAGTATGTACAGTATGACTAGTATGTGTAGTATGAATAGTATGCATAGTATGAATAGTATGTATAGTATGTACAGAATGAATAGTATGTATAGTATGAACAGTATGTATAGTATGTATAGTATGAATAGTATGTACAGTTTGAATAGTATGTATAGTATGTACAGTATGACTAGTATGTATAGTATGAATAGTATGCATAGTATGAATAGTATGTATAGTATGTACAGTATGAATAGTATGTATAGTAGGAATAGTATGTATAGTATGAATAGTATGTATAGTATGTACAGTATGAATAGTATGCATAGTATGTACAGTATGAATAGTATGAATAGTATGTATAGTATGTACAGTATGAATAGTATGTATAGTAGGAATAGTATGTGTAGTATGTACAGTATGACTAGTATGTGTAGTATGAATAGTATGCATAGTATGAATAGTATGTATAGAATGTATAGTATAAACAGTATGTTTAGTATGAATAGTATGTATAGTATAAATAATATGTATAGTATGTACAGTATGTATAGTATGAACAGTATGTACAGTATGAATAGTATGAATAGTATGTACAGTATGAATAATATGTATAGTATGTACAGTATGAATAATATGTATAGTATCTACAGTATGAATAGTATGTATAGTATAAACAGTATGTTTAGTATGTATAGTATGAATAGTATGTATAGTATGTACAGTATGTATAGTATGTACAGTATGAATAGTATGTACAGTATGAATAGTATGTATAGTATGAATAGTATGTATAGTATGTACAGTATGAATAGTATGTATAATATGTACAGTATGAATAGTATGAATAGTATGTATAGTATGAATAGTATGTATAGTATGAAGAGTATGTACAGTATGAATAGTATGTATAGTATGTGAAGTATGAATAGTACGTATAGTATGTACAGTATGAATAGTATGAATAGTAGTAGTATGTGTAGAATGAATAGTATGTATAGTATGAATAGTATGTATAGGAAAAAGTAGTATGTATAGTATGAAGAGTATGTATAGTAGTAGTATGTGTAGAATGAATAGTATGTATAGTATGTATAGTATGAATAGTATGTATAGAATGAATAGTATGTATAGTATAAATAGTTTGTATATGTATGTATAGTATGAATAGTATGTATAGTATGTACAGTATGAATAGTATGTATAGTATGAATAGTATGTACAGTATGAATAGTATGTACAGTATGTACAGTATGAATAGTATGTATAGTATGAATAGTATGAATAGTATGTACAGTATGAATAGTATGTACAGTATGTACAGTATGTATAGTATGAATAGTATGAACAGTATGAATAGTATGTACAGTATGTATAGCATGAATAGTATGTATAGCATGTAAAGTAAAAAATAGTATGTATAGTATGAATAGTATGTATAGTAGTAGTATGTGTAGAAATAATAGTATGTATAGTATGAATAGTATGTATAGAATGAATAGTATGTATAGTATAAATAGTATGTTTAGTAAAAAATATTATGTATATGTATGTATAGTATGTACAGTATGAATAGTATGTATAGTATAAATAGTATGTAGAGTATGTATAGTATGTATAGTATAAACAGTATGTTTAGTATGAATAGTATGTATAGTATAAATAATATGTATAGTATGTACAGTATGTATAGTATGAACAGTATGTACAGTATGAATAGTATGAATAGTATGTACAGTATGAATAATACGTATAGTATGTACAGTATGAATAATATGTATAGTATCTACAGTATGAATAGTATGTATAGTATAAACAGTATGTTTAGTATGTATAGTATGAATAGTATGTATAGTATGTACAGTATGAATAGTATGTATAGTATGAATAGTATGAATAGTATGTACAGTATGACTAGTATGTATAGTATGTGCAGTATGAATAGTATTTGCAGTATGAATAGTATGTATAGTATGAATAGTATGTACAGTATGTACAGTATGTACAGTATGTACAGTATGTACAGTATGAATAGTATGTACAGTATGAATAGTATGTATAGTATGAATAGTATGTATAGTATGAATAGTATGTATAGTATGAATAGTATGTATAGTATGTACAGTATGAATAGTATGAATAGTATGTATAATATGTACAGTATGAATAGTATGAATAGTATGTATAGTATGAATAGTATGTATAGTATGAAGAGTATGTACAGTATGAATAGTATGTATAGTATGAAGAGTATGTACAGTATGAATAGTATGTATAGTATGAAGAGTATGTACAGTATGAATAGTATGTATAGTATGTACAGTATGAATAGTATGAATAGTAGTAGTATGTGTAGAATGAATAGTATGTATAGTATGAATAGTATGTATAGAATGAATAGTATGTATAGTATGAATAGTATGTATAGTATGAATAGTATGTATAGTATGTACAGTATGAATAGTATGTATAGTATGAATAGTATGTATAGTATGTACAGTATGAATAGTATGTATAGTATAAATAGTATGTATGGCATGTATAGTATGAATGGTATGCATGGTATGCATAGAATTTATATGTATAGTATGTATAGTATGTATAGTAAAAAGTAGTATGTATAGTATGAAGAGTATGTATAGTAGTAGTATGTGTAGAATGAATAGTATGTATAGTATGAATAGTATGTATAGAATGAATAGTATGTATAGTATAAATAGTATGTATAGTATGTATAGTATGTACAGTATGAATAGTATGTATAGTATGAATAGTATGTACAGTATGAATAGTATGTACAGTATGTACAGTATGAATAGTATGTATAGTATGAATAGTATGGATAGTATGTATAGTATGAATAGTATGTATAGTATGTACAGTATGAATAGTATGTACAGTATGTACAGTATGAATAGTATGTACAGTATGTACAGTATGTATAGTATGAATAGTATGAACAGTATGAATAGTATGTACAGTATGTATAGCATGAATAGAATGTATAGTATGTACAGTATCAATAGTATGTACAGTATGTACAGTATGAATAGTATGTATAGTATGTACGTATGAATAGTATGAATAGTATGTACAGTATGTACAGTATGAATAGTATGTATAGTACGAATAGTATGTATAGTATGAGTAGTATTTATAGCATGTACAGTATGAATAGTATGTATAGTATAAATAGTATGTATAGTATAAATAGTATGTGTAGTATGTATAGTATAAATAGTATGTACAGTATGTATAGTATGAATAGTATGTACAGTATGTATAGTATGAATAGTATGTGTAGTATGTACAGTATGACTAGTATGTGTAGTATGAATAGTATGCATAGTATGAATAGTATGTATAGTATGTACAGTATGAATAGTATGTATAGTATGAACAGTATGTATAGTATGTATAGTATGAATAGTATGTACAGTTTGAATAGTATGTATAGTATGTACAGTATGACTAGTATGTATAGTATGAATAGTATGCATAGTATGAATAGTATGTATAGTATGTACAGTATGAATAGTATGTATAGTAGGAATAGTATGTATAGTATGAATAGTATGTATAGTATGTACAGTATGAATAGTATGCATAGTATGTACAGTATGAATAGTATGCATAGTACGTATAGTATGTATAGTATGAATAGTATGTATAGTATGAATAGTATGTATAGTATGTACAGTATGAATAGTATGTATAATATGTACAGTATGAATAGTATGAATAGTATGTATAGTATGAAGAGTATGTACAGTATGAATAGTATGTATAGTATGTGAAGTATGAATAGTACGTATAGTATGTACAGTATGAATAGTATGAATAGTAGTAGTATGTGTAGAATGAATAGTATGTATAGTATGAATAGTATGTATAGTATGTATAGTAAAAAGTAGTATGTATAGTATGAAGAGTATGTATAGTAGTAGTATGTGTAGAATGAATAGTATGTATAGTATGAATAGTATGTATAGAATGAATAGTATGTATAGTATAAATAGTTTGTATATGTATGTATAGTATGAATAGTATGTATAGTATGTACAGTATGAATAGTATGTATAGTATGAATAGTATGTACAGTATGAATAGTATGTACAGTATGTACAGTATGAATAGTATGTATAGTATGAATAGTATGAATAGTATGTACAGTATGAATAGTATGTACAGTATGTATAGTATGAATAGTATGAACAGTATGAATAGTATGTACAGTATGTATAGCATGAATAGTATGTATAGCATGTAAAGTAAAAAATAGTATGTATAGTATGAATAGTATGTATAGTAGTAGTATGTGTAGAAATAAAAGTATGTATAGTATGAATAGTATGTATAGAATGAATAGTATGTATAGTATAAATAGTATGTTTAGTAAAAAATATTATGTATATGTATGTATAGTATGTACAGTATGAATAGTATGTATAGTATAAATAGTATGTATAGTATGTAGAGTATGTATAGTATGTATAGTATAAACAGTATGTTTAGTATGAATAGTATGTATAGTATAAATAATATGTATAGTATGTACAGTATGTATAGTATGAACAGTATGTACAGTATGAATAGTATGAATAGTATGTACAGTATGAATAATATGTATAGTATGTACAGTATGAATAATATGTATAGTATCTACAGTATGAATAGTATGTATAGTATAAACAGTATGTTTAGTATGTATAGTATGAATAGTATGTATAGTATGTACAGTATGAATAGTATGTATAGTATGAATAGTATGTACAGTATGACTAGTATGTATAGTATGAATAGTATGTACAGTATGACTAGTATGTATAGTATGTGCAGTATGAATAGTATTTGCAGTATGAATAGTATGTATAGTATGAATAGTATGTATAGTATGTACAGTATGAATAGTATGTACAGTATGAATAGTATGTATAGTATGTACAGTATGAATAGTATGTACAGTATGAATAGTATGTACAGTATGAATAGTATGTATAGTATGAATAGTATGTATAGTATGAATAGTATGTATAGTATGTACAGTATGAATAGTATGAATAGTATGTATAATATGTACAGTATGAATAGTATCAATAGTATGTATAGTATGAATAGTATGTATAGTATGAAGAGTATGTACAGTATGAATAGTATGTATAGTATGAAGAGTATGTACAGTATGAATAGTATGTATAGTATGTACAGTATGAATAGTATGAATAGTAGTAGTATGTGTAGAATGAATAGTATGTATAGTATGAATAGTATGTATAGAATGAATAGTATGTATAGTATGAATAGTATGTATAGTATGTACAGTATGAATAGTATGTATAGTATGAATAGTATGTATAGTATGTACAGTATGAATAGTATGTATAGTATAAATAGTATGTATGGCATGTATAGTATGAATGGTATGCATGGTATGCATAGAATTTATATGTATAGTATGAATAGTATGTATAGTATGTATAGTAAAAAGTAGTATGTATAGTATGAAGAGTATGTATAGTAGTAGTATGTGTAGAATGAATAGTATGTTTAGTATGAATAGTATGTATAGAATGAATAGTATGTATAGTATAAATAGTATGTATATGTATGTATAGTATGTACAGTATGAATAGTATGTATAGTATGAATAGTATGTACAGTATGAATAGTATGTACAGTATGTACAGTATGAATAGTATGTATAGTATGAATAGTATGAATAGTATGTATAGTATGAATAGTATGTATAGTATGTACAGTATGAATAGTATGTACAGTATGTACAGTATGAATAGTATGAATAGTATGTACAGTATGTACAGCATGAATAGTATGTATAGTACGAATAGTATGTATAGTATGAGTAGTATGTATAGCATGTACAGTATGAATAGTATGTATAGTATAAATAGTATGTATAGTATAAATAGTATGTGTAGTATGTATAGTATAAATAGTATGTACAGTATGTATAGTATGAATAGTATGTGCAGTATGTATAGTATGAATAGTATGTGTAGTATGTACAGTATGACTAGTATGTGTAGTATGAATAGTATGCATAGTATGAATAGTATGTATAGTATGTACAGTATGAATAGTATGTATAGTATGAACAGTATGTATAGTATGTATAGTATGAATAGTATGTACAGTTTGAATAGTATGTATAGTATGTACAGTATGACTAGTATGTGTAGTATGAATAGTATGCATAGTATGAATAGTATGTATAGTATGTACAGTATGAATAGTATGTATAGTAGGAATAGTATGTATAGTATGAATAGTATGTATAGTATGTACAGTATGAATAGTATGCATAGTACGTATAGTATGTATAGTATGAATAGTATGTATAGTATGAATAGTATGTATAGTATGTACAGTATGAATAGTATGTATAATATGTACAGTATGAATAGTATGAATAGTATGTATAGTATGAATAGTATGTATAGTATGAAGAGTATGTACAGTATGAATAGTATGTATAGTATGTGAAGTATGAATAGTACGTATAGTATGTACAGTATGAATAGTATGAATAGTAGTAGTATGTGTAGAATGAATAGTATGTATAGTATGAATAGTATGTATAGTATGTATAGTAAAAAGTAGTATGTATAGTATGAAGAGTATGTATAGTAGTAGTATGTGTAGAATGAATAGTATGTATAGTATGTATAGTATGAATAGTATGTATAGAATGAATAGTATGTATAGTATAAATAGTTTGTATATGTATGTATAGTATGAATAGTATGTATAGTATGTACAGTATGAATAGTATGTATAGTATGAATAGTATGTACAGTATGAATAGTATGTACAGTATGTACAGTATGAATAGTATGTATAGTATGAATAGTATGAATAGTATGTACAGTATGAATAGTATGTACAGTATGTACAGTATGTATAGTATGAATAGTATGAACAGTATGAATAGTATGTACAGTATGTATAGCATGAATAGTATGTATAGCATGTAAAGTAAAAAATAGTATGTATAGTATGAATAGTATGTATAGTAGTAGTATGTGTAGAAATAATAGTATGTATAGTATGAATAGTATGTATAGAATGAATAGTATGTATAGTATAAATAGTATGTTTAGTAAAAAATATTATGTATATGTATGTATAGTATGTACAGTATGAATAGTATGTATAGTATAAATAGTATGTATAGTATGTAGAGTATGTATAGTATGTATAGTATAAACAGTATGTTTAGTATGAATAGTATGTATAGTATAAATAATATGTATAGTATGTACAGTATGTATAGTATGAACAGTATGTACAGTATGAATAGTATGAATAGTATGTACAGTATGAATAATATGTATAGTATGTACAGTATGAATAATATGTATAGTATCTACAGTATGAATAGTATGTATAGTATAAACAGTATGTTTAGTATGTATAGTATGAATAGTATGTATAGTATGTACAGTATGAATAGTATGTATAGTATGAATAGTATGAATAGTATGTACAGTATGACTAGTATGTATAGTATGTGCAGTATGAATAGTATTTGCAGTATGAATAGTATGTATAGTATGAATAGTATGTATAGTATGTACAGTATGAATAGTATGTACAGTATGAATAGTATGTATAGTATGTACAGTATGAATAGTATGTACAGTATGAATAGTATGTACAGTATGAATAGTATGTACAGTATGAATAGTATGTACAGTATGAATAGTATGTATAGTATGTATAGTATGAATAGTATGTATAGTATGTACAGTATGAATAGTATGAATAGTATGTATAATATGTACAGTATGAATAGTATGAATAGTATGTATAGTATGAATAGTATGTATAGTATGAAGAGTATGTAGAGTATGAATAGTATGTATAGTATGAAGAGTATGTACAGTATGAATAGTATGTATAGTATGTACAGTATGAATAGTATGAATAGTAGTAGTATGTGTAGAATGAATAGTATGTATAGTATGAATAGTATGTATAGAATGAATAGTATGTATAGTATGAATAGTATGTATAGTATGTACAGTATGAATAGTATGTATAGTATGAATAGTATGTATAGTATGTACAGTATGAATAGTATGTATAGTATAAATAGTATGTATGGCATGTATAGTATGAATGGTATGCATGGTATGCATAGAATTTATATGTATAGTATGAATAGTATGTATAGTATGTATAGTAAAAAGTAGTATGTATAGTATGAAGAGTATGTATAGTAGTAGTATGTGTAGAATGAATAGTATGTATAGTATGAATAGTATGTATAGTATGTACAGTATGAATAGTATGCATAGTATGTACAGTATGAATAGTATGAATAGTATGTATAGTATGTACAGTATGAATAGTATGTATAGTAGGAATAGTATGTGTAGTATGTACAGTATGACTAGTATGTGTAGTATGAATAGTATGCATAGTATGAATAGTATGTATAGTATAAACAGTATGTTTAGTATGAATAGTATGTATAGTATAAATAATATGTATAGTATGTACAGTATGTATAGTATGAACAGTATGTACAGTATGAATAGTATGAATAGTATGTACAGTATGAATAATATATATAGTATGTACAGTATGAATAATATGTATAGTATCTACAGTATGAATAGTATGTATAGTATAAACAGTATGTTTAGTATGTATAGTATGAATAGTATGTATAGTATGTACAGTATGTATAGTATGTACAGTATGAATAGTATGTACAGTATGAATAGTATGTATAGTATGAATAGTATGTATAGTATGTACAGTATGAATAGTATGAATAGTATGTACAGTATGAATAGTATGTACAGTATGAATAGTATGTATAGTATGAATAGTATGTATAGTATGAATAGTATGTATAGTATGTACAGTATGAATAGTATGAATAGTATGTATAATATGTACAGTATGAATAGTATGAATAGTATGTATAGTATGAATAGTATGTATAGTATGAAGAGTATGTACAGTATGAATAGTATGTATAGTATGAAGAGTATGTACAGTATGAATAGTATGTATAGTATGAAGAGTATGTACAGTATGAATAGTATGTATAGTATGTACAGTATGAATAGTATGAATAGTAGTAGTATGTGTAGAATGAATAGTATGTATAGTATGAATAGTATGTATAGAATGAATAGTATGTATAGTATGTATAGTATGTACAGTATGAATAGTATGTATAGTATGAATAGTATGTATAGTATGTACAGTATGAATAGTATGTATAGTATAAATAGTATGTATGGCATGTATAGTATGAATGGTATGCATGGTATGCATAGAATTTATATGTATAGTATGAATAGTATGTATAGTATGTATAGTAAAAAGTAGTATGTATAGTATGAAGAGTATGTATAGTAGTAGTATGTGTAGAATGAATAGTATGTATAGTATGAATAGTATGTATAGAATGAATAGTATGTATAGTATAAATAGTATGTATATGTATGTATAGTATGTATAGTATGTACAGTATGAATAGTATGTATAGTATGAATAGTATGTACAGTATGAATAGTATGTACAGTATGTACAGTATGAATAGTATGTATAGTATGAATAGTATGAATAGTATGTATAGTATGAATAGTATGTATAGTATGTACAGTATGAATAGTATGTACAGTATGTACAGTATGAATAGTATGTACAGTATGTACAGTATGTATAGTATGAACAGTATGAATAGTATGTACAGTATGTATAGCATGAATAGTATGTATAGTATGTACAGTATGAATAGTACGTACAGTATGTACAGTATGAATAGTATGTATAGTATGAATAGTATGAATAGTATGTACAGTATGTACAGTATGAATAGTATGTATAGTACGAATAGTATGTATAGTATGAGTAGTATGTATAGCATGTACAGTATGAATAGTATGTATAGTATAAATAGTATGTATAGTATAAATAGTATGTGTAGTATGTATAGTATAAATAGTATGTACAGTATGTATAGTATGAATAGTATGTACAGTATGTATAGTATGAATAGTATGTGTAGTATGTACAGTATGACTAGTATGTGTAGTATGAATAGTATGCATAGTATGAATAGTATGTATAGTATGTACAGAATGAATAGTATGTATAGTATGAACAGTATGTATAGTATGTATAGTATGAATAGTATGTACAGTTTGAATAGTATGTATAGTATGTACAGTATGACTAGTATGTATAGTATGAATAGTATGCATAGTATGAATAGTATGTATAGTATGTACAGTATGAATAGTATGTATAGTAGGAATAGTATGTATAGTATGAATAGTATGTATAGTATGTACAGTATGAATAGTATGCATAGTATGTACAGTATGAATAGTATGAATAGTATGTATAGTATGTACAGTATGAATAGTATGTATAGTAGGAATAGTATGTGTAGTATGTACAGTATGACTAGTATGTGTAGTATGAATAGTATGCATAGTATGAATAGTATGTATAGTATGTATAGTATAAACAGTATGTTTAGTATGAATAGTATGTATAGTATAAATAATATGTATAGTATGTACAGTATGTATAGTATGAACAGTATGTACAGTATGAATAGTATGAATAGTATGTACAGTATGAATAATATGTATAGTATGTACAGTATGAATAATATGTATAGTATCTACAGTATGAATAGTATGTATAGTATAAACAGTATGTTTAGTATGTATAGTATGAATAGTATGTATAGTATGTACAGTATGTATAGTATGTACAGTATGAATAGTATGTACAGTATGAATAGTATGTATAGTATGAATAGTATGTATAGTATGTACAGTATGAATAGTATGTATAATATGTACAGTATGAATAGTATGAATAGTATGTATAGTATGAATAGTATGTATAGTATGAAGAGTATGTACAGTATGAATAGTATGTATAGTATGTGAAGTATGAATAGTACGTATAGTATGTACAGTATGAATAGTATGAATAGTAGTAGTATGTGTAGAATGAATAGTATGTATAGTATGAATAGTATGTATAGGAAAAAGTAGTATGTATAGTATGAAGAGTATGTATAGTAGTAGTATGTGTAGAATGAATAGTATGTATAGTATGTATAGTATGAATAGTATGTATAGAATGAATAGTATGTATAGTATAAATAGTTTGTATATGTATGTATAGTATGAATAGTATGTATAGTATGTACAGTATGAATAGTATGTATAGTATGAATAGTATGTACAGTATGAATAGTATGTATAGTATGTACAGTATGAATAGTATGTATAGTATGAACAGTATGTATAGTATGTATAGTATGAATAGTATGTACAGTTTGAATAGTATGTATAGTATGTACAGTATGACTAGTATGTGTAGTATGAATAGTATGCATAGTATGAATAGTATGTATAGTATGTACAGTATGAATAGTATGTATAGTAGGAATAGTATGTATAGTATGAATAGTATGTATAGTATGTACAGTATGAATAGTATGCATAGTACGTATAGTATGTATAGTATGAATAGTATGTATAGTATGAATAGTATGTATAGTATGTACAGTATGAATAGTATGTATAATATGTACAGTATGAATAGTATGAATAGTATGTATAGTATGAATAGTATGTATAGTATGAAGAGTATGTACAGTATGAATAGTATGTATAGTATGTGAAGTATGAATAGTACGTATAGTATGTACAGTATGAATAGTATGAATAGTAGTAGTATGTGTAGAATGAATAGTATGTATAGTATGAATAGTATGTATAGTATGTATAGTAAAAAGTAGTATGTATAGTATGAAGAGTATGTATAGTAGTAGTATGTGTAGAATGAATAGTATGTATAGTATGTATAGTATGAATAGTATGTATAGAATGAATAGTATGTATAGTATAAATAGTTTGTATATGTATGTATAGTATGAATAGTATGTATAGTATGTACAGTATGAATAGTATGTATAGTATGAATAGTATGTACAGTATGAATAGTATGTACAGTATGTACAGTATGAATAGTATGTATAGTATGAATAGTATGAATAGTATGTACAGTATGAATAGTATGTACAGTATGTACAGTATGTATAGTATGAATAGTATGAACAGTATGAATAGTATGTACAGTATGTATAGCATGAATAGTATGTATAGCATGTAAAGTAAAAAATAGTATGTATAGTATGAATAGTATGTATAGTAGTAGTATGTGTAGAAATAATAGTATGTATAGTATGAATAGTATGTATAGAATGAATAGTATGTATAGTATAAATAGTATGTTTAGTAAAAAATATTATGTATATGTATGTATAGTATGTACAGTATGAATAGTATGTATAGTATAAATAGTATGTATAGTATGTAGAGTATGTATAGTATGTATAGTATAAACAGTATGTTTAGTATGAATAGTATGTATAGTATAAATAATATGTATAGTATGTACAGTATGTATAGTATGAACAGTATGTACAGTATGAATAGTATGAATAGTATGTACAGTATGAATAATATGTATAGTATGTACAGTATGAATAATATGTATAGTATCTACAGTATGAATAGTATGTATAGTATAAACAGTATGTTTAGTATGTATAGTATGAATAGTATGTATAGTATGTACAGTATGAATAGTATGTATAGTATGAATAGTATGAATAGTATGTACAGTATGACTAGTATGTATAGTATGTGCAGTATGAATAGTATTTGCAGTATGAATAGTATGTATAGTATGAATAGTATGTATAGTATGTACAGTATGAATAGTATGTACAGTATGAATAGTATGTATAGTATGTACAGTATGAATAGTATGTACAGTATGAATAGTATGTACAGTATGAATAGTATGTACAGTATGAATAGTATGTACAGTATGAATAGTATGTATAGTATGTATAGTATGAATAGTATGTATAGTATGTACAGTATGAATAGTATGAATAGTATGTATAATATGTACAGTATGAATAGTATGAATAGTATGTATAGTATGAATAGTATGTATAGTATGAAGAGTATGTAGAGTATGAATAGTATGTATAGTATGAAGAGTATGTACAGTATGAATAGTATGTATAGTATGTACAGTATGAATAGTATGAATAGTAGTAGTATGTGTAGAATGAATAGTATGTATAGTATGAATAGTATGTATAGAATGAATAGTATGTATAGTATGAATAGTATGTATAGTATGTACAGTATGAATAGTATGTATAGTATGAATAGTATGTATAGTATGTACAGTATGAATAGTATGTATAGTATAAATAGTATGTATGGCATGTATAGTATGAATGGTATGCATGGTATGCATAGAATTTATATGTATAGTATGAATAGTATGTATAGTATGTATAGTAAAAAGTAGTATGTATAGTATGAAGAGTATGTATAGTAGTAGTATGTGTAGAATGAATAGTATGTATAGTATGAATAGTATGTATAGTATGTACAGTATGAATAGTATGCATAGTATGTACAGTATGAATAGTATGAATAGTATGTATAGTATGTACAGTATGAATAGTATGTATAGTAGGAATAGTATGTGTAGTATGTACAGTATGACTAGTATGTGTAGTATGAATAGTATGCATAGTATGAATAGTATGTATAGTATAAACAGTATGTTTAGTATGAATAGTATGTATAGTATAAATAATATGTATAGTATGTACAGTATGTATAGTATGAACAGTATGTACAGTATGAATAGTATGAATAGTATGTACAGTATGAATAATATATATAGTATGTACAGTATGAATAATATGTATAGTATCTACAGTATGAATAGTATGTATAGTATAAACAGTATGTTTAGTATGTATAGTATGAATAGTATGTATAGTATGTACAGTATGTATAGTATGTACAGTATGAATAGTATGTACAGTATGAATAGTATGTATAGTATGAATAGTATGTATAGTATGTACAGTATGAATAGTATGAATAGTATGTACAGTATGAATAGTATGTACAGTATGAATAGTATGTATAGTATGAATAGTATGTATAGTATGAATAGTATGTATAGTATGTACAGTATGAATAGTATGAATAGTATGTATAATATGTACAGTATGAATAGTATGAATAGTATGTATAGTATGAATAGTATGTATAGTATGAAGAGTATGTACAGTATGAATAGTATGTATAGTATGAAGAGTATGTACAGTATGAATAGTATGTATAGTATGAAGAGTATGTACAGTATGAATAGTATGTATAGTATGTACAGTATGAATAGTATGAATAGTAGTAGTATGTGTAGAATGAATAGTATGTATAGTATGAATAGTATGTATAGAATGAATAGTATGTATAGTATGTATAGTATGTACAGTATGAATAGTATGTATAGTATGAATAGTATGTATAGTATGTACAGTATGAATAGTATGTATAGTATAAATAGTATGTATGGCATGTATAGTATGAATGGTATGCATGGTATGCATAGAATTTATATGTATAGTATGAATAGTATGTATAGTATGTATAGTAAAAAGTAGTATGTATAGTATGAAGAGTATGTATAGTAGTAGTATGTGTAGAATGAATAGTATGTATAGTATGAATAGTATGTATAGAATGAATAGTATGTATAGTATAAATAGTATGTATATGTATGTATAGTATGTATAGTATGTACAGTATGAATAGTATGTATAGTATGAATAGTATGTACAGTATGAATAGTATGTACAGTATGTACAGTATGAATAGTATGTATAGTATGAATAGTATGAATAGTATGTATAGTATGAATAGTATGTATAGTATGTACAGTATGAATAGTATGTACAGTATGTACAGTATGAATAGTATGTACAGTATGTACAGTATGTATAGTATGAACAGTATGAATAGTATGTACAGTATGTATAGCATGAATAGTATGTATAGTATGTACAGTATGAATAGTACGTACAGTATGTACAGTATGAATAGTATGTATAGTATGAATAGTATGAATAGTATGTACAGTATGTACAGTATGAATAGTATGTATAGTACGAATAGTATGTATAGTATGAGTAGTATGTATAGCATGTACAGTATGAATAGTATGTATAGTATAAATAGTATGTATAGTATAAATAGTATGTGTAGTATGTATAGTATAAATAGTATGTACAGTATGTATAGTATGAATAGTATGTACAGTATGTATAGTATGAATAGTATGTGTAGTATGTACAGTATGACTAGTATGTGTAGTATGAATAGTATGCATAGTATGAATAGTATGTATAGTATGTACAGAATGAATAGTATGTATAGTATGAACAGTATGTATAGTATGTATAGTATGAATAGTATGTACAGTTTGAATAGTATGTATAGTATGTACAGTATGACTAGTATGTATAGTATGAATAGTATGCATAGTATGAATAGTATGTATAGTATGTACAGTATGAATAGTATGTATAGTAGGAATAGTATGTATAGTATGAATAGTATGTATAGTATGTACAGTATGAATAGTATGCATAGTATGTACAGTATGAATAGTATGAATAGTATGTATAGTATGTACAGTATGAATAGTATGTATAGTAGGAATAGTATGTGTAGTATGTACAGTATGACTAGTATGTGTAGTATGAATAGTATGCATAGTATGAATAGTATGTATAGTATGTATAGTATAAACAGTATGTTTAGTATGAATAGTATGTATAGTATAAATAATATGTATAGTATGTACAGTATGTATAGTATGAACAGTATGTACAGTATGAATAGTATGAATAGTATGTACAGTATGAATAATATGTATAGTATGTACAGTATGAATAATATGTATAGTATCTACAGTATGAATAGTATGTATAGTATAAACAGTATGTTTAGTATGTATAGTATGAATAGTATGTATAGTATGTACAGTATGTATAGTATGTACAGTATGAATAGTATGTACAGTATGAATAGTATGTATAGTATGAATAGTATGTATAGTATGTACAGTATGAATAGTATGTATAATATGTACAGTATGAATAGTATGAATAGTATGTATAGTATGAATAGTATGTATAGTATGAAGAGTATGTACAGTATGAATAGTATGTATAGTATGTGAAGTATGAATAGTACGTATAGTATGTACAGTATGAATAGTATGAATAGTAGTAGTATGTGTAGAATGAATAGTATGTATAGTATGAATAGTATGTATAGGAAAAAGTAGTATGTATAGTATGAAGAGTATGTATAGTAGTAGTATGTGTAGAATGAATAGTATGTATAGTATGTATAGTATGAATAGTATGTATAGAATGAATAGTATGTATAGTATAAATAGTTTGTATATGTATGTATAGTATGAATAGTATGTATAGTATGTACAGTATGAATAGTATGTATAGTATGAATAGTATGTACAGTATGAATAGTATGTACAGTATGTACAGTATGAATAGTATGTATAGTATGAATAGTATGAATAGTATGTACAGTATGAATAGTATGTACAGTATGTACAGTATGTATAGTATGAATAGTATGAACAGTATGAATAGTATGTACAGTATGTATAGCATGAATAGTATGTATAGCATGTAAAGTAAAAAATAGTATGTATAGTATGAATAGTATGTATAGTAGTAGTATGTGTAGAAATAATAGTATGTATAGTATGAATAGTATGTATAGAATGAATAGTATGTATAGTATAAATAGTATGTTTAGTAAAAAATATTATGTATATGTATGTATAGTATGTACAGTATGAATAGTATGTATAGTATAAATAGTATGTATAGTATGTAGAGTATGTATAGTATGTATAGTATAAACAGTATGTTTAGTATGAATAGTATGTATAGTATAAATAATATGTATAGTATGTACAGTATGTATAGTATGAACAGTATGTACAGTATGAATAGTATGAATAGTATGTACAGTATGAATAATATGTATAGTATGTACAGTATGAATAATATGTATAGTATCTACAGTATGAATAGTATGTATAGTATAAACAGTATGTTTAGTATGTATAGTATGAATAGTATGTATAGTATGTACAGTATGAATAGTATGTATAGTATGAAGAGTATGTACAGTATGAATAGTATGTATAGTATGAAGAGTATGAATAGTATTTGCAGTATGAATAGTATGTATAGTATGAATAGTATGTACAGTATGTACAGTATGTACAGTATGTACAGTATGAATAGTATGAATAGTATGTACAGTATGAATAGTATGTACAGTATGAATAGTATGTATAGTATGAATAGTATGTATAGTATGAATAGTATGTATAGTATGTACAGTATGAATAGTATGAATAGTATGTATAATATGTACAGTATGAATAGTATGAATAGTATGTATAGTATGAATAGTATGTATAGTATGAAGAGTATGTACAGTATGAATAGTATGTATAGTATGAAGAGTATGTACAGTATGAATAGTATGTATAGTATGAAGAGTATGTACAGTATGAATAGTATGTATAGTATGTATAGTATGTACAGTATGAATAGTACGTACAGTATGTACAGTATGAATAGTATGTATAGTATGAATAGTATGAATAGTATGTACAGTATGTACAGTATGAATAGTATGTATAGTACGAATAGTATGTATAGTATGAGTAGTATGTATAGCATGTACAGTATGAATAGTATGTATAGTATAAATAGTATGTATAGTATAAATAGTATGTGTAGTATGTATAGTATAAATAGTATGTACAGTATGTATAGTATGAATAGTATGTACAGTATGTATAGTATGAATAGTATGTGTAGTATGTACAGTATGACTAGTATGTGTAGTATGAATAGTATGCATAGTATGAATAGTATGTATAGTATGTACAGAATGAATAGTATGTATAGTATGAACAGTATGTATAGTATGTATAGTATGAATAGTATGTACAGTTTGAATAGTATGTATAGTATGTACAGTATGACTAGTATGTATAGTATGAATAGTATGCATAGTATGAATAGTATGTATAGTATGTACAGTATGAATAGTATGTATAGTAGGAATAGTATGTATAGTATGAATAGTATGTATAGTATGTACAGTATGAATAGTATGCATAGTATGTACAGTATGAATAGTATGAATAGTATGTATAGTATGTACAGTATGAATAGTATGTATAGTAGGAATAGTATGTGTAGTATGTACAGTATGACTAGTATGTGTAGTATGAATAGTATGCATAGTATGAATAGTATGTATAGTATGTATAGTATAAACAGTATGTTTAGTATGAATAGTATGTATAGTATAAATAATATGTATAGTATGTACAGTATGTATAGTATGAACAGTATGTACAGTATGAATAGTATGAATAGTATGTACAGTATGAATAATATGTATAGTATGTACAGTATGAATAATATGTATAGTATCTACAGTATGAATAGTATGTATAGTATAAACAGTATGTTTAGTATGTATAGTATGAATAGTATGTATAGTATGTACAGTATGTATAGTATGTACAGTATGAATAGTATGTACAGTATGAATAGTATGTATAGTATGAATAGTATGTATAGTATGTACAGTATGAATAGTATGTATAATATGTACAGTATGAATAGTATGAATAGTATGTATAGTATGAATAGTATGTATAGTATGAAGAGTATGTACAGTATGAATAGTATGTATAGTATGTGAAGTATGAATAGTACGTATAGTATGTACAGTATGAATAGTATGAATAGTAGTAGTATGTGTAGAATGAATAGTATGTATAGTATGAATAGTATGTATAGGAAAAAGTAGTATGTATAGTATGAAGAGTATGTATAGTAGTAGTATGTGTAGAATGAATAGTATGTATAGTATGTATAGTATGAATAGTATGTATAGAATGAATAGTATGTATAGTATAAATAGTTTGTATATGTATGTATAGTATGAATAGTATGTATAGTATGTACAGTATGAATAGTATGTATAGTATGAATAGTATGTACAGTATGAATAGTATGTACAGTATGTACAGTATGAATAGTATGTATAGTATGAATAGTATGAATAGTATGTACAGTATGAATAGTATGTACAGTATGTACAGTATGTATAGTATGAATAGTATGAACAGTATGAATAGTATGTACAGTATGTATAGCATGAATAGTATGTATAGCATGTAAAGTAAAAAATAGTATGTATAGTATGAATAGTATGTATAGTAGTAGTATGTGTAGAAATAATAGTATGTATAGTATGAATAGTATGTATAGAATGAATAGTATGTATAGTATAAATAGTATGTTTAGTAAAAAATATTATGTATATGTATGTATAGTATGTACAGTATGAATAGTATGTATAGTATAAATAGTATGTATAGTATGTAGAGTATGTATAGTATGTATAGTATAAACAGTATGTTTAGTATGAATAGTATGTATAGTATAAATAATATGTATAGTATGTACAGTATGTATAGTATGAACAGTATGTACAGTATGAATAGTATGAATAGTATGTACAGTATGAATAATATGTATAGTATGTACAGTATGAATAATATGTATAGTATCTACAGTATGAATAGTATGTATAGTATAAACAGTATGTTTAGTATGTATAGTATGAATAGTATGTATAGTATGTACAGTATGAATAGTATGTATAGTATGAAGAGTATGTACAGTATGAATAGTATGTATAGTATGAAGAGTATGAATAGTATTTGCAGTATGAATAGTATGTATAGTATGAATAGTATGTACAGTATGTACAGTATGTACAGTATGTACAGTATGAATAGTATGAATAGTATGTACAGTATGAATAGTATGTACAGTATGAATAGTATGTATAGTATGAATAGTATGTATAGTATGAATAGTATGTATAGTATGTACAGTATGAATAGTATGAATAGTATGTATAATATGTACAGTATGAATAGTATGAATAGTATGTATAGTATGAATAGTATGTATAGTATGAAGAGTATGTACAGTATGAATAGTATGTATAGTATGAAGAGTATGTACAGTATGAATAGTATGTATAGTATGAAGAGTATGTACAGTATGAATAGTATGTATAGTATGTACAGTATGAATAGTATGAATAGTAGTAGTATGTGTAGAATGAATAGTATGTATAGTATGAATAGTATGTATAGAATGAATAGTATGTATAGTATGAATAGTATGTATAGTATGAATAGTATGTATAGTATGTACAGTATGAATAGTATGTATAGTATGAATAGTATGTATAGTATGTACAGTATGAATAGTATGTATAGTATAAATAGTATGTATGGCATGTATAGTATGAATGGTATGCATGGTATGCATAGAATTTATATGTATAGTATGTATAGTATGTATAGTAAAAAGTAGTATGTATAGTATGAAGAGTATGTATAGTAGTAGTATGTGTAGAATGAATAGTATGTATAGTATGTATAGAATGAATAGTATGTATAGTATAAATAGTATGTATATGTATGTATAGTATGTATAGTATGTACAGTATGAATAGTATGTATAGTATGAATAGTATGTACAGTATGAATAGTATGTACAGTATGTACAGTATGAATAGTATGTATAGTATGAATAGTATGGATAGTATGTATAGTATGAATAGTATGTATAGTATGTACAGTATGAATAGTATGTACAGTATGTACAGTATGAATAGTATGTACAGTATGTACAGTATGTATAGTATGAATAGTATGAACAGTATGAATAGTATGTACAGTATGTATAGCATGAATAGTATGTATAGTATGTACAGTATCAATAGTATGTACAGTATGTACAGTATGAATAGTATGTATAGTATGTACGTATGAATAGTATGAATAGTATGTACAGTATGTACAGTATGAATAGTATGTATAGTACGAATAGTATGTATAGTATGAGTAGTATTTATAGCATGTACAGTATGAATAGTATGTATAGTATAAATAGTATGTATAGTATAAATAGTATGTGTAGTATGTATAGTATAAATAGTATGTACAGTATGTATAGTATGAATAGTATGTACAGTATGTATAGTATGAATAGTATGTGTAGTATGTACAGTATGACTAGTATGTGTAGTATGAATAGTATGCATAGTATGAATAGTATGTATAGTATGTACAGTATGAATAGTATGTATAGTATGAACAGTATGTATAGTATGTATAGTATGAATAGTATGTACAGTTTGAATAGTATGTATAGTATGTACAGTATGACTAGTATGTATAGTATGAATAGTATGCATAGTATGAATAGTATGTATAGTATGTACAGTATGAATAGTATGTATAGTAGGAATAGTATGTATAGTATGAATAGTATGTATAGTATGTACAGTATGAATAGTATGCATAGTATGTACAGTATGAATAGTATGCATAGTACGTATAGTATGTATAGTATGAATAGTATGTATAGTATGAATAGTATGTATAGTATGTACAGTATGAATAGTATGTATAATATGTACAGTATGAATAGTATGAATAGTATGTATAGTATGAAGAGTATGTACAGTATGAATAGTATGTATAGTATGTGAAGTATGAATAGTACGTATAGTATGTACAGTATGAATAGTATGAATAGTAGTAGTATGTGTAGAATGAATAGTATGTATAGTATGAATAGTATGTATAGTATGTATAGTAAAAAGTAGTATGTATAGTATGAAGAGTATGTATAGTAGTAGTATGTGTAGAATGAATAGTATGTATAGTATGTATAGTATGAATAGTATGTATAGAATGAATAGTATGTATAGTATAAATAGTTTGTATATGTATGTATAGTATGAATAGTATGTATAGTATGTACAGTATGAATAGTATGTATAGTATGAATAGTATGTACAGTATGAATAGTATGTACAGTATGTACAGTATGAATAGTATGTATAGTATGAATAGTATGAATAGTATGTACAGTATGAATAGTATGTACAGTATGTATAGTATGAATAGTATGAACAGTATGAATAGTATGTACAGTATGTATAGCATGAATAGTATGTATAGCATGTAAAGTAAAAAATAGTATGTATAGTATGAATAGTATGTATAGTAGTAGTATGTGTAGAAATAATAGTATGTATAGTATGAATAGTATGTATAGAATGAATAGTATGTATAGTATAAATAGTATGTTTAGTAAAAAATATTATGTATATGTATGTATAGTATGTACAGTATGAATAGTATGTATAGTATAAATAGTATGTATAGTATGTAGAGTATGTATAGTATGTATAGTATAAACAGTATGTTTAGTATGAATAGTATGTATAGTATAAATAATATGTATAGTATGTACAGTATGTATAGTATGAACAGTATGTACAGTATGAATAGTATGTACAGTATGAATAATATGTATAGTATGTACAGTATGAATAATATGTATAGTATCTACAGTATGAATAGTATGTATAGTATAAACAGTATGTTTAGTATGTATAGTATGAATAGTATGTATAGTATGTACAGTATGAATAGTATGTATAGTATGAATAGTATGAATAGTATGTACAGTATGACTAGTATGTATAGTATGTGCAGTATGAATAGTATTTGCAGTATGAATAGTATGTATAGTATGAATAGTATGTATAGTATGTACAGTATGAATAGTATGTACAGTATGAATAGTATGTATAGTATGTACAGTATGAATAGTATGTACAGTATGAATAGTATGTACAGTATGAGTAGTATGTATAGTATGAATAGTATGTATAGTATGAATAGTATGTATAATATGTACAGTATGAATAGTATCAATAGTATGTATAGTATGAATAGTATGCATAGTATGAATAGTATGTATAGTATGTATAGTATAAACAGTATGTTTAGTATGAATAGTATGTATAGTATAAATAATATGTATAGTATGTACAGTATGTATAGTATGAACAGTATGTACAGTATGAATAGTATGAATAGTATGTACAGTATGAATAATATGTATAGTATGTACAGTATGAATAATATGTATAGTATCTACAGTATGAATAGTATGTATAGTATAAACAGTATGTTTAGTATGTATAGTATGAATAGTATGTATAGTATGTACAGTATGTATAGTATGTACAGTATGAATAGTATGTACAGTATGAATAGTATGTATAGTATGAATAGTATGTATAGTATGTACAGTATGAATAGTATGTATAATATGTACAGTATGAATAGTATGAATAGTATGTATAGTATGAATAGTATGTATAGTATGAAGAGTATGTACAGTATGAATAGTATGTATAGTATGTGAAGTATGAATAGTACGTATAGTATGTACAGTATGAATAGTATGAATAGTAGTAGTATGTGTAGAATGAATAGTATGTATAGTATGAATAGTATGTATAGGAAAAAGTAGTATGTATAGTATGAAGAGTATGTATAGTAGTAGTATGTGTAGAATGAATAGTATGTATAGTATGTATAGTATGAATAGTATGTATAGAATGAATAGTATGTATAGTATAAATAGTTTGTATATGTATGTATAGTATGAATAGTATGTATAGTATGTACAGTATGAATAGTATGTATAGTATGAATAGTATGTACAGTATGAATAGTATGTACAGTATGTACAGTATGAATAGTATGTATAGTATGAATAGTATGAATAGTATGTACAGTATGAATAGTATGTACAGTATGTACAGTATGTATAGTATGAATAGTATGAACAGTATGAATAGTATGTACAGTATGTATAGCATGAATAGTATGTATAGCATGTAAAGTAAAAAATAGTATGTATAGTATGAATAGTATGTATAGTAGTAGTATGTGTAGAAATAATAGTATGTATAGTATGAATAGTATGTATAGAATGAATAGTATGTATAGTATAAATAGTATGTTTAGTAAAAAATATTATGTATATGTATGTATAGTATGTACAGTATGAATAGTATGTATAGTATAAATAGTATGTATAGTATGTAGAGTATGTATAGTATGTATAGTATAAACAGTATGTTTAGTATGAATAGTATGTATAGTATAAATAATATGTATAGTATGTACAGTATGTATAGTATGAACAGTATGTACAGTATGAATAGTATGAATAGTATGTACAGTATGAATAATATGTATAGTATGTACAGTATGAATAATATGTATAGTATCTACAGTATGAATAGTATGTATAGTATAAACAGTATGTTTAGTATGTATAGTATGAATAGTATGTATAGTATGTACAGTATGAATAGTATGTATAGTATGAATAGTATGAATAGTATGTACAGTATGACTAGTATGTATAGTATGTGCAGTATGAATAGTATTTGCAGTATGAATAGTATGTATAGTATGAATAGTATGTACAGTATGTACAGTATGTACAGTATGTACAGTATGAATAGTATGAATAGTATGTACAGTATGAATAGTATGTACAGTATGAATAGTATGTATAGTATGAATAGTATGTATAGTATGAATAGTATGTATAGTATGTACAGTATGAATAGTATGAATAGTATGTATAATATGTACAGTATGAATAGTATGAATAGTATGTATAGTATGAATAGTATGTATAGTATGAAGAGTATGTACAGTATGAATAGTATGTATAGTATGAAGAGTATGTACAGTATGAATAGTATGTATAGTATGAAGAGTATGTACAGTATGAATAGTATGTATAGTATGTACAGTATGAATAGTATGAATAGTAGTAGTATGTGTAGAATGAATAGTATGTATAGTATGAATAGTATGTATAGAATGAATAGTATGTATAGTATGAATAGTATGTATAGTATGAATAGTATGTATAGTATGTACAGTATGAATAGTATGTATAGTATGAATAGTATGTATAGTATGTACAGTATGAATAGTATGTATAGTATAAATAGTATGTATGGCATGTATAGTATGAATGGTATGCATGGTATGCATAGAATTTATATGTATAGTATGTATAGTATGTATAGTAAAAAGTAGTATGTATAGTATGAAGAGTATGTATAGTAGTAGTATGTGTAGAATGAATAGTATGTATAGTATGAATAGTATGTATAGAATGAATAGTATGTATAGTATAAATAGTATGTATATGTATGTATAGTATGTATAGTATGTACAGTATGAATAGTATGTATAGTATGAATAGTATGTACAGTATGAATAGTATGTACAGTATGTACAGTATGAATAGTATGTATAGTATGAATAGTATGGATAGTATGTATAGTATGAATAGTATGTATAGTATGTACAGTATGAATAGTATGTACAGTATGTACAGTATGAATAGTATGTACAGTATGTACAGTATGTATAGTATGAATAGTATGAACAGTATGAATAGTATGTACAGTATGTATAGCATGAATAGTATGTATAGTATGTACAGTATCAATAGTATGTACAGTATGTACAGTATGAATAGTATGTATAGTATGTACGTATGAATAGTATGAATAGTATGTACAGTATGTACAGTATGAATAGTATGTATAGTACGAATAGTATGTATAGTATGAGTAGTATTTATAGCATGTACAGTATGAATAGTATGTATAGTATAAATAGTATGTATAGTATAAATAGTATGTGTAGTATGTATAGTATAAATAGTATGTACAGTATGTATAGTATGAATAGTATGTACAGTATGTATAGTATGAATAGTATGTGTAGTATGTACAGTATGACTAGTATGTGTAGTATGAATAGTATGCATAGTATGAATAGTATGTATAGTATGTACAGTATGAATAGTATGTATAGTATGAACAGTATGTATAGTATGTATAGTATGAATAGTATGTACAGTTTGAATAGTATGTATAGTATGTACAGTATGACTAGTATGTATAGTATGAATAGTATGCATAGTATGAATAGTATGTATAGTATGTACAGTATGAATAGTATGTATAGTAGGAATAGTATGTATAGTATGAATAGTATGTATAGTATGTACAGTATGAATAGTATGCATAGTATGTACAGTATGAATAGTATGCATAGTACGTATAGTATGTATAGTATGAATAGTATGTATAGTATGAATAGTATGTATAGTATGTACAGTATGAATAGTATGTATAATATGTACAGTATGAATAGTATGAATAGTATGTATAGTATGAAGAGTATGTACAGTATGAATAGTATGTATAGTATGTGAAGTATGAATAGTACGTATAGTATGTACAGTATGAATAGTATGAATAGTAGTAGTATGTGTAGAATGAATAGTATGTATAGTATGAATAGTATGTATAGTATGTATAGTAAAAAGTAGTATGTATAGTATGAAGAGTATGTATAGTAGTAGTATGTGTAGAATGAATAGTATGTATAGTATGTATAGTATGAATAGTATGTATAGAATGAATAGTATGAATAGTATGTATAGAATGAATAGTATGTATAGTATAAATAGTTTGTATATGTATGTATAGTATGAATAGTATGTATAGTATGTACAGTATGAATAGTATGTATAGTATGAATAGTATGTACAGTATGAATAGTATGTACAGTATGTACAGTATGAATAGTATGTATAGTATGAATAGTATGAATAGTATGTACAGTATGAATAGTATGTACAGTATGTATAGTATGAATAGTATGAACAGTATGAATAGTATGTACAGTATGTATAGCATGAATAGTATGTATAGCATGTAAAGTAAAAAATAGTATGTATAGTATGAATAGTATGTATAGTAGTAGTATGTGTAGAAATAATAGTATGTATAGTATGAATAGTATGTATAGAATGAATAGTATGTATAGTATAAATAGTATGTTTAGTAAAAAATATTATGTATATGTATGTATAGTATGTACAGTATGAATAGTATGTATAGTATAAATAGTATGTATAGTATGTAGAGTATGTATAGTATGTATAGTATAAACAGTATGTTTAGTATGAATAGTATGTATAGTATAAATAATATGTATAGTATGTACAGTATGTATAGTATGAACAGTATGTACAGTATGAATAGTATGAATAGTATGTACAGTATGAATAATATGTATAGTATGTACAGTATGAATAATATGTATAGTATCTACAGTATGAATAGTATGTATAGTATAAACAGTATGTTTAGTATGTATAGTATGAATAGTATGTATAGTATGTACAGTATGAATAGTATGTATAGTATGAATAGTATGAATAGTATGTACAGTATGACTAGTATGTATAGTATGTGCAGTATGAATAGTATTTGCAGTATGAATAGTATGTATAGTATGAATAGTATGTATAGTATGTACAGTATGAATAGTATGTACAGTATGAATAGTATGTATAGTATGTACAGTATGAATAGTATGTACAGTATGAATAGTATGTACAGTATGAGTAGTATGTATAGTATGAATAGTATGTATAGTATGAATAGTATGTATAGTATGTACAGTATGAATAGTATGAATAGTATGTATAATATGTACAGTATGAATAGTATCAATAGTATGTATAGTATGAATAGTATGTATAGTATGAAGAGTATGTACAGTATGAATAGTATGTATAGTATGAAGAGTATGTACAGTATGAATAGTATGTATAGTATGTACAGTATGAATAGTATGAATAGTAGTAGTATGTGTAGAATGAATAGTATGTATAGTATGAATAGTATGTATAGAATGAATAGTATGTATAGTATGAATAGTATGTATAGTATGTACAGTATGAATAGTATGTATAGTATGAATAGTATGTATAGTATGTACAGTATGAATAGTATGTATAGTATAAATAGTATGTATGGCATGTATAGTATGAATGGTATGCATGGTATGCATAGAATTTATATGTATAGTATGAATAGTATGTATAGTATGTATAGTAAAAAGTAGTATGTATAGTATGAAGAGTATGTATAGTAGTAGTATGTGTAGAATGAATAGTATGTTTAGTATGAATAGTATGTATAGAATGAATAGTATGTATAGTATAAATAGTATGTATATGTATGTATAGTATGTACAGTATGAATAGTATGTATAGTATGAATAGTATGTACAGTATGAATAGTATGTACAGTATGTACAGTATGAATAGTATGTATAGTATGAATAGTATGAATAGTATGTATAGTATGAATAGTATGTATAGTATGTACAGTATGAATAGTATGTACAGTATGTACAGTATGAATAGTATGAATAGTATGTACAGTATGTACAGCATGAATAGTATGTATAGTACGAATAGTATGTATAGTATGAGTAGTATGTATAGCATGTACAGTATGAATAGTATGTATAGTATAAATAGTATGTATAGTATAAATAGTATGTGTAGTATGTATAGTATAAATAGTATGTACAGTATGTATAGTATGAATAGTATGTGCAGTATGTATAGTATGAATAGTATGTGTAGTATGTACAGTATGACTAGTATGTGTAGTATGAATAGTATGCATAGTATGAATAGTATGTATAGTATGTACAGTATGAATAGTATGTATAGTATGAACAGTATGTATAGTATGTATAGTATGAATAGTATGTACAGTTTGAATAGTATGTATAGTATGTACAGTATGACTAGTATGTGTAGTATGAATAGTATGCATAGTATGAATAGTATGTATAGTATGTAAAGTATGAATAATATGTATAGTAGGAATAGTATGTATAGTATGAATAGTATGTATAGTATGTACAGTATGAATAGTATGCATAGTACGTATAGTATGTACAGTATGTACAGTATGTATAGTATGAATAGTATGAACAGTATGAATAGTATGTACAGTATGTATAGCATGAATAGTATGTATAGTATGTACAGTATCAATAGTATGTACAGTATGTACAGTATGAATAGTATGTATAGTATGTACGTATGAATAGTATGAATAGTATGTACAGTATGTACAGTATGAATAGTATGTATAGTACGAATAGTATGTATAGTATGAGTAGTATTTATAGCATGTACAGTATGAATAGTATGTATAGTATAAATAGTATGTATAGTATAAATAGTATGTGTAGTATGTATAGTATAAATAGTATGTACAGTATGTATAGTATGAATAGTATGTACAGTATGTATAGTATGAATAGTATGTGTAGTATGTACAGTATGACTAGTATGTGTAGTATGAATAGTATGCATAGTATGAATAGTATGTATAGTATGTACAGTATGAATAGTATGTATAGTATGAACAGTATGTATAGTATGTATAGTATGAATAGTATGTACAGTTTGAATAGTATGTATAGTATGTACAGTATGACTAGTATGTATAGTATGAATAGTATGCATAGTATGAATAGTATGTATAGTATGTACAGTATGAATAGTATGTATAGTAGGAATAGTATGTATAGTATGAATAGTATGTATAGTATGTACAGTATGAATAGTATGCATAGTATGTACAGTATGAATAGTATGCATAGTACGTATAGTATGTATAGTATGAATAGTATGTATAGTATGAATAGTATGTATAGTATGTACAGTATGAATAGTATGTATAATATGTACAGTATGAATAGTATGAATAGTATGTATAGTATGAAGAGTATGTACAGTATGAATAGTATGTATAGTATGTGAAGTATGAATAGTACGTATAGTATGTACAGTATGAATAGTATGAATAGTAGTAGTATGTGTAGAATGAATAGTATGTATAGTATGAATAGTATGTATAGTATGTATAGTAAAAAGTAGTATGTATAGTATGAAGAGTATGTATAGTAGTAGTATGTGTAGAATGAATAGTATGTATAGTATGTATAGTATGAATAGTATGTATAGAATGAATAGTATGTATAGTATAAATAGTTTGTATATGTATGTATAGTATGAATAGTATGTATAGTATGTACAGTATGAATAGTATGTATAGTATGAATAGTATGTACAGTATGAATAGTATGTACAGTATGTACAGTATGAATAGTATGTATAGTATGAATAGTATGAATAGTATGTACAGTATGAATAGTATGTACAGTATGTATAGTATGAATAGTATGAACAGTATGAATAGTATGTACAGTATGTATAGCATGAATAGTATGTATAGCATGTAAAGTAAAAAATAGTATGTATAGTATGAATAGTATGTATAGTAGTAGTATGTGTAGAAATAATAGTATGTATAGTATGAATAGTATGTATAGAATGAATAGTATGTATAGTATAAATAGTATGTTTAGTAAAAAATATTATGTATATGTATGTATAGTATGTACAGTATGAATAGTATGTATAGTATAAATAGTATGTATAGTATGTAGAGTATGTATAGTATGTATAGTATAAACAGTATGTTTAGTATGAATAGTATGTATAGTATAAATAATATGTATAGTATGTACAGTATGTATAGTATGAACAGTATGTACAGTATGAATAGTATGAATAGTATGTACAGTATGAATAATATGTATAGTATGTACAGTATGAATAATATGTATAGTATCTACAGTATGAATAGTATGTATAGTATAAACAGTATGTTTAGTATGTATAGTATGAATAGTATGTATAGTATGTACAGTATGAATAGTATGTATAGTATGAATAGTATGAATAGTATGTACAGTATGACTAGTATGTATAGTATGTGCAGTATGAATAGTATTTGCAGTATGAATAGTATGTATAGTTGAATAGTATGTATAGTATGTACAGTATGAATAGTATGTACAGTATGAATAGTATGTATAGTATGTACAGTATGAATAGTATGTACAGTATGAATAGTATGTACAGTATGAGTAGTATGTATAGTATGAATAGTATGTATAGTATGAATAGTATGTATAGTATGTACAGTATGAATAGTATGAATAGTATGTATAATATGTACAGTATGAATAGTATCAATAGTATGTATAGTATGAATAGTATGTATAGTATGAAGAGTATGTACAGTATGAATAGTATGTATAGTATGAAGAGTATGTACAGTATGAATAGTATGTATAGTATGTACAGTATGAATAGTATGAATAGTAGTAGTATGTGTAGAATGAATAGTATGTATAGTATGAATAGTATGTATAGAATGAATAGTATGTATAGTATGAATAGTATGTATAGTATGTACAGTATGAATAGTATGTATAGTATGAATAGTATGTATAGTATGTACAGTATGAATAGTATGTATAGTATAAATAGTATGTATGGCATGTATAGTATGAATGGTATGCATGGTATGCATAGAATTTATATGTATAGATGAATATATGTATAGTATGTATAGTAAAAAGTAGTATGTATAGTATGAAGAGTATGTATAGTAGTAGTATGTGATAGAATGAATAGTATGTTTAGTATGAATAGTATGTATAGAATGAATAGTATGTATAGTATAAATAGTATGTATATGTATGTATAGTATGTACAGTATGAATAGTATGTATAGTATGAATAGTATGTACAGTATGAATAGTATGTACAGTATGTACAGTATGAATAGTATGTATAGTATGAATAGTATGAATAGTATGTATAGTATGAATAGTATGTATAGTATGTACAGTATGAATAGTATGTACAGTATGTACAGTATGAATAGTATGAATAGTATGTACAGTATGTACAGCATGAATAGTATGTATAGTACGAATAGTATGTATAGTATGAGTAGTATGTATAGCATGTACAGTATGAATAGTATGTATAGTATAAATAGTATGTATAGTATAAATAGTATGTGTAGTATGTATAGTATAAATAGTATGTACAGAGTAGTATGTATAGTATGAATAGTTAGTAAGGCTATGTATAGTATGAATAGTATGTGTAGTATGTACAGTATGACTAGTATGTGTAGTATGAATAGTATGCATAGTATGAATAGTATGTATAGTATGTACAGTATGAATAGTATGTATAGTATGACAAGTATGTATAGTATGTATAGTATGAATAGTATGTACAGTTTGAATAGTATGTATAGTATGTACAGTATGACTAGTATGTGTAGGTATGAATAGTATGCATAGTATGAATAGTATGTATAGTATGTAAAGTATGAATAATATGTATAGTAGGAATAGTATGTATAGTATGAATAGTATGTATAGTATGTACAGTATGAATAGTATGCATAGTACGTATAGTATGTATAGTATGAATAGTATGTATAGTATGAATAGTATGTATAGTATGTACAGTATGAATAGTATGTATAATATGTACAGTATGAATAGTATGAATAGTATGTATAGTATGAATAGTATGTATAGTATGAAGAGTATGTACAGTATGAATAGTATGTATAGTATGTGAAGTATGAATAGTACGTATAGTATGTACAGTATGAATAGTATGAATAGTAGTAGTATGTGTAGAATGAATAGTATGTATAGTATGAATAGTATGTATAGTATGTATAGTAAAAAGTAGTATGTATAGTATGAAGAGTATGTATAGTAGTAGTATGTGTAGAATGAATAGTATGTATAGTATGTATAGTATGAATAGTATGTATAGAATGAATAGTATGTATAGTATAAATAGTTTGTATATGTATGTATAGTATGAATAGTATGTATAGTATGTACAGTATGAATAGTATGTATAGTATGAATAGTATGTACAGTATGAATAGTATGTACAGTATGTACAGTATGAATAGTATGTATAGTATGAATAGTATGAATAGTATGTACAGTATGAATAGTATGTACAGTATGTACAGTATGTATAGTATGAATAGTATGAACAGTATGAATAGTATGTACAGTATGTATAGCATGAATAGTATGTATAGCATGTAAAGTAAAAAATAGTATGTATAGTATGAATAGTATGTATAGTAGTAGTATGTGTAGAAATAATAGTATGTATAGTATGAATAGTATGTATAGAATGAATAGTATGTATAGTATAAATAGTATGTTTAGTAAAAAATATTATGTATATGTATGTATAGTATGTACAGTATGAATAGTATGTATAGTATAAATAGTATGTATAGTATGTAGAGTATGTATAGTATGTATAGTATAAACAGTATGTTTAGTATGAATAGTATGTATAGTATAAATAATATGTATAGTATGTACAGTATGTATAGTATGAACAGTATGTACAGTATGAATAGTATGAATAGTATGTACAGTATGAATAATATGTATAGTATGTACAGTATGAATAATATGTATAGTATCTACAGTATGAATAGTATGTATAGTATAAACAGTATGTTTAGTATGTATAGTATGAATAGTATGTATAGTATGTACAGTATGAATAGTATGTATAGTATGAATAGTATGAATAGTATGTACAGTATGACTAGTATGTATAGTATGTGCAGTATGAATAGTATTTGCAGTATGAATAGTATGTATAGTATGAATAGTATGTATAGTATGTACAGTATGAATAGTATGTACAGTATGAATAGTATGTATAGTATGTACAGTATGAATAGTATGTACAGTATGAATAGTATGTACAGTATGAATAGTATGTACAGTATGAATAGTATGTACAGTATGAATAGTATGTATAGTATGTATAGTATGAATAGTATGTATAGTATGTACAGTATGAATAGTATGAATAGTATGTATAATATGTACAGTATGAATAGTATGAATAGTATGTATAGTATGAATAGTATGTATAGTATGAAGAGTATGTAGAGTATGAATAGTATGTATAGTATGAAGAGTATGTACAGTATGAATAGTATGTATAGTATGTACAGTATGAATAGTATGAATAGTAGTAGTATGTGTAGAATGAATAGTATGTATAGTATGAATAGTATGTATAGAATGAATAGTATGTATAGTATGAATAGTATGTATAGTATGTACAGTATGAATAGTATGTATAGTATGAATAGTATGTATAGTATGTACAGTATGAATAGTATGTATAGTATAAATAGTATGTATGGCATGTATAGTATGAATGGTATGCATGGTATGCATAGAATTTATATGTATAGTATGAATAGTATGTATAGTATGTATAGTAAAAAGTAGTATGTATAGTATGAAGAGTATGTATAGTAGTAGTATGTGTAGAATGAATAGTATGTATAGTATGAATAGTATGTATAGTATGTACAGTATGAATAGTATGCATAGTATGTACAGTATGAATAGTATGAATAGTATGTATAGTATGTACAGTAGGAATAGTATGTGTAGTATGTACAGTATGACTAGTATGTGTAGTATGAATAGTATGCATAGTATGAATAGTATGTATAGTATGTATAGTATAAACAGTATGTTTAGTATGAATAGTATGTATAGTATAAATAATATGTATAGTATGTACAGTATGTATAGTATGAACAGTATGTACAGTATGAATAGTATGAATAGTATGTACAGTATGAATAATATGTATAGTATGTACAGTATGAATAATATGTATAGTATCTACAGTATGAATAGTATGTATAGTATAAACAGTATGTTTAGTATGTATAGTATGAATAGTATGTATAGTATGTACAGTATGTATAGTATGTACAGTATGAATAGTATGTACAGTATGAATAGTATGTATAGTATGAATAGTATGTATAGTATGTACAGTATGAATAGTATGTATAATATGTACAGTATGAATAGTATGAATAGTATGTATAGTATGAATAGTATGTATAGTATGAAGAGTATGTACAGTATGAATAGTATGTATAGTATGTGAAGTATGAATAGTACGTATAGTATGTACAGTATGAATAGTATGAATAGTAGTAGTATGTGTAGAATGAATAGTATGTATAGTATGAATAGTATGTATAGGAAAAAGTAGTATGTATAGTATGAAGAGTATGTATAGTAGTAGTATGTGTAGAATGAATAGTATGTATAGTATGTATAGTATGAATAGTATGTATAGAATGAATAGTATGTATAGTATAAATAGTTTGTATATGTATGTATAGTATGAATAGTATGTATAGTATGTACAGTATGAATAGTATGTATAGTATGAATAGTATGTACAGTATGAATAGTATGTACAGTATGTACAGTATGAATAGTATGTATAGTATGAATAGTATGAATAGTATGTACAGTATGAATAGTATGTACAGTATGTACAGTATGTATAGTATGAATAGTATGAACAGTATGAATAGTATGTACAGTATGTATAGCATGAATAGTATGTATAGCATGTAAAGTAAAAAATAGTATGTATAGTATGAATAGTATGTATAGTAGTAGTATGTGTAGAAATAATAGTATGTATAGTATGAATAGTATGTATAGAATGAATAGTATGTATAGTATAAATAGTATGTTTAGTAAAAAATATTATGTATATGTATGTATAGTATGTACAGTATGAATAGTATGTATAGTATAAATAGTATGTATAGTATGTAGAGTATGTATAGTATGTATAGTATAAACAGTATGTTTAGTATGAATAGTATGTATAGTATAAATAATATGTATAGTATGTACAGTATGTATAGTATGAACAGTATGTACAGTATGAATAGTATGAATAGTATGTACAGTATGAATAATATGTATAGTATGTACAGTATGAATAATATGTATAGTATCTACAGTATGAATAGTATGTATAGTATAAACAGTATGTTTAGTATGTATAGTATGAATAGTATGTATAGTATGTACAGTATGAATAGTATGTATAGTATGAATAGTATGAATAGTATGTACAGTATGACTAGTATGTATAGTATGTGCAGTATGAATAGTATTTGCAGTATGAATAGTATGTATAGTATGAATAGTATGTACAGTATGTACAGTATGTACAGTATGTACAGTATGAATAGTATGAATAGTATGTACAGTATGAATAGTATGTACAGTATGAATAGTATGTATAGTATGAATAGTATGTATAGTATGAATAGTATGTATAGTATGTACAGTATGAATAGTATGAATAGTATGTATAATATGTACAGTATGAATAGTATGAATAGTATGTATAGTATGAATAGTATGTATAGTATGAAGAGTATGTACAGTATGAATAGTATGTATAGTATGAAGAGTATGTACAGTATGAATAGTATGTATAGTATGAAGAGTATGTACAGTATGAATAGTATGTATAGTATGTACAGTATGAATAGTATGAATAGTAGTAGTATGTTGTAAGAAAATTGAATATTTTATGTATGTATACAGTATGGGAATAAGGATACTTAGCCCCCGCGCGACCTGTATCTCTCTAATAGTATGTATAGTATGTACAGTATGAATAGTATGTATAGTATGAATAGTATGTATAGTATGTACAGTATGAATAGTATGTATAGTATAAATAGTATGTATGGCATGTATAGTATGAATGGTATGCATGGTATGCATAGAATTTATATGTATAGTATGTATAGTATGTATAGTAAAAAGTAGTATGTATAGTATGAAGAGTATGTATAGTAGTAGTATGTGTAGAATGAATAGTATGTATAGTATGAATAGTATGTATAGAATGAATAGTATGTATAGTATAAATAGTATGTATATGTATGTATAGTATGTATAGTATGTACAGTATGAATAGTATGTATAGTATGAATAGTATGTACAGTATGAATAGTATGTACAGTATGTACAGTATGAATAGTATGTATAGTATGAATAGTATGGATAGTATGTATAGTATGAATAGTATGTATAGTATGTACAGTATGAATAGTATGTACAGTATGTACAGTATGAATAGTATGTACAGTATGTACAGTATGTATAGTATGAATAGTATGAACAGTATGAATAGTATGTACAGTATGTATAGCATGAATAGTATGTATAGTATGTACAGTATCAATAGTATGTACAGTATGTACAGTATGAATAGTATGTATAGTATGTACGTATGAATAGTATGAATAGTATGTACAGTATGTACAGTATGAATAGTATGTATAGTACGAATAGTATGTATAGTATGAGTAGTATTTATAGCATGTACAGTATGAATAGTATGTATAGTATAAATAGTATGTATAGTATAAATAGTATGTGTAGTATGTATAGTATAAATAGTATGTACAGTATGTATAGTATGAATAGTATGTACAGTATGTATAGTATGAATAGTATGTGTAGTATGTACAGTATGACTAGTATGTGTAGTATGAATAGTATGCATAGTATGAATAGTATGTATAGTATGTACAGTATGAATAGTATGTATAGTATGAACAGTATGTATAGTATGTATAGTATGAATAGTATGTACAGTTTGAATAGTATGTATAGTATGTACAGTATGACTAGTATGTATAGTATGAATAGTATGCATAGTATGAATAGTATGTACAGTATGAATAGTATGTATAGTAGGAATAGTATGTATAGTATGAATAGTATGTATAGTATGTACAGTATGAATAGTATGCATAGTATGTACAGTATGAATAGTATGCATAGTACGTATAGTATGTATAGTATGAATAGTATGTATAGTATGAATAGTATGTATAGTATGTACAGTATGAATAGTATGTATAATATGTACAGTATGAATAGTATGAATAGTATGTATAGTATGAAGAGTATGTACAGTATGAATAGTATGTATAGTATGTGAAGTATGAATAGTACGTATAGTATGTACAGTATGAATAGTATGAATAGTAGTAGTATGTGTAGAATGAATAGTATGTATAGTATGAATAGTATGTATAGTATGTATAGTAAAAAGTAGTATGTATAGTATGAAGAGTATGTATAGTAGTAGTATGTGTAGAATGAATAGTATGTATAGTATGTATAGTATGAATAGTATGTATAGAATGAATAGTATGTATAGTATAAATAGTTTGTATATGTATGTATAGTATGAATAGTATGTATAGTATGTACAGTATGAATAGTATGTATAGTATGAATAGTATGTACAGTATGAATAGTATGTACAGTATGTACAGTATGAATAGTATGTATAGTATGAATAGTATGAATAGTATGTACAGTATGAATAGTATGTACAGTATGTATAGTATGAATAGTATGAACAGTATGAATAGTATGTACAGTATGTATAGCATGAATAGTATGTATAGCATGTAAAGTAAAAAATAGTATGTATAGTATGAATAGTATGTATAGTAGTAGTATGTGTAGAAATAATAGTATGTATAGTATGAATAGTATGTATAGAATGAATAGTATGTATAGTATAAATAGTATGTTTAGTAAAAAATATTATGTATATGTATGTATAGTATGTACAGTATGAATAGTATGTATAGTATAAATAGTATGTATAGTATGTAGAGTATGTATAGTATGTATAGTATAAACAGTATGTTTAGTATGAATAGTATGTATAGTACAAATAATATGTATAGTATGTACAGTATGTATAGTATGAACAGTATGTACAGTATGAATAGTATGAATAGTATGTACAGTATGAATAATATGTATAGTATGTACAGTATGAATAATATGTATAGTATCTACAGTATGAATAGTATGTATAGTATAAACAGTATGTTTAGTATGTATAGTATGAATAGTATGTATAGTATGTACAGTATGAATAGTATGTATAGTATGAATAGTATGAATAGTATGTACAGTATGACTAGTATGTATAGTATGTGCAGTATGAATAGTATTTGCAGTATGAATAGTATGTATAGTATGAATAGTATGTATAGTATGTACAGTATGAATAGTATGTACAGTATGAATAGTATGTATAGTATGTACAGTATGAATAGTATGTACAGTATGAATAGTATGTACAGTATGAATAGTATGTATAGTATGAATAGTATGTATAGTATGAATAGTATGTATAGTATGTACAGTATGAATAGTATCAATAGTATGTATAATATGTACAGTATGAATAGTATCAATAGTATGTATAGTATGAATAGTATGTATAGTATGAAGAGTATGTACAGTATGAATAGTATGTATAGTATGAAGAGTATGTACAGTATGAATAGTATGTATAGTATGTACAGTATGAATAGTATGAATAGTAGTAGTATGTGTAGAATGAATAGTATGTATAGTATGAATAGTATGTATAGAATGAATAGTATGTATAGTATGAATAGTATGTATAGTATGTACAGTATGAATAGTATGTATAGTATGAATAGTATGTATAGTATGTACAGTATGAATAGTATGTATAGTATAAATAGTATGTATGGCATGTATAGTATGAATGGTATGCATGGTATGCATAGAATTTATATGTATAGTATGAATAGTATGTATAGTATGTATAGTAAAAAGTAGTATGTATAGTATGAAGAGTATGTATAGTAGTAGTATGTGTAGAATGAATAGTATGTTTAGTATGAATAGTATGTATAGAATGAATAGTATGTATAGTATAAATAGTATGTATATGTATGTATAGTATGTACAGTATGAATAGTATGTATAGTATGAATAGTATGTACAGTATGAATAGTATGTACAGTATGTACAGTATGAATAGTATGTATAGTATGAATAGTATGAATAGTATGTATAGTATGAATAGTATGTATAGTATGTACAGTATGAATAGTATGTACAGTATGTACAGTATGAATAGTATGAATAGTATGTACAGTATGTACAGCATGAATAGTATGTATAGTACGAATAGTATGTATAGTATGAGTAGTATGTATAGCATGTACAGTATGAATAGTATGTATAGTATAAATAGTATGTATAGTATAAATAGTATGTGTAGTATGTATAGTATAAATAGTATGTACAGTATGTATAGTATGAATAGTATGTGCAGTATGTATAGTATGAATAGTATGTGTAGTATGTACAGTATGACTAGTATGTGTAGTATGAATAGTATGCATAGTATGAATAGTATGTATAGTATGTACAGTATGAATAGTATGTATAGTATGAACAGTATGTATAGTATGTATAGTATGAATAGTATGTACAGTTTGAATAGTATGTATAGTATGTACAGTATGACTAGTATGTGTAGTATGAATAGTATGCATAGTATGAATAGTATGTATAGTATGTACAGTATGAATAGTATGTATAGTAGGAATAGTATGTATAGTATGAATAGTATGTATAGTATGTACAGTATGAATAGTATGCATAGTACGTATAGTATGTATAGTATGAATAGTATGTATAGTATGAATAGTATGTATAGTATGTACAGTATGAATAGTATGTATAATATGTACAGTATGAATAGTATGAATAGTATGTATAGTATGAATAGTATGTATAGTATGAAGAGTATGTACAGTATGAATAGTATGTATAGTATGTGAAGTATGAATAGTACGTATAGTATGTACAGTATGAATAGTATGAATAGTAGTAGTATGTGTAGAATGAATAGTATGTATAGTATGAATAGTATGTATAGTATGTATAGTAAAAAGTAGTATGTATAGTATGAAGAGTATGTATAGTAGTAGTATGTGTAGAATGAATAGTATGTATAGTATGTATAGTATGAATAGTATGTATAGAATGAATAGTATGTATAGTATAAATAGTTTGTATATGTATGTATAGTATGAATAGTATGTACAGTATGAATAGTATGTATAGTATGAATAGTATGTACAGTATGAATAGTATGTACAGTATGTACAGTATGAATAGTATGTATAGTATGAATAGTATGAATAGTATGTACAGTATGAATAGTATGTACAGTATGTACAGTATGTATAGTATGAATAGTATGAACAGTATGAATAGTATGTACAGTATGTATAGCATGAATAGTATGTATAGCATGTAAAGTAAAAAATAGTATGTATAGTATGAATAGTATGTATAGTAGTAGTATGTGTAGAAATAATAGTATGTATAGTATGAATAGTATGTATAGAATGAATAGTATGTATAGTATAAATAGTATGTTTAGTAAAAAATATTATGTATATGTATGTATAGTATGTACAGTATGAATAGTATGTATAGTATAAATAGTATGTATAGTATGTAGAGTATGTATAGTATGTATAGTATAAACAGTATGTTTAGTATGAATAGTATGTATAGTATAAATAATATGTATAGTATGTACAGTATGTATAGTATGAACAGTATGTACAGTATGAATAGTATGAATAGTATGTACAGTATGAATAATATGTATAGTATGTACAGTATGAATAATATGTATAGTATCTACAGTATGAATAGTATGTATAGTATAAACAGTATGTTTAGTATGTATAGTATGAATAGTATGTATAGTATGTACAGTATGAATAGTATGTATAGTATGAATAGTATGAATAGTATGTACAGTATGAATAGTATGTACAGTATGAATAGTATGTACAGTATGAATAGTATGTACAGTATGAATAGTATGTATAGTATGTATAGTATGAATAGTATGTATAGTATGTACAGTATGAATAGTATGAATAGTATGTATAATATGTACAGTATGAATAGTATGAATAGTATGTATAGTATGAATAGTATTTGCAGTATGAATAGTATGTATAGTATGAATAGTATGTATAGTATGTACAGTATGAATAGTATGTACAGTATGAATAGTATGTATAGTATGTACAGTATGAATAGTATGAATAGTATGTATAATATGTACAGTATGAATAGTATGAATAGTATGTATAGTATGAATAGTATTTGCAGTATGAATAGTATGTATAGTATGAATAGTATGTATAGTATGTACAGTATGAATAGTATGTACAGTATGAATAGTATGTATAGTATGTACAGTATGAATAGTATGTACAGTATGAATAGTATGTACAGTATGAATAGTATGTACAGTATGAATAGTATGTACAGTATGAATAGTATGTATAGTATGTATAGTATGAATAGTATGTATAGTATGTACAGTATGAATAGTATGAATAGTATGTATAATATGTACAGTATGAATAGTATGAATAGTATGTATAGTATGAATAGTATGTATAGTATGAAGAGTATGTAGAGTATGAATAGTATGTATAGTATGAAGAGTATGTACAGTATGAATAGTATGTATAGTATGTATAGTATGTACAGTATGAATAGTATGTATAGTATAAATAGTATGTATGGCATATATAGTATGAATGGTATGCATGGTATGCATAGAATTTATATGTATAGTATGAATAGTATGTATAGTATGTATAGTAAAAAGTAGTATGTATAGTATGAAGAGTATGTATAGTAGTAGTATGTGTAGAATGAATAGTATGTATAGTATGAATAGTATGTATAGTATGTACAGTATGAATAGTATGCATAGTATGTACAGTATGAATAGTATGAATAGTATGTATAGTATGTACAGTATGAATAGTATGTATAGTAGGAATAGTATGTGTAGTATGTACAGTATGACTAGTATGTGTAGTATGAATAGTATGCATAGTATGAATAGTATGTATAGTATGTATAGTATAAACAGTATGTTTAGTATGAATAGTATGTATAGTATAAATAATATGTATAGTATGTACAGTATGTATAGTATGAACAGTATGTACAGTATGAATAGTATGAATAGTATGTACAGTATGAATAATATGTATAGTATGTACAGTATGAATAATATGTATAGTATCTACAGTATGAATAGTATGTATAGTATAAACAGTATGTTTAGTATGTATAGTATGAATAGTATGTATAGTATGTACAGTATGTATAGTATGTACAGTATGAATAGTATGTACAGTATGAATAGTATGTATAGTATGAATAGTATGTATAGTATGTACAGTATGAATAGTATGTATAATATGTACAGTATGAATAGTATGAATAGTATGTATAGTATGAATAGTATGTATAGTATGAAGAGTATGTACAGTATGAATAGTATGTATAGTATGTGAAGTATGAATAGTACGTATAGTATGTACAGTATGAATAGTATGAATAGTAGTAGTATGTGTAGAATGAATAGTATGTATAGTATGAATAGTATGTATAGGAAAAAGTAGTATGTATAGTATGAAGAGTATGTATAGTAGTAGTATGTGTAGAATGAATAGTATGTATAGTATGTATAGTATGAATAGTATGTATAGAATGAATAGTATGTATAGTATAAATAGTTTGTATATGTATGTATAGTATGAATAGTATGTATAGTATGTACAGTATGTATAGTATGAATAGTATGTACAGTATGAATAGTATGTACAGTATGTACAGTATGAATAGTATGTATAGTATGAATAGTATGAATAGTATGTACAGTATGAATAGTATGTACAGTATGTACAGTATGTATAGTATGAATAGTATGAACAGTATGAATAGTATGTACAGTATGTATAGCATGAATAGTATGTATAGCATGTAAAGTAAAAAATAGTATGTATAGTATGAATAGTATGTATAGTAGTAGTATGTGTAGAAATAATAGTATGTATAGTATGAATAGTATGTATAGAATGAATAGTATGTATAGTATAAATAGTATGTTTAGTAAAAAATATTATGTATATGTATGTATAGTATGTACAGTATGAATAGTATGTATAGTATAAATAGTATGTATAGTATGTAGAGTATGTATAGTATGTATAGTATAAACAGTATGTTTAGTATGAATAGTATGTATAGTATAAATAATATGTATAGTATGTACAGTATGTATAGTATGAACAGTATGTACAGTATGAATAGTATGAATAGTATGTACAGTATGAATAATATGTATAGTATGTACAGTATGAATAATATGTATAGTATCTACAGTATGAATAGTATGTATAGTATAAACAGTATGTTTAGTATGTATAGTATGAATAGTATGTATAGTATGTACAGTATGAATAGTATGTATAGTATGAATAGTATGAATAGTATGTACAGTATGACTAGTATGTATAGTATGTGCAGTATGAATAGTATTTGCAGTATGAATAGTATGTATAGTATGAATAGTATGTACAGTATGTACAGTATGTACAGTATGTACAGTATGAATAGTATGAATAGTATGTACAGTATGAATAGTATGTACAGTATGAATAGTATGTATAGTATGAATAGTATGTATAGTATGAATAGTATGTATAGTATGTACAGTATGAATAGTATGAATAGTATGTATAATATGTACAGTATGAATAGTATGAATAGTATGTATAGTATGAATAGTATGTATAGTATGAAGAGTATGTACAGTATGAATAGTATGTATAGTATGAAGAGTATGTACAGTATGAATAGTATGTATAGTATGAAGAGTATGTACAGTATGAATAGTATGTATAGTATGTACAGTATGAATAGTATGAATAGTAGTAGTATGTGTAGAATGAATAGTATGTATAGTATGAATAGTATGTATAGAATGAATAGTATGTATAGTATGAATAGTATGTATAGTATGAATAGTATGTATAGTATGTACAGTATGAATAGTATGTATAGTATGAATAGTATGTATAGTATGTACAGTATGAATAGTATGTATAGTATAAATAGTATGTATGGCATGTATAGTATGAATGGTATGCATGGTATGCATAGAATTTATATGTATAGTATGTATAGTATGTATAGTAAAAAGTAGTATGTATAGTATGAAGAGTATGTATAGTAGTAGTATGTGTAGAATGAATAGTATGTATAGTATGAATAGTATGTATAGAATGAATAGTATGTATAGTATAAATAGTATGTATATGTATGTATAGTATGTATAGTATGTACAGTATGAATAGTATGTATAGTATGAATAGTATGTACAGTATGAATAGTATGTACAGTATGTACAGTATGAATAGTATGTATAGTATGAATAGTATGGATAGTATGTATAGTATGAATAGTATGTATAGTATGTACAGTATGAATAGTATGTACAGTATGTACAGTATGAATAGTATGTACAGTATGTACAGTATGTATAGTATGAATAGTATGAACAGTATGAATAGTATGTACAGTATGTATAGCATGAATAGTATGTATAGTATGTACAGTATCAATAGTATGTACAGTATGTACAGTATGAATAGTATGTATAGTATGTACGTATGAATAGTATGAATAGTATGTACAGTATGTACAGTATGAATAGTATGTATAGTACGAATAGTATGTATAGTATGAGTAGTATTTATAGCATGTACAGTATGAATAGTATGTATAGTATAAATAGTATGTATAGTATAAATAGTATGTGTAGTATGTATAGTATAAATAGTATGTACAGTATGTATAGTATGAATAGTATGTACAGTATGTATAGTATGAATAGTATGTGTAGTATGTACAGTATGACTAGTATGTGTAGTATGAATAGTATGCATAGTATGAATAGTATGTATAGTATGTACAGTATGAATAGTATGTATAGTATGAACAGTATGTATAGTATGTATAGTATGAATAGTATGTACAGTTTGAATAGTATGTATAGTATGTACAGTATGACTAGTATGTATAGTATGAATAGTATGCATAGTATGAATAGTATGTACAGTATGAATAGTATGTATAGTAGGAATAGTATGTATAGTATGAATAGTATGTATAGTATGTACAGTATGAATAGTATGCATAGTATGTACAGTATGAATAGTATGCATAGTACGTATAGTATGTATAGTATGAATAGTTTGTATAGTATGAATAGTATGTATAGTATGTACAGTATGAATAGTATGTATAATATGTACAGTATGAATAGTATGTATAATATGTACAGTATGAATAGTATGAATAGTATGTATAGTATGAAGAGTATGTACAGTATGAATAGTATGTATAGTATGTGAAGTATGAATAGTACGTATAGTATGTACAGTATGAATAGTATGAATAGTAGTAGTATGTGTAGAATGAATAGTCTGTATAGTATGAATAGTATGTATAGTATGTATAGTAAAAAGTAGTATGTATAGTATGAAGAGTATGTATAGTAGTAGTATGTGTAGAATGAATAGTATGTATAGTATGTATAGTATGAATAGTATGTATAGAATGAATAGTATGTATAGTATAAATAGTTTGTATATGTATGTATAGTATGAATAGTATGTATAGTATGTACAGTATGAATAGTATGTATAGTATGAATAGTATGTACAGTATGAATAGTATGTACAGTATGTACAGTATGAATAGTATGTATAGTATGAATAGTATGAATAGTATGTACAGTATGAATAGTATGTACAGTATGTATAGTATGAATAGTATGAACAGTATGAATAGTATGTACAGTATGTATAGCATGAATAGTATGTATAGCATGTAAAGTAAAAAATAGTATGTATAGTATGAATAGTATGTATAGTAGTAGTATGTGTAGAAATAATAGTATGTATAGTATGAATAGTATGTATAGAATGAATAGTATGTATAGTATAAATAGTATGTTTAGTAAAAAATATTATGTATATGTATGTATAGTATGTACAGTATGAATAGTATGTATAGTATAAATAGTATGTATAGTATGTAGAGTATGTATAGTATGTATAGTATAAACAGTATGTTTAGTATGAATAGTATGTATAGTATAAATAATATGTATAGTATGTACAGTATGTATAGTATGAACAGTATGTACAGTATGAATAGTATGAATAGTATGTACAGTATGAATAATATGTATAGTATGTACAGTATGAATAATATGTATAGTATCTACAGTATGAATAGTATGTATAGTATAAACAGTATGTTTAGTATGTATAGTATGAATAGTATGTATAGTATGTACAGTATGAATAGTATGTATAGTATGAATAGTATGAATAGTATGTACAGTATGACTAGTATGTATAGTATGTGCAGTATGAATAGTATTTGCAGTATGAATAGTATGTATAGTATGAATAGTATGTATAGTATGTACAGTATGAATAGTATGTACAGTATGAATAGTATGTATAGTATGTACAGTATGAATAGTATGTACAGTATGAATAGTATGTACAGTATGAATAGTATGTATAGTATGAATAGTATGTATAGTATGAATAGTATGTATAGTATGTACAGTATGAATAGTATGACTAGTATGTATAATATGTACAGTATGAATAGTATCAATAGTTTGTATAGTATGAATAGTATGTATAGTATGAAGAGTATGTACAGTATGAATAGTATGTATAGTATGAAGAGTATGTACAGTATGAATAGTATGTACAGTATGAATAGTATGAATAGTAGTAGTATGTGTAGAATGAATAGTATGTATAGTATGAATAGTATGTATAGAATGAATAGTATGTATAGTATGAATAGTATGTATAGTATGTACAGTATGAATAGTATGTATAGTATGAATAGTATGTATAGTATGTACAGTATGAATAGTATGTATAGTATAAATAGTATGTATGGCATGTATAGTATGAATGGTATGCATGGTATGCATAGAATTTATATGTATAGTATGAATAGTATGTATAGTATGTATAGTAAAAAGTAGTATGTATAGTATGAAGAGTATGTATAGTAGTAGTATGTGTAGAATGAATAGTATGTTTAGTATGAATAGTATGTATAGAATGAATAGTATGTATAGTATAAATAGTATGTATATGTATGTATAGTATGTACAGTATGAATAGTATGTATAGTATGAATAGTATGTACAGTATGAATAGTATGTACAGTATGTACAGTATGAATAGTATGTATAGTATGAATAGTATGAATAGTATGTATAGTATGAATAGTATGTATAGTATGTACAGTATGAATAGTATGTACAGTATGTACAGTATGAATAGTATGAATAGTATGTACAGTATGTACAGCATGAATAGTATGTATAGTACGAATAGTATGTATAGTATGAGTAGTATGTATAGCATGTACAGTATGAATAGTATGTATAGTATAAATAGTATGTATAGTATAAATAGTATGTGTAGTATGTATAGTATAAATAGTATGTACAGTATGTATAGTATGAATAGTATGTGCAGTATGTATAGTATGAATAGTATGTGTAGTATGTACAGTATGACTAGTATGTGTAGTATGAATAGTATGCATAGTATGAATAGTATGTATAGTATGTACAGTATGAATAGTATGTATAGTATGAACAGTATGTATAGTATGTATAGTATGAATAGTATGTACAGTTTGAATAGTATGTATAGTATGTACAGTATGACTAGTATGTGTAGTATGAATAGTATGCATAGTATGAATAGTATGTATAGTATGTACAGTATGAATAGTATGTATAGTAGGAATAGTATGTATAGTACGAATAGTATGTATAGTATGTACAGTATGAATAGTATGCATAGTACGTATAGTATGTATAGTATGAATAGTATGTATAGTATGAATAGTATGTATAGTATGTACAGTATGAATAGTATGTATAATATGTACAGTATGAATAGTATGAATAGTATGTATAGTATGAATAGTATGTATAGTATGAAGAGTATGTACAGTATGAATAGTATGTATAGTATGTGAAGTATGAATAGTACGTATAGTATGTACAGTATGAATAGTATGAATAGTAGTAGTATGTGTAGAATGAATAGTATGTATAGTATGAATAGTATGTATAGTATGTATAGTAAAAAGTAGTATGTATAGTATGAAGAGTATGTATAGTAGTAGTATGTGTAGAATGAATAGTATGTATAGTATGTATAGTATGAATAGTATGTATAGAATGAATAGTATGTATAGTATAAATAGTTTGTATATGTATGTATAGTATGAATAGTATGTACAGTATGAATAGTATGTATAGTATGAATAGTATGTACAGTATGAATAGTATGTACAGTATGTACAGTATGAATAGTATGTATAGTATGAATAGTATGAATAGTATGTACAGTATGAATAGTATGTACAGTATGTACAGTATGTATAGTATGAATAGTATGAACAGTATGAATAGTATGTACAGTATGTATAGCATGAATAGTATGTATAGCATGTAAAGTAAAAAATAGTATGTATAGTATGAATAGTATGTATAGTAGTAGTATGTGTAGAAATAATAGTATGTATAGTATGAATAGTATGTATAGAATGAATAGTATGTATAGTATAAATAGTATGTTTAGTAAAAAATATTATGTATATGTATGTATAGTATGTACAGTATGAATAGTATGTATAGTATAAATAGTATGTATAGTATGTAGAGTATGTATAGTATGTATAGTATAAACAGTATGTTTAGTATGAATAGTATGTATAGTATAAATAATATGTATAGTATGTACAGTATGTATAGTATGAACAGTATGTACAGTATGAATAGTATGAATAGTATGTACAGTATGAATAATATGTATAGTATGTACAGTATGAATAATATGTATAGTATCTACAGTATGAATAGTATGTATAGTATAAACAGTATGTTTAGTATGTATAGTATGAATAGTATGTATAGTATGTACAGTATGAATAGTATGTATAGTATGAATAGTATGAATAGTATGTACAGTATGACTAGTATGTATAGTATGTGCAGTATGAATAGTATTTGCAGTATGAATAGTATGTATAGTATGAATAGTATGTATAGTATGTACAGTATGAATAGTATGTACAGTATGAATAGTATGTATAGTATGTACAGTATGAATAGTATGTACAGTATGAATAGTATGTACAGTATGAATAGTATGTACAGTATGAATAGTATGTACAGTATGAATAGTATGTATAGTATGTATAGTATGAATAGTATGTATAGTATGTACAGTATGAATAGTATGAATAGTATGTATAATATGTACAGTATGAATAGTATGAATAGTATGTATAGTATGAATAGTATGTATAGTATGAAGAGTATGTAGAGTATGAATAGTATGTATAGTATGAAGAGTATGTACAGTATGAATAGTATGTATAGTATGTACAGTATGAATAGTATGAATAGTAGTAGTATGTGTAGAATGAATAGTATGTATAGTATGAATAGTATGTATAGAATGAATAGTATGTATAGTATGAATAGTATGTATAGTATGTACAGTATGAATAGTATGTATAGTATGAATAGTATGTATAGTATGTACAGTATGAATAGTATGTATAGTATAAATAGTATGTATGGCATATATAGTATGAATGGTATGCATGGTATGCATAGAATTTATATGTATAGTATGAATAGTATGTATAGTATGTATAGTAAAAAGTAGTATGTATAGTATGAAGAGTATGTATAGTAGTAGTATGTGTAGAATGAATAGTATGTATAGTATGAATAGTATGTATAGTATGTACAGTATGAATAGTATGCATAGTATGTACAGTATGAATAGTATGAATAGTATGTATAGTATGTACAGTATGAATAGTATGTATAGTAGGAATAGTATGTGTAGTATGTACAGTATGACTAGTATGTGTAGTATGAATAGTATGCATAGTATGAATAGTATGTATAGTATGTATAGTATAAACAGTATGTTTAGTATGAATAGTATGTATAGTATAAATAATATGTATAGTATGTACAGTATGTATAGTATGAACAGTATGTACAGTATGAATAGTATGAATAGTATGTACAGTATGAATAATATGTATAGTATGTACAGTATGAATAATATGTATAGTATCTACAGTATGAATAGTATGTATAGTATAAACAGTATGTTTAGTATGTATAGTATGAATAGTATGTATAGTATGTACAGTATGTATAGTATGTACAGTATGAATAGTATGTACAGTATGAATAGTATGTATAGTATGAATAGTATGTATAGTATGTACAGTATGAATAGTATGTATAATATGTACAGTATGAATAGTATGAATAGTATGTATAGTATGAATAGTATGTATAGTATGAAGAGTATGTACAGTATGAATAGTATGTATAGTATGTGAAGTATGAATAGTACGTATAGTATGTACAGTATGAATAGTATGAATAGTAGTAGTATGTGTAGAATGAATAGTATGTATAGTATGAATAGTATGTATAGGAAAAAGTAGTATGTATAGTATGAAGAGTATGTATAGTAGTAGTATGTGTAGAATGAATAGTATGTATAGTATGTATAGTATGAATAGTATGTATAGAATGAATAGTATGTATAGTATAAATAGTTTGTATATGTATGTATAGTATGAATAGTATGTATAGTATGTACAGTATGTATAGTATGAATAGTATGTACAGTATGAATAGTATGTACAGTATGTACAGTATGAATAGTATGTATAGTATGAATAGTATGAATAGTATGTACAGTATGAATAGTATGTACAGTATGTACAGTATGTATAGTATGAATAGTATGAACAGTATGAATAGTATGTACAGTATGTATAGCATGAATAGTATGTATAGCATGTAAAGTAAAAAATAGTATGTATAGTATGAATAGTATGTATAGTAGTAGTATGTGTAGAAATAATAGTATGTATAGTATGAATAGTATGTTTAGTAAAAAATATTATGTATATGTATGTATAGTATGTACAGTATGAATAGTATGTATAGTATAAATAGTATGTATAGTATGTAGAGTATGTATAGTATGTATAGTATAAACAGTATGTTTAGTATGAATAGTATGTATAGTATAAATAATATGTATAGTATGTACAGTATGTATAGTATGAACAGTATGTACAGTATGAATAGTATGAATAGTATGTACAGTATGAATAATATGTATAGTATGTACAGTATGAATAATATGTATAGTATCTACAGTATGAATAGTATGTATAGTATAAACAGTATGTTTAGTATGTATAGTATGAATAGTATGTATAGTATGTACAGTATGAATAGTATGTATAGTATGAATAGTATGAATAGTATGTACAGTATGACTAGTATGTATAGTATGTGCAGTATGAATAGTATTTGCAGTATGAATAGTATGTATAGTATGAATAGTATGTACAGTATGTACAGTATGTACAGTATGTACAGTATGAATAGTATGAATAGTATGTACAGTATGAATAGTATGTACAGTATGAATAGTATGTATAGTATGAATAGTATGTATAGTATGAATAGTATGTATAGTATGTACAGTATGAATAGTATGAATAGTATGTATAATATGTACAGTATGAATAGTATGAATAGTATGTATAGTATGAATAGTATGTATAGTATGAAGAGTATGTACAGTATGAATAGTATGTATAGTATGAAGAGTATGTACAGTATGAATAGTATGTATAGTATGAAGAGTATGTACAGTATGAATAGTATGTATAGTATGTACAGTATGAATAGTATGAATAGTAGTAGTATGTGTAGAATGAATAGTATGTATAGTATGAATAGTATGTATAGAATGAATAGTATGTATAGTATGAATAGTATGTATAGTATGAATAGTATGTATAGTATGTACAGTATGAATAGTATGTATAGTATGAATAGTATGTATAGTATGTACAGTATGAATAGTATGTATAGTATAAATAGTATGTATGGCATGTATAGTATGAATGGTATGCATGGTATGCATAGAATTTATATGTATAGTATGTATAGTATGTATAGTAAAAAGTAGTATGTATAGTATGAAGAGTATGTATAGTAGTAGTATGTGTAGAATGAATAGTATGTATAGTATGAATAGTATGTATAGAATGAATAGTATGTATAGTATAAATAGTATGTATATGTATGTATAGTATGTATAGTATGTACAGTATGAATAGTATGTATAGTATAAACAGTATGTTTAGTATGTATAGTATGAATAGTATGTATAGTATGTACAGTATGTATAGTATGTACAGTATGAATAGTATGTACAGTATGAATAGTATGTATAGTATGAATAGTATGTATAGTATGTACAGTATGAATAGTATGTATAATATGTACAGTATGAATAGTATGAATAGTATGTATAGTATGAATAGTATGTATAGTATGAAGAGTATGTACAGTATGAATAGTATGTATAGTATGTGAAGTATGAATAGTACGTATAGTATGTACAGTATGAATAGTATGAATAGTAGTAGTATGTGTAGAATGAATAGTATGTATAGTATGAATAGTATGTATAGGAAAAAGTAGTATGTATAGTATGAAGAGTATGTATAGTAGTAGTATGTGTAGAATGAATAGTATGTATAGTATGTATAGTATGAATAGTATGTATAGAATGAATAGTATGTATAGTATAAATAGTTTGTATATGTATGTATAGTATGAATAGTATGTATAGTATGTACAGTATGTATAGTATGAATAGTATGTACAGTATGAATAGTATGTACAGTATGTACAGTATGAATAGTATGTATAGTATGAATAGTATGAATAGTATGTACAGTATGAATAGTATGTACAGTATGTACAGTATGTATAGTATGAATAGTATGAACAGTATGAATAGTATGTACAGTATGTATAGCATGAATAGTATGTATAGCATGTAAAGTAAAAAATAGTATGTATAGTATGAATAGTATGTATAGTAGTAGTATGTGTAGAAATAATAGTATGTATAGTATGAATAGTATGTTTAGTAAAAAATATTATGTATATGTATGTATAGTATGTACAGTATGAATAGTATGTATAGTATAAATAGTATGTATAGTATGTAGAGTATGTATAGTATGTATAGTATAAACAGTATGTTTAGTATGAATAGTATGTATAGTATAAATAATATGTATAGTATGTACAGTATGTATAGTATGAACAGTATGTACAGTATGAATAGTATGAATAGTATGTACAGTATGAATAATATGTATAGTATGTACAGTATGAATAATATGTATAGTATCTACAGTATGAATAGTATGTATAGTATAAACAGTATGTTTAGTATGTATAGTATGAATAGTATGTATAGTATGTACAGTATGAATAGTATGTATAGTATGAATAGTATGAATAGTATGTACAGTATGACTAGTATGTATAGTATGTGCAGTATGAATAGTATTTGCAGTATGAATAGTATGTATAGTATGAATAGTATGTACAGTATGTACAGTATGTACAGTATGTACAGTATGAATAGTATGAATAGTATGTACAGTATGAATAGTATGTACAGTATGAATAGTATGTATAGTATGAATAGTATGTATAGTATGAATAGTATGTATAGTATGTACAGTATGAATAGTATGAATAGTATGTATAATATGTACAGTATGAATAGTATCAATAGTATGTATAGTATGAATAGTATGTATAGTATGAAGAGTATGTACAGAATGAATAGTATGTATAGTATGAAGAGTATGTACAGTATGAATAGTATGTACAGTATGAATAGTATGAATAGTAGTAGTATGTGTAGAATGAATAGTATGTATAGTATGAATAGTATGTATAGAATGAATAGTATGTATAGTATGAATAGTATGTATAGTATGTACAGTATGAATAGTATGTATAGTATGAATAGTATGTATAGTATGTACAGTATGAATAGTATGTATAGTATAAATAGTATGTATGGCATGTATAGTATGAATGGTATGCATGGTATGCATAGAATTTATATGTATAGTATGAATAGTATGTATAGTATGTATAGTAAAAAGTAGTATGTATAGTATGAAGAGTATGTATAGTAGTAGTATGTGTAGAATGAATAGTATGTTTAGTATGAATAGTATGTATAGAATGAATAGTATGTATAGTATAAATAGTATGTATATGTATGTATAGTATGTACAGTATGAATAGTATGTATAGTATGAATAGTATGTACAGTATGAATAGTATGTACAGTATGTACAGTATGAATAGTATGTATAGTATGAATAGTATGAATAGTATGTATAGTATGAATAGTATGTATAGTATGTACAGTATGAATAGTATGTACAGTATGTACAGTATGAATAGTATGAATAGTATGTACAGTATGTACAGCATGAATAGTATGTATAGTACGAATAGTATGTATAGTATGAGTAGTATGTATAGCATGTACAGTATGAATAGTATGTATAGTATAAATAGTATGTATAGTATAAATAGTATGTGTAGTATGTATAGTATAAATAGTATGTACAGTATGTATAGTATGAATAGTATGTGCAGTATGTATAGTATGAATAGTATGTGTAGTATGTACAGTATGACTAGTATGTGTAGTATGAATAGTATGCATAGTATGAATAGTATGTATAGTATGTACAGTATGAATAGTATGTATAGTATGAACAGTATGTATAGTATGTATAGTATGAATAGTATGTACAGTTTGAATAGTATGTATAGTATGTACAGTATGACTAGTATGTGTAGTATGAATAGTATGCATAGTATGAATAGTATGTATAGTATGTACAGTATGAATAGTATGTATAGTAGGAATAGTATGTATAGTACGAATAGTATGTATAGTATGTACAGTATGAATAGTATGCATAGTACGTATAGTATGTATAGTATGAATAGTATGTATAGTATGAATAGTATGTATAGTATGTACAGTATGAATAGTATGTATAATATGTACAGTATGAATAGTATGAATAGTATGTATAGTATGAATAGTATGTATAGTATGAAGAGTATGTACAGTATGAATAGTATGTATAGTATGTGAAGTATGAATAGTACGTATAGTATGTACAGTATGAATAGTATGAATAGTAGTAGTATGTGTAGAATGAATAGTATGTATAGTATGAATAGTATGTATAGTATGTATAGTAAAAAGTAGTATGTATAGTATGAAGAGTATGTATAGTAGTAGTATGTGTAGAATGAATAGTATGTATAGTATGTATAGTATGAATAGTATGTATAGAATGAATAGTATGTATAGTATAAATAGTTTGTATATGTATGTATAGTATGAATAGTATGTACAGTATGAATAGTATGTATAGTATGAATAGTATGTACAGTATGAATAGTATGTACAGTATGTACAGTATGAATAGTATGTATAGTATGAATAGTATGAATAGTATGTACAGTATGAATAGTATGTACAGTATGTACAGTATGTATAGTATGAATAGTATGAACAGTATGAATAGTATGTACAGTATGTATAGCATGAATAGTATGTATAGCATGTAAAGTAAAAAATAGTATGTATAGTATGAATAGTATGTATAGTAGTAGTATGTGTAGAAATAATAGTATGTATAGTATGAATAGTATGTATAGAATGAATAGTATGTATAGTATAAATAGTATGTTTAGTAAAAAATATTATGTATATGTATGTATAGTATGTACAGTATGAATAGTATGTATAGTATAAATAGTATGTATAGTATGTAGAGTATGTATAGTATGTATAGTATAAACAGTATGTTTAGTATGAATAGTATGTATAGTATAAATAATATGTATAGTATGTACAGTATGTATAGTATGAACAGTATGTACAGTATGAATAGTATGAATAGTATGTACAGTATGAATAATATGTATAGTATGTACAGTATGAATAATATGTATAGTATCTACAGTATGAATAGTATGTATAGTATAAACAGTATGTTTAGTATGTATAGTATGAATAGTATGTATAGTATGTACAGTATGAATAGTATGTATAGTATGAATAGTATGAATAGTATGTACAGTATGACTAGTATGTATAGTATGTGCAGTATGAATAGTATTTGCAGTATGAATAGTATGTATAGTATGAATAGTATGTATAGTATGTACAGTATGAATAGTATGTACAGTATGAATAGTATGTATAGTATGTACAGTATGAATAGTATGTACAGTATGAATAGTATGTACAGTATGAATAGTATGTACAGTATGAATAGTATGTACAGTATGAATAGTATGTATAGTATGTATAGTATGAATAGTATGTATAGTATGTACAGTATGAATAGTATGAATAGTATGTATAATATGTACAGTATGAATAGTATGAATAGTATGTATAGTATGAATAGTATGTATAGTATGAAGAGTATGTAGAGTATGAATAGTATGTATAGTATGAAGAGTATGTACAGTATGAATAGTATGTATAGTATGTACAGTATGAATAGTATGAATAGTAGTAGTATGTGTAGAATGAATAGTATGTATAGTATGAATAGTATGTATAGAATGAATAGTATGTATAGTATGAATAGTATGTATAGTATGTACAGTATGAATAGTATGTATAGTATGAATAGTATGTATAGTATGTACAGTATGAATAGTATGTATAGTATAAATAGTATGTATGGCATATATAGTATGAATGGTATGCATGGTATGCATAGAATTTATATGTATAGTATGAATAGTATGTATAGTATGTATAGTAAAAAGTAGTATGTATAGTATGAAGAGTATGTATAGTAGTAGTATGTGTAGAATGAATAGTATGTATAGTATGAATAGTATGTATAGTATGTACAGTATGAATAGTATGCATAGTATGTACAGTATGAATAGTATGAATAGTATGTATAGTATGTACAGTATGAATAGTATGTATAGTAGGAATAGTATGTGTAGTATGTACAGTATGACTAGTATGTGTAGTATGAATAGTATGCATAGTATGAATAGTATGTATAGTATGTATAGTATAAACAGTATGTTTAGTATGAATAGTATGTATAGTATAAATAATATGTATAGTATGTACAGTATGTATAGTATGAACAGTATGTACAGTATGAATAGTATGAATAGTATGTACAGTATGAATAATATGTATAGTATGTACAGTATGAATAATATGTATAGTATCTACAGTATGAATAGTATGTATAGTATAAACAGTATGTTTAGTATGTATAGTATGAATAGTATGTATAGTATGTACAGTATGTATAGTATGTACAGTATGAATAGTATGTACAGTATGAATAGTATGTATAGTATGAATAGTATGTATAGTATGTACAGTATGAATAGTATGTATAATATGTACAGTATGAATAGTATGAATAGTATGTATAGTATGAATAGTATGTATAGTATGAAGAGTATGTACAGTATGAATAGTATGTATAGTATGTGAAGTATGAATAGTACGTATAGTATGTACAGTATGAATAGTATGAATAGTAGTAGTATGTGTAGAATGAATAGTATGTATAGTATGAATAGTATGTATAGGAAAAAGTAGTATGTATAGTATGAAGAGTATGTATAGTAGTAGTATGTGTAGAATGAATAGTATGTATAGTATGTATAGTATGAATAGTATGTATAGAATGAATAGTATGTATAGTATAAATAGTTTGTATATGTATGTATAGTATGAATAGTATGTATAGTATGTACAGTATGTATAGTATGAATAGTATGTACAGTATGAATAGTATGTACAGTATGTACAGTATGAATAGTATGTATAGTATAAATAGTATGTATAGTATGTAGAGTATGTATAGTATGTATAGTATAAACAGTATGTTTAGTATGAATAGTATGTATAGTATAAATAATATGTATAGTATGTACAGTATGTATAGTATGAACAGTATGTACAGTATGAATAGTATGAATAGTATGTACAGTATGAATAATATGTATAGTATGTACAGTATGAATAATATGTATAGTATCTACAGTATGAATAGTATGTATAGTATAAACAGTATGTTTAGTATGTATAGTATGAATAGTATGTATAGTATGTACAGTATGAATAGTATGTATAGTATGAATAGTATGAATAGTATGTACAGTATGACTAGTATGTATAGTATGTGCAGTATGAATAGTATTTGCAGTATGAATAGTATGTATAGTATGAATAGTATGTATAGTATGTACAGTATGAATAGTATGTACAGTATGAATAGTATGTATAGTATGTACAGTATGAATAGTATGTACAGTATGAATAGTATGTACAGTATGAATAGTATGTACAGTATGAATAGTATGTACAGTATGAATAGTATGTATAGTATGTACAGTATGAATAGTATGCATAGTATGTACAGTATGACTAGTATGTATAGTATGTGCAGTATGAATAGTATTTGCAGTATGAATAGTATGTATAGTATGAATAGTATGTATAGTATGTACAGTATGAATAGTATGTACAGTATGAATAGTATGTATAGTATGTACAGTATGACTAGTATGTATAGTATGTGCAGTATGAATAGTATTTGCAGTATGAATAGTATGTATAGTATGAATAGTATGTATAGTATGTACAGTATGAATAGTATGTACAGTATGAATAGTATGTATAGTATGTACAGTATGAATAGTATGTACAGTATGAATAGTATGTACAGTATGAATAGTATGTACAGTATGAATAGTATGTACAGTATGAATAGTATGTATAGTATGTACAGTATGAATAGTATGCATAGTATGTACAGTATGAATAGTATGAATAGTATGTATAGTATGTACAGTATGAATAGTATGTATAGTAGGAATAGTATGTGTAGTATGTACAGTATGACTAGTATGTGTAGTATGAATAGTATGCATAGTATGAATAGTATGTATAGTATGTATAGTATAAACAGTATGTTTAGTATGAATAGTATGTATAGTATAAATAATATGTATAGTATGTACAGTATGTATAGTATGAACAGTATGTACAGTATGAATAGTATGAATAGTATGTACAGTATGAATAATATGTATAGTATGTACAGTATGAATAATATGTATAGTATCTACAGTATGAATAGTATGTATAGTATAAACAGTATGTTTAGTATGTATAGTATGAATAGTATGTATAGTATGTACAGTATGTATAGTATGTACAGTATGAATAGTATGTACAGTATGAATAGTATGTATAGTATGAATAGTATGTATAGTATGTACAGTATGAATAGTATGTATAATATGTACAGTATGAATAGTATGAATAGTATGTATAGTATGAATAGTATGTATAGTATGAAGAGTATGTACAGTATGAATAGTATGTATAGTATGTGAAGTATGAATAGTACGTATAGTATGTACAGTATGAATAGTATGAATAGTAGTAGTATGTGTAGAATGAATAGTATGTATAGTATGAATAGTATGTATAGGAAAAAGTAGTATGTATAGTATGAAGAGTATGTATAGTAGTAGTATGTGTAGAATGAATAGTATGTATAGTATGTATAGTATGAATAGTATGTATAGAATGAATAGTATGTATAGTATAAATAGTTTGTATATGTATGTATAGTATGAATAGTATGTATAGTATGTACAGTATGTATAGTATGAATAGTATGTACAGTATGAATAGTATGTACAGTATGTACAGTATGAATAGTATGTATAGTATAAATAGTATGTATAGTATGTAGAGTATGTATAGTATGTATAGTATAAACAGTATGTTTAGTATGAATAGTATGTATAGTATAAATAATATGTATAGTATGTACAGTATGTATAGTATGAACAGTATGTACAGTATGAATAGTATGAATAGTATGTACAGTATGAATAATATGTATAGTATGTACAGTATGAATAATATGTATAGTATCTACAGTATGAATAGTATGTATAGTATAAACAGTATGTTTAGTATGTATAGTATGAATAGTATGTATAGTATGTACAGTATGAATAGTATGTATAGTATGAATAGTATGAATAGTATGTACAGTATGACTAGTATGTATAGTATGTGCAGTATGAATAGTATTTGCAGTATGAATAGTATGTATAGTATGAATAGTATGTATAGTATGTACAGTATGAATAGTATGTACAGTATGAATAGTATGTATAGTATGTACAGTATGAATAGTATGTACAGTATGAATAGTATGTACAGTATGAATAGTATGTACAGTATGAATAGTATGTACAGTATGAATAGTATGTATAGTATGTATAGTATGAATAGTATGTATAGTATGTACAGTATGAATAGTATGAATAGTATGTATAATATGTACAGTATGAATAGTATGAATAGTATGTATAGTATGAATAGTATGTATAGTATGAAGAGTATGTAGAGTATGAATAGTATGTATAGTATGAAGAGTATGTACAGTATGAATAGTATGTATAGTATGTACAGTATGAATAGTATGAATAGTAGTAGTATGTGTAGAATGAATAGTATGTATAGTATGAATAGTATGTATAGAATGAATAGTATGTATAGTATGAATAGTATGTATAGTATGTACAGTATGAATAGTATGTATAGTATGAATAGTATGTATAGTATGTACAGTATGAATAGTATGTATAGTATAAATAGTATGTATGGCATATATAGTATGAATGGTATGCATGGTATGCATAGAATTTATATGTATAGTATGAATAGTATGTATAGTATGTATAGTAAAAAGTAGTATGTATAGTATGAAGAGTATGTATAGTAGTAGTATGTGTAGAATGAATAGTATGTATAGTATGAATAGTATGTATAGTATGTACAGTATGAATAGTATGCATAGTATGTACAGTATGAATAGTATGAATAGTATGTATAGTATGTACAGTATGAATAGTATGTATAGTAGGAATAGTATGTGTAGTATGTACAGTATGACTAGTATGTGTAGTATGAATAGTATGCATAGTATGAATAGTATGTATAGTATGTATAGTATAAACAGTATGTTTAGTATGAATAGTATGTATAGTATAAATAATATGTATAGTATGTACAGTATGTATAGTATGAACAGTATGTACAGTATGAATAGTATGAATAGTATGTACAGTATGAATAATATGTATAGTATGTACAGTATGAATAATATGTATAGTATCTACAGTATGAATAGTATGTATAGTATAAACAGTATGTTTAGTATGTATAGTATGAATAGTATGTATAGTATGTACAGTATGTATAGTATGTACAGTATGAATAGTATGTACAGTATGAATAGTATGTATAGTATGAATAGTATGTATAGTATGTACAGTATGAATAGTATGTATAATATGTACAGTATGAATAGTATGAATAGTATGTATAGTATGAATAGTATGTATAGTATGAAGAGTATGTACAGTATGAATAGTATGTATAGTATGTGAAGTATGAATAGTACGTATAGTATGTACAGTATGAATAGTATGAATAGTAGTAGTATGTGTAGAATGAATAGTATGTATAGTATGAATAGTATGTATAGGAAAAAGTAGTATGTATAGTATGAAGAGTATGTATAGTAGTAGTATGTGTAGAATGAATAGTATGTATAGTATGTATAGTATGAATAGTATGTATAGAATGAATAGTATGTATAGTATAAATAGTTTGTATATGTATGTATAGTATGAATAGTATGTATAGTATGTACAGTATGTATAGTATGAATAGTATGTACAGTATGAATAGTATGTACAGTATGTACAGTATGAATAGTATGTATAGTATGAATAGTATGAATAGTATGTACAGTATGAATAGTATGTACAGTATGTACAGTATGTATAGTATGAATAGTATGAACAGTATGAATAGTATGTACAGTATGTATAGCATGAATAGTATGTATAGCATGTAAAGTAAAAAATAGTATGTATAGTATGAATAGTATGTATAGTAGTAGTATGTGTAGAAATAATAGTATGTATAGTATGAATAGTATGTTTAGTAAAAAATATTATGTATATGTATGTATAGTATGTACAGTATGAATAGTATGTATAGTATAAATAGTATGTATAGTATGTAGAGTATGTATAGTATGTATAGTATAAACAGTATGTTTAGTATGAATAGTATGTATAGTATAAATAATATGTATAGTATGTACAGTATGTATAGTATGAACAGTATGTACAGTATGAATAGTATGAATAGTATGTACAGTATGAATAATATGTATAGTATGTACAGTATGAATAATATGTATAGTATCTACAGTATGAATAGTATGTATAGTATAAACAGTATGTTTAGTATGTATAGTATGAATAGTATGTATAGTATGTACAGTATGAATAGTATGTATAGTATGAATAGTATGAATAGTATGTACAGTATGACTAGTATGTATAGTATGTGCAGTATGAATAGTATTTGCAGTATGAATAGTATGTATAGTATGAATAGTATGTACAGTATGTACAGTATGTACAGTATGTACAGTATGAATAGTATGAATAGTATGTACAGTATGAATAGTATGTACAGTATGAATAGTATGTATAGTATGAATAGTATGTATAGTATGAATAGTATGTATAGTATGTACAGTATGAATAGTATGAATAGTATGTATAATATGTACAGTATGAATAGTATGAATAGTATGTATAGTATGAATAGTATGTATAGTATGAAGAGTATGTACAGTATGAATAGTATGTATAGTATGAAGAGTATGTACAGTATGAATAGTATGTATAGTATGAAGAGTATGTACAGTATGAATAGTATGTATAGTATGTACAGTATGAATAGTATGAATAGTAGTAGTATGTGTAGAATGAATAGTATGTATAGTATGAATAGTATGTATAGAATGAATAGTATGTATAGTATGAATAGTATGTATAGTATGAATAGTATGTATAGTATGTACAGTATGAATAGTATGTATAGTATGAATAGTATGTATAGTATGTACAGTATGAATAGTATGTATAGTATAAATAGTATGTATGGCATGTATAGTATGAATGGTATGCATGGTATGCATAGAATTTATATGTATAGTATGTATAGTATGTATAGTAAAAAGTAGTATGTATAGTATGAAGAGTATGTATAGTAGTAGTATGTGTAGAATGAATAGTATGTATAGTATGAATAGTATGTATAGAATGAATAGTATGTATAGTATAAATAGTATGTATATGTATGTATAGTATGTATAGTATGTACAGTATGAATAGTATGTATAGTATAAACAGTATGTTTAGTATGTATAGTATGAATAGTATGTATAGTATGTACAGTATGTATAGTATGTACAGTATGAATAGTATGTACAGTATGAATAGTATGTATAGTATGAATAGTATGTATAGTATGTACAGTATGAATAGTATGTATAATATGTACAGTATGAATAGTATGAATAGTATGTATAGTATGAATAGTATGTATAGTATGAAGAGTATGTACAGTATGAATAGTATGTATAGTATGTGAAGTATGAATAGTACGTATAGTATGTACAGTATGAATAGTATGAATAGTAGTAGTATGTGTAGAATGAATAGTATGTATAGTATGAATAGTATGTATAGGAAAAAGTAGTATGTATAGTATGAAGAGTATGTATAGTAGTAGTATGTGTAGAATGAATAGTATGTATAGTATGTATAGTATGAATAGTATGTATAGAATGAATAGTATGTATAGTATAAATAGTTTGTATATGTATGTATAGTATGAATAGTATGTATAGTATGTACAGTATGTATAGTATGAATAGTATGTACAGTATGAATAGTATGTACAGTATGTACAGTATGAATAGTATGTATAGTATGAATAGTATGAATAGTATGTACAGTATGAATAGTATGTACAGTATGTACAGTATGTATAGTATGAATAGTATGAACAGTATGAATAGTATGTACAGTATGTATAGCATGAATAGTATGTATAGCATGTAAAGTAAAAAATAGTATGTATAGTATGAATAGTATGTATAGTAGTAGTATGTGTAGAAATAATAGTATGTATAGTATGAATAGTATGTTTAGTAAAAAATATTATGTATATGTATGTATAGTATGTACAGTATGAATAGTATGTATAGTATAAATAGTATGTATAGTATGTAGAGTATGTATAGTATGTATAGTATAAACAGTATGTTTAGTATGAATAGTATGTATAGTATAAATAATATGTATAGTATGTACAGTATGTATAGTATGAACAGTATGTACAGTATGAATAGTATGAATAGTATGTACAGTATGAATAATATGTATAGTATGTACAGTATGAATAATATGTATAGTATCTACAGTATGAATAGTATGTATAGTATAAACAGTATGTTTAGTATGTATAGTATGAATAGTATGTATAGTATGTACAGTATGAATAGTATGTATAGTATGAATAGTATGAATAGTATGTACAGTATGACTAGTATGTATAGTATGTGCAGTATGAATAGTATTTGCAGTATGAATAGTATGTATAGTATGAATAGTATGTACAGTATGTACAGTATGTACAGTATGTACAGTATGAATAGTATGAATAGTATGTACAGTATGAATAGTATGTACAGTATGAATAGTATGTATAGTATGAATAGTATGTATAGTATGAATAGTATGTATAGTATGTACAGTATGAATAGTATGAATAGTATGTATAATATGTACAGTATGAATAGTATGAATAGTATGTATAGTATGAATAGTATGTATAGTATGAAGAGTATGTACAGTATGAATAGTATGTATAGTATGAAGAGTATGTACAGTATGAATAGTATGTATAGTATGAAGAGTATGTACAGTATGAATAGTATGTATAGTATGTACAGTATGAATAGTATGAATAGTAGTAGTATGTGTAGAATGAATAGTATGTATAGTATGAATAGTATGTATAGAATGAATAGTATGTATAGTATGAATAGTATGTATAGTATGAATAGTATGTATAGTATGTACAGTATGAATAGTATGTATAGTATGAATAGTATGTATAGTATGTACAGTATGAATAGTATGTATAGTATAAATAGTATGTATGGCATGTATAGTATGAATGGTATGCATGGTATGCATAGAATTTATATGTATAGTATGTATAGTATGTATAGTAAAAAGTAGTATGTATAGTATGAAGAGTATGTATAGTAGTAGTATGTGTAGAATGAATAGTATGTATAGTATGAATAGTATGTATAGAATGAATAGTATGTATAGTATAAATAGTATGTATATGTATGTATAGTATGTATAGTATGTACAGTATGAATAGTATGTATAGTATGAATAGTATGTACAGTATGAATAGTATGTACAGTATGTACAGTATGAATAGTATGTATAGTATGAATAGTATGGATAGTATGTATAGTATGAATAGTATGTATAGTATGTACAGTATGAATAGTATGTACAGTATGTACAGTATGAATAGTATGTACAGTATGTACAGTATGTATAGTATGAATAGTATGAACAGTATGAATAGTATGTACAGTATGTATAGCATGAATAGTATGTATAGTATGTACAGTATCAATAGTATGTACAGTATGTACAGTATGAATAGTATGTATAGTATGTACGTATGAATAGTATGAATAGTATGTACAGTATGTACAGTATGAATAGTATGTATAGTACGAATAGTATGTATAGTATGAGTAGTATTTATAGCATGTACAGTATGAATAGTATGTATAGTATAAATAGTATGTATAGTATAAATAGTATGTGTAGTATGTATAGTATAAATAGTATGTACAGTATGTATAGTATGAATAGTATGTACAGTATGTATAGTATGAATAGTATGTGTAGTATGTACAGTATGACTAGTATGTGTAGTATGAATAGTATGCATAGTATGAATAGTATGTATAGTATGTACAGTATGAATAGTATGTATAGTATGAACAGTATGTATAGTATGTATAGTATGAATAGTATGTACAGTTTGAATAGTATGTATAGTATGTACAGTATGACTAGTATGTATAGTATGAATAGTATGCATAGTATGAATAGTATGTACAGTATGAATAGTATGTATAGTAGGAATAGTATGTATAGTATGAATAGTATGTATAGTATGTACAGTATGAATAGTATGCATAGTATGTACAGTATGAATAGTATGCATAGTACGTATAGTATGTATAGTATGAATAGTATGTATAGTATGAATAGTATGTATAGTATGTACAGTATGAATAGTATGTATAATATGTACAGTATGAATAGTATGTATAATATGTACAGTATGAATAGTATGAATAGTATGTATAGTATGAAGAGTATGTACAGTATGAATAGTATGTATAGTATGTGAAGTATGAATAGTACGTATAGTATGTACAGTATGAATAGTATGAATAGTAGTAGTATGTGTAGAATGAATAGTCTGTATAGTATGAATAGTATGTATAGTATGTATAGTAAAAAGTAGTATGTATAGTATGAAGAGTATGTATAGTAGTAGTATGTGTAGAATGAATAGTATGTATAGTATGTATAGTATGAATAGTATGTATAGAATGAATAGTATGTATAGTATAAATAGTTTGTATATGTATGTATAGTATGAATAGTATGTATAGTATGTACAGTATGAATAGTATGTATAGTATGAATAGTATGTACAGTATGAATAGTATGTACAGTATGTACAGTATGAATAGTATGTATAGTATGAATAGTATGAATAGTATGTACAGTATGAATAGTATGTACAGTATGTATAGTATGAATAGTATGAACAGTATGAATAGTATGTACAGTATGTATAGCATGAATAGTATGTATAGCATGTAAAGTAAAAAATAGTATGTATAGTATGAATAGTATGTATAGTAGTAGTATGTGTAGAAATAATAGTATGTATAGTATGAATAGTATGTATAGAATGAATAGTATGTATAGTATAAATAGTATGTTTAGTAAAAAATATTATGTATATGTATGTATAGTATGTACAGTATGAATAGTATGTATAGTATAAATAGTATGTATAGTATGTAGAGTATGTATAGTATGTATAGTATAAACAGTATGTTTAGTATGAATAGTATGTATAGTATAAATAATATGTATAGTATGTACAGTATGTATAGTATGAACAGTATGTACAGTATGAATAGTATGAATAGTATGTACAGTATGAATAATATGTATAGTATGTACAGTATGAATAATATGTATAGTATCTACAGTATGAATAGTATGTATAGTATAAACAGTATGTTTAGTATGTATAGTATGAATAGTATGTATAGTATGTACAGTATGAATAGTATGTATAGTATGAATAGTATGAATAGTATGTACAGTATGACTAGTATGTATAGTATGTGCAGTATGAATAGTATTTGCAGTATGAATAGTATGTATAGTATGAATAGTATGTATAGTATGTACAGTATGAATAGTATGTACAGTATGAATAGTATGTATAGTATGTACAGTATGAATAGTATGTACAGTATGAATAGTATGTACAGTATGAATAGTATGTATAGTATGAATAGTATGTATAGTATGAATAGTATGTATAGTATGTACAGTATGAATAGTATCAATAGTATGTATAATATGTACAGTATGAATAGTATCAATAGTATGTATAGTATGAATAGTATGTATAGTATGAAGAGTATGTACAGTATGAATAGTATGTATAGTATGAAGAGTATGTACAGTATGAATAGTATGTACAGTATGAATAGTATGAATAGTAGTAGTATGTGTAGAATGAATAGTATGTATAGTATGAATAGTATGTATAGAATGAATAGTATGTATAGTATGAATAGTATGTATAGTATGTACAGTATGAATAGTATGTATAGTATGAATAGTATGTATAGTATGTACAGTATGAATAGTATGTATAGTATAAATAGTATGTATGGCATGTATAGTATGAATGGTATGCATGGTATGCATAGAATTTATATGTATAGTATGAATAGTATGTATAGTATGTATAGTAAAAAGTAGTATGTATAGTATGAAGAGTATGTATAGTAGTAGTATGTGTAGAATGAATAGTATGTTTAGTATGAATAGTATGTATAGAATGAATAGTATGTATAGTATAAATAGTATGTATATGTATGTATAGTATGTACAGTATGAATAGTATGTATAGTATGAATAGTATGTACAGTATGAATAGTATGTACAGTATGTACAGTATGAATAGTATGTATAGTATGAATAGTATGAATAGTATGTATAGTATGAATAGTATGTATAGTATGTACAGTATGAATAGTATGTACAGTATGTACAGTATGAATAGTATGAATAGTATGTACAGTATGTACAGCATGAATAGTATGTATAGTACGAATAGTATGTATAGTATGAGTAGTATGTATAGCATGTACAGTATGAATAGTATGTATAGTATAAATAGTATGTATAGTATAAATAGTATGTGTAGTATGTATAGTATAAATAGTATGTACAGTATGTATAGTATGAATAGTATGTGCAGTATGTATAGTATGAATAGTATGTGTAGTATGTACAGTATGACTAGTATGTGTAGTATGAATAGTATGCATAGTATGAATAGTATGTATAGTATGTACAGTATGAATAGTATGTATAGTATGAACAGTATGTATAGTATGTATAGTATGAATAGTATGTACAGTTTGAATAGTATGTATAGTATGTACAGTATGACTAGTATGTGTAGTATGAATAGTATGCATAGTATGAATAGTATGTATAGTATGTACAGTATGAATAGTATGTATAGTAGGAATAGTATGTATAGTACGAATAGTATGTATAGTATGTACAGTATGAATAGTATGCATAGTACGTATAGTATGTATAGTATGAATAGTATGTATAGTATGAATAGTATGTATAGTATGTACAGTATGAATAGTATGTATAATATGTACAGTATGAATAGTATGAATAGTATGTATAGTATGAATAGTATGTATAGTATGAAGAGTATGTACAGTATGAATAGTATGTATAGTATGTGAAGTATGAATAGTACGTATAGTATGTACAGTATGAATAGTATGAATAGTAGTAGTATGTGTAGAATGAATAGTATGTATAGTATGAATAGTATGTATAGTATGTATAGTAAAAAGTAGTATGTATAGTATGAAGAGTATGTATAGTAGTAGTATGTGTAGAATGAATAGTATGTATAGTATGTATAGTATGAATAGTATGTATAGAATGAATAGTATGTATAGTATAAATAGTTTGTATATGTATGTATAGTATGAATAGTATGTACAGTATGAATAGTATGTATAGTATGAATAGTATGTACAGTATGAATAGTATGTACAGTATGTACAGTATGAATAGTATGTATAGTATGAATAGTATGAATAGTATGTACAGTATGAATAGTATGTACAGTATGTACAGTATGTATAGTATGAATAGTATGAACAGTATGAATAGTATGTACAGTATGTATAGCATGAATAGTATGTATAGCATGTAAAGTAAAAAATAGTATGTATAGTATGAATAGTATGTATAGTAGTAGTATGTGTAGAAATAATAGTATGTATAGTATGAATAGTATGTATAGAATGAATAGTATGTATAGTATAAATAGTATGTTTAGTAAAAAATATTATGTATATGTATGTATAGTATGTACAGTATGAATAGTATGTATAGTATAAATAGTATGTATAGTATGTAGAGTATGTATAGTATGTATAGTATAAACAGTATGTTTAGTATGAATAGTATGTATAGTATAAATAATATGTATAGTATGTACAGTATGTATAGTATGAACAGTATGTACAGTATGAATAGTATGAATAGTATGTACAGTATGAATAATATGTATAGTATGTACAGTATGAATAATATGTATAGTATCTACAGTATGAATAGTATGTATAGTATAAACAGTATGTTTAGTATGTATAGTATGAATAGTATGTATAGTATGTACAGTATGAATAGTATGTATAGTATGAATAGTATGAATAGTATGTACAGTATGACTAGTATGTATAGTATGTGCAGTATGAATAGTATTTGCAGTATGAATAGTATGTATAGTATGAATAGTATGTATAGTATGTACAGTATGAATAGTATGTACAGTATGAATAGTATGTATAGTATGTACAGTATGAATAGTATGTACAGTATGAATAGTATGTACAGTATGAATAGTATGTACAGTATGAATAGTATGTACAGTATGAATAGTATGTATAGTATGTATAGTATGAATAGTATGTATAGTATGTACAGTATGAATAGTATGAATAGTATGTATAATATGTACAGTATGAATAGTATGAATAGTATGTATAGTATGAATAGTATGTATAGTATGAAGAGTATGTAGAGTATGAATAGTATGTATAGTATGAAGAGTATGTACAGTATGAATAGTATGTATAGTATGTACAGTATGAATAGTATGAATAGTAGTAGTATGTGTAGAATGAATAGTATGTATAGTATGAATAGTATGTATAGAATGAATAGTATGTATAGTATGAATAGTATGTATAGTATGTACAGTATGAATAGTATGTATAGTATGAATAGTATGTATAGTATGTACAGTATGAATAGTATGTATAGTATAAATAGTATGTATGGCATATATAGTATGAATGGTATGCATGGTATGCATAGAATTTATATGTATAGTATGAATAGTATGTATAGTATGTATAGTAAAAAGTAGTATGTATAGTATGAAGAGTATGTATAGTAGTAGTATGTGTAGAATGAATAGTATGTATAGTATGAATAGTATGTATAGTATGTACAGTATGAATAGTATGCATAGTATGTACAGTATGAATAGTATGAATAGTATGTATAGTATGTACAGTATGAATAGTATGTATAGTAGGAATAGTATGTGTAGTATGTACAGTATGACTAGTATGTGTAGTATGAATAGTATGCATAGTATGAATAGTATGTATAGTATGTATAGTATAAACAGTATGTTTAGTATGAATAGTATGTATAGTATAAATAATATGTATAGTATGTACAGTATGTATAGTATGAACAGTATGTACAGTATGAATAGTATGAATAGTATGTACAGTATGAATAATATGTATAGTATGTACAGTATGAATAATATGTATAGTATCTACAGTATGAATAGTATGTATAGTATAAACAGTATGTTTAGTATGTATAGTATGAATAGTATGTATAGTATGTACAGTATGTATAGTATGTACAGTATGAATAGTATGTACAGTATGAATAGTATGTATAGTATGAATAGTATGTATAGTATGTACAGTATGAATAGTATGTATAATATGTACAGTATGAATAGTATGAATAGTATGTATAGTATGAATAGTATGTATAGTATGAAGAGTATGTACAGTATGAATAGTATGTATAGTATGTGAAGTATGAATAGTACGTATAGTATGTACAGTATGAATAGTATGAATAGTAGTAGTATGTGTAGAATGAATAGTATGTATAGTATGAATAGTATGTATAGGAAAAAGTAGTATGTATAGTATGAAGAGTATGTATAGTAGTAGTATGTGTAGAATGAATAGTATGTATAGTATGTATAGTATGAATAGTATGTATAGAATGAATAGTATGTATAGTATAAATAGTTTGTATATGTATGTATAGTATGAATAGTATGTATAGTATGTACAGTATGTATAGTATGAATAGTATGTACAGTATGAATAGTATGTACAGTATGTACAGTATGAATAGTATGTATAGTATGAATAGTATGAATAGTATGTACAGTATGAATAGTATGTACAGTATGTACAGTATGTATAGTATGAATAGTATGAACAGTATGAATAGTATGTACAGTATGTATAGCATGAATAGTATGTATAGCATGTAAAGTAAAAAATAGTATGTATAGTATGAATAGTATGTATAGTAGTAGTATGTGTAGAAATAATAGTATGTATAGTATGAATAGTATGTTTAGTAAAAAATATTATGTATATGTATGTATAGTATGTACAGTATGAATAGTATGTATAGTATAAATAGTATGTATAGTATGTAGAGTATGTATAGTATGTATAGTATAAACAGTATGTTTAGTATGAATAGTATGTATAGTATAAATAATATGTATAGTATGTACAGTATGTATAGTATGAACAGTATGTACAGTATGAATAGTATGAATAGTATGTACAGTATGAATAATATGTATAGTATGTACAGTATGAATAATATGTATAGTATCTACAGTATGAATAGTATGTATAGTATAAACAGTATGTTTAGTATGTATAGTATGAATAGTATGTATAGTATGTACAGTATGAATAGTATGTATAGTATGAATAGTATGAATAGTATGTACAGTATGACTAGTATGTATAGTATGTGCAGTATGAATAGTATTTGCAGTATGAATAGTATGTATAGTATGAATAGTATGTACAGTATGTACAGTATGTACAGTATGTACAGTATGAATAGTATGAATAGTATGTACAGTATGAATAGTATGTACAGTATGAATAGTATGTATAGTATGAATAGTATGTATAGTATGAATAGTATGTATAGTATGTACAGTATGAATAGTATGAATAGTATGTATAATATGTACAGTATGAATAGTATGAATAGTATGTATAGTATGAATAGTATGTATAGTATGAAGAGTATGTACAGTATGAATAGTATGTATAGTATGAAGAGTATGTACAGTATGAATAGTATGTATAGTATGAAGAGTATGTACAGTATGAATAGTATGTATAGTATGTACAGTATGAATAGTATGAATAGTAGTAGTATGTGTAGAATGAATAGTATGTATAGTATGAATAGTATGTATAGAATGAATAGTATGTATAGTATGAATAGTATGTATAGTATGAATAGTATGTATAGTATGTACAGTATGAATAGTATGTATAGTATGAATAGTATGTATAGTATGTACAGTATGAATAGTATGTATAGTATAAATAGTATGTATGGCATGTATAGTATGAATGGTATGCATGGTATGCATAGAATTTATATGTATAGTATGTATAGTATGTATAGTAAAAAGTAGTATGTATAGTATGAAGAGTATGTATAGTAGTAGTATGTGTAGAATGAATAGTATGTATAGTATGAATAGTATGTATAGAATGAATAGTATGTATAGTATAAATAGTATGTATATGTATGTATAGTATGTATAGTATGTACAGTATGAATAGTATGTATAGTATAAACAGTATGTTTAGTATGTATAGTATGAATAGTATGTATAGTATGTACAGTATGTATAGTATGTACAGTATGAATAGTATGTACAGTATGAATAGTATGTATAGTATGAATAGTATGTATAGTATGTACAGTATGAATAGTATGTATAATATGTACAGTATGAATAGTATGAATAGTATGTATAGTATGAATAGTATGTATAGTATGAAGAGTATGTACAGTATGAATAGTATGTATAGTATGTGAAGTATGAATAGTACGTATAGTATGTACAGTATGAATAGTATGAATAGTAGTAGTATGTGTAGAATGAATAGTATGTATAGTATGAATAGTATGTATAGGAAAAAGTAGTATGTATAGTATGAAGAGTATGTATAGTAGTAGTATGTGTAGAATGAATAGTATGTATAGTATGTATAGTATGAATAGTATGTATAGAATGAATAGTATGTATAGTATAAATAGTTTGTATATGTATGTATAGTATGAATAGTATGTATAGTATGTACAGTATGTATAGTATGAATAGTATGTACAGTATGAATAGTATGTACAGTATGTACAGTATGAATAGTATGTATAGTATGAATAGTATGAATAGTATGTACAGTATGAATAGTATGTACAGTATGTACAGTATGTATAGTATGAATAGTATGAACAGTATGAATAGTATGTACAGTATGTATAGCATGAATAGTATGTATAGCATGTAAAGTAAAAAATAGTATGTATAGTATGAATAGTATGTATAGTAGTAGTATGTGTAGAAATAATAGTATGTATAGTATGAATAGTATGTTTAGTAAAAAATATTATGTATATGTATGTATAGTATGTACAGTATGAATAGTATGTATAGTATAAATAGTATGTATAGTATGTAGAGTATGTATAGTATGTATAGTATAAACAGTATGTTTAGTATGAATAGTATGTATAGTATAAATAATATGTATAGTATGTACAGTATGTATAGTATGAACAGTATGTACAGTATGAATAGTATGAATAGTATGTACAGTATGAATAATATGTATAGTATGTACAGTATGAATAATATGTATAGTATCTACAGTATGAATAGTATGTATAGTATAAACAGTATGTTTAGTATGTACAGTATCAATAGTATGTACAGTATGTACAGTATGAATAGTATGTATAGTATGTACGTATGAATAGTATGAATAGTATGTACAGTATGTACAGTATGAATAGTATGTATAGTACGAATAGTATGTATAGTATGAGTAGTATTTATAGCATGTACAGTATGAATAGTATGTATAGTATAAATAGTATGTATAGTATAAATAGTATGTGTAGTATGTATAGTATAAATAGTATGTACAGTATGTATAGTATGAATAGTATGTACAGTATGTATAGTATGAATAGTATGTGTAGTATGTACAGTATGACTAGTATGTGTAGTATGAATAGTATGCATAGTATGAATAGTATGTATAGTATGTACAGTATGAATAGTATGTATAGTATGAACAGTATGTATAGTATGTATAGTATGAATAGTATGTACAGTTTGAATAGTATGTATAGTATGTACAGTATGACTAGTATGTATAGTATGAATAGTATGCATAGTATGAATAGTATGTACAGTATGAATAGTATGTATAGTAGGAATAGTATGTATAGTATGAATAGTATGTATAGTATGTACAGTATGAATAGTATGCATAGTATGTACAGTATGAATAGTATGCATAGTACGTATAGTATGTATAGTATGAATAGTATGTATAGTATGAATAGTATGTATAGTATGTACAGTATGAATAGTATGTATAATATGTACAGTATGAATAGTATGAATAGTATGTATAGTATGAAGAGTATGTACAGTATGAATAGTATGTATAGTATGTGAAGTATGAATAGTACGTATAGTATGTACAGTATGAATAGTATGAATAGTAGTAGTATGTGTAGAATGAATAGTATGTATAGTATGAATAGTATGTATAGTATGTATAGTAAAAAGTAGTATGTATAGTATGAAGAGTATGTATAGTAGTAGTATGTGTAGAATGAATAGTATGTATAGTATGTATAGTATGAATAGTATGTATAGAATGAATAGTATGTATAGTATAAATAGTTTGTATATGTATGTATAGTATGAATAGTATGTATAGTATGTACAGTATGAATAGTATGTATAGTATGAATAGTATGTACAGTATGAATAGTATGTACAGTATGTACAGTATGAATAGTATGTATAGTATGAATAGTATGAATAGTATGTACAGTATGAATAGTATGTACAGTATGTATAGTATGAATAGTATGAACAGTATGAATAGTATGTACAGTATGTATAGCATGAATAGTATGTATAGCATGTAAAGTAAAAAATAGTATGTATAGTATGAATAGTATGTATAGTAGTAGTATGTGTAGAAATAATAGTATGTATAGTATGAATAGTATGTATAGAATGAATAGTATGTATAGTATAAATAGTATGTTTAGTAAAAAATATTATGTATATGTATGTATAGTATGTACAGTATGAATAGTATGTATAGTATAAATAGTATGTATAGTATGTAGAGTATGTATAGTATGTATAGTATAAACAGTATGTTTAGTATGAATAGTATGTATAGTACAAATAATATGTATAGTATGTACAGTATGTATAGTATGAACAGTATGTACAGTATGAATAGTATGAATAGTATGTACAGTATGAATAATATGTATAGTATGTACAGTATGAATAATATGTATAGTATCTACAGTATGAATAGTATGTATAGTATAAACAGTATGTTTAGTATGTATAGTATGAATAGTATGTATAGTATGTACAGTATGAATAGTATGTATAGTATGAATAGTATGAATAGTATGTACAGTATGACTAGTATGTATAGTATGTGCAGTATGAATAGTATTTGCAGTATGAATAGTATGTATAGTATGAATAGTATGTATAGTATGTACAGTATGAATAGTATGTACAGTATGAATAGTATGTATAGTATGTACAGTATGAATAGTATGTACAGTATGAATAGTATGTACAGTATGAATAGTATGTATAGTATGAATAGTATGTATAGTATGAATAGTATGTATAGTATGTACAGTATGAATAGTATCAATAGTATGTATAATATGTACAGTATGAATAGTATCAATAGTATGTATAGTATGAATAGTATGTATAGTATGAAGAGTATGTACAGTATGAATAGTATGTATAGTATGAAGAGTATGTACAGTATGAATAGTATGTATAGTATGTACAGTATGAATAGTATGAATAGTAGTAGTATGTGTAGAATGAATAGTATGTATAGTATGAATAGTATGTATAGAATGAATAGTATGTATAGTATGAATAGTATGTATAGTATGTACAGTATGAATAGTATGTATAGTATGAATAGTATGTATAGTATGTACAGTATGAATAGTATGTATAGTATAAATAGTATGTATGGCATGTATAGTATGAATGGTATGCATGGTATGCATAGAATTTATATGTATAGTATGAATAGTATGTATAGTATGTATAGTAAAAAGTAGTATGTATAGTATGAAGAGTATGTATAGTAGTAGTATGTGTAGAATGAATAGTATGTTTAGTATGAATAGTATGTATAGAATGAATAGTATGTATAGTATAAATAGTATGTATATGTATGTATAGTATGTACAGTATGAATAGTATGTATAGTATGAATAGTATGTACAGTATGAATAGTATGTACAGTATGTACAGTATGAATAGTATGTATAGTATGAATAGTATGAATAGTATGTATAGTATGAATAGTATGTATAGTATGTACAGTATGAATAGTATGTACAGTATGTACAGTATGAATAGTATGAATAGTATGTACAGTATGTACAGCATGAATAGTATGTATAGTACGAATAGTATGTATAGTATGAGTAGTATGTATAGCATGTACAGTATGAATAGTATGTATAGTATAAATAGTATGTATAGTATAAATAGTATGTGTAGTATGTATAGTATAAATAGTATGTACAGTATGTATAGTATGAATAGTATGTGCAGTATGTATAGTATGAATAGTATGTGTAGTATGTACAGTATGACTAGTATGTGTAGTATGAATAGTATGCATAGTATGAATAGTATGTATAGTATGTACAGTATGAATAGTATGTATAGTATGAACAGTATGTATAGTATGTATAGTATGAATAGTATGTACAGTTTGAATAGTATGTATAGTATGTACAGTATGACTAGTATGTGTAGTATGAATAGTATGCATAGTATGAATAGTATGTATAGTATGTACAGTATGAATAGTATGTATAGTAGGAATAGTATGTATAGTATGAATAGTATGTATAGTATGTACAGTATGAATAGTATGCATAGTACGTATAGTATGTATAGTATGAATAGTATGTATAGTATGAATAGTATGTATAGTATGTACAGTATGAATAGTATGTATAATATGTACAGTATGAATAGTATGAATAGTATGTATAGTATGAATAGTATGTATAGTATGAAGAGTATGTACAGTATGAATAGTATGTATAGTATGTGAAGTATGAATAGTACGTATAGTATGTACAGTATGAATAGTATGAATAGTAGTAGTATGTGTAGAATGAATAGTATGTATAGTATGAATAGTATGTATAGTATGTATAGTAAAAAGTAGTATGTATAGTATGAAGAGTATGTATAGTAGTAGTATGTGTAGAATGAATAGTATGTATAGTATGTATAGTATGAATAGTATGTATAGAATGAATAGTATGTATAGTATAAATAGTTTGTATATGTATGTATAGTATGAATAGTATGTACAGTATGAATAGTATGTATAGTATGAATAGTATGTACAGTATGAATAGTATGTACAGTATGTACAGTATGAATAGTATGTATAGTATGAATAGTATGAATAGTATGTACAGTATGAATAGTATGTACAGTATGTACAGTATGTATAGTATGAATAGTATGAACAGTATGAATAGTATGTACAGTATGTATAGCATGAATAGTATGTATAGCATGTAAAGTAAAAAATAGTATGTATAGTATGAATAGTATGTATAGTAGTAGTATGTGTAGAAATAATAGTATGTATAGTATGAATAGTATGTATAGAATGAATAGTATGTATAGTATAAATAGTATGTTTAGTAAAAAATATTATGTATATGTATGTATAGTATGTACAGTATGAATAGTATGTATAGTATAAATAGTATGTATAGTATGTAGAGTATGTATAGTATGTATAGTATAAACAGTATGTTTAGTATGAATAGTATGTATAGTATAAATAATATGTATAGTATGTACAGTATGTATAGTATGAACAGTATGTACAGTATGAATAGTATGAATAGTATGTACAGTATGAATAATATGTATAGTATGTACAGTATGAATAATATGTATAGTATCTACAGTATGAATAGTATGTATAGTATAAACAGTATGTTTAGTATGTATAGTATGAATAGTATGTATAGTATGTACAGTATGAATAGTATGTATAGTATGAATAGTATGAATAGTATGTACAGTATGAATAGTATGTACAGTATGAATAGTATGTACAGTATGTACAGTATGAATAGTATGTATAGTATGTATAGTATGAATAGTATGTATAGTATGTACAGTATGAATAGTATGAATAGTATGTATAATATGTACAGTATGAATAGTATGAATAGTATGTATAGTATGAATAGTATTTGCAGTATGAATAGTATGTATAGTATGAATAGTATGTACAGTATGTACAGTATGAATAGTATGTACAGTATGAATAGTATGTATAGTATGTACAGTATGAATAGTATGAATAGTATGTATAATATGTACAGTATGAATAGTATGAATAGTATGTATAGTATGAATAGTATTTGCAGTATGAATAGTATGTATAGTATGAATAGTATGTATAGTATGTACAGTATGAATAGTATGTACAGTATGAATAGTATGTATAGTATGTACAGTATGAATAGTATGTACAGTATGAATAGTATGTACAGTATGAATAGTATGTACAGTATGAATAGTATGTACAGTATGAATAGTATGTATAGTATGTACAGTATGAATAGTATGTATAGTATGTACAGTATGAATAGTATGAATAGTATGTATAATATGTACAGTATGAATAGTATGAATAGTATGTATAGTATGAATAGTATGTATAGTATGAAGAGTATGTAGAGTATGAATAGTATGTATAGTATGAAGAGTATGTACAGTATGAATAGTATGTATAGTATGTATAGTATGTACAGTATGAATAGTATGTATAGTATAAATAGTATGTATGGCATATATAGTATGAATGGTATGCATGGTATGCATAGAATTTATATGTATAGTATGAATAGTATGTATAGTATGTATAGTAAAAAGTAGTATGTATAGTATGAAGAGTATGTATAGTAGTAGTATGTGTAGAATGAATAGTATGTATAGTATGAATAGTATGTATAGTATGTACAGTATGAATAGTATGCATAGTATGTACAGTATGAATAGTATGAATAGTATGTATAGTATGTACAGTATGAATAGTATGTATAGTAGGAATAGTATGTGTAGTATGTACAGTATGACTAGTATGTGTAGTATGAATAGTATGCATAGTATGAATAGTATGTATAGTATGTATAGTATAAACAGTATGTTTAGTATGAATAGTATGTATAGTATAAATAATATGTATAGTATGTACAGTATGTATAGTATGAACAGTATGTACAGTATGAATAGTATGAATAGTATGTACAGTATGAATAATATGTATAGTATGTACAGTATGAATAATATGTATAGTATCTACAGTATGAATAGTATGTATAGTATAAACAGTATGTTTAGTATGTATAGTATGAATAGTATGTATAGTATGTACAGTATGTATAGTATGTACAGTATGAATAGTATGTACAGTATGAATAGTATGTATAGTATGAATAGTATGTATAGTATGTACAGTATGAATAGTATGTATAATATGTACAGTATGAATAGTATGAATAGTATGTATAGTATGAATAGTATGTATAGTATGAAGAGTATGTACAGTATGAATAGTATGTATAGTATGTGAAGTATGAATAGTACGTATAGTATGTACAGTATGAATAGTATGAATAGTAGTAGTATGTGTAGAATGAATAGTATGTATAGTATGAATAGTATGTATAGGAAAAAGTAGTATGTATAGTATGAAGAGTATGTATAGTAGTAGTATGTGTAGAATGAATAGTATGTATAGTATGTATAGTATGAATAGTATGTATAGAATGAATAGTATGTATAGTATAAATAGTTTGTATATGTATGTATAGTATGAATAGTATGTATAGTATGTACAGTATGTATAGTATGAATAGTATGTACAGTATGAATAGTATGTACAGTATGTACAGTATGAATAGTATGTATAGTATGAATAGTATGAATAGTATGTACAGTATGAATAGTATGTACAGTATGTACAGTATGTATAGTATGAATAGTATGAACAGTATGAATAGTATGTACAGTATGTATAGCATGAATAGTATGTATAGCATGTAAAGTAAAAAATAGTATGTATAGTATGAATAGTATGTATAGTAGTAGTATGTGTAGAAATAATAGTATGTATAGTATGAATAGTATGTATAGAATGAATAGTATGTATAGTATAAATAGTATGTTTAGTAAAAAATATTATGTATATGTATGTATAGTATGTACAGTATGAATAGTATGTATAGTATAAATAGTATGTATAGTATGTAGAGTATGTATAGTATGTATAGTATAAACAGTATGTTTAGTATGAATAGTATGTATAGTATAAATAATATGTATAGTATGTACAGTATGTATAGTATGAACAGTATGTACAGTATGAATAGTATGAATAGTATGTACAGTATGAATAATATGTATAGTATGTACAGTATGAATAATATGTATAGTATAAACAGTATGTTTAGTATGTATAGTATGAATAGTATGTATAGTATGTACAGTATGAATAGTATGTATAGTATGAATAGTATGAATAGTATGTACAGTATGACTAGTATGTATAGTATGTGCAGTATGAATAGTATTTGCAGTATGAATAGTATGTATAGTATGAATAGTATGTACAGTATGTACAGTATGTACAGTATGTACAGTATGAATAGTATGAATAGTATGTACAGTATGAATAGTATGTACAGTATGAATAGTATGTATAGTATGAATAGTATGTATAGTATGAATAGTATGTATAGTATGTACAGTATGAATAGTATGAATAGTATGTATAATATGTACAGTATGAATAGTATGAATAGTATGTATAGTATGAATAGTATGTATAGTATGAAGAGTATGTACAGTATGAATAGTATGTATAGTATGAAGAGTATGTACAGTATGAATAGTATGTATAGTATGAAGAGTATGTACAGTATGAATAGTATGTATAGTATGTACAGTATGAATAGTATGAATAGTAGTAGTATGTGTAGAATGAATAGTATGTATAGTATGAATAGTATGTATAGAATGAATAGTATGTATAGTATGAATAGTATGTATAGTATGAATAGTATGTATAGTATGAATAGTATGTATAGTATGTACAGTATGAATAGTATGTATAGTATGAATAGTATGTATAGTATGTACAGTATGAATAGTATGTATAGTATAAATAGTATGTATGGCATGTATAGTATGAATGGTATGCATGGTATGCATAGAATTTATATGTATAGTATGTATAGTATGTATAGTAAAAAGTAGTATGTATAGTATGAAGAGTATGTATAGTAGTAGTATGTGTAGAATGAATAGTATGTATAGTATGAATAGTATGTATAGAATGAATAGTATGTATAGTATAAATAGTATGTATATGTATGTATAGTATGTATAGTATGTACAGTATGAATAGTATGTATAGTATGAATAGTATGTACAGTATGAATAGTATGTACAGTATGTACAGTATGAATAGTATGTATAGTATGAATAGTATGGATAGTATGTATAGTATGAATAGTATGTATAGTATGTACAGTATGAATAGTATGTACAGTATGTACAGTATGAATAGTATGTACAGTATGTACAGTATGTATAGTATGAATAGTATGAACAGTATGAATAGTATGTACAGTATGTATAGCATGAATAGTATGTATAGTATGTACAGTATCAATAGTATGTACAGTATGTACAGTATGAATAGTATGTATAGTATGTACGTATGAATAGTATGAATAGTATGTACAGTATGTACAGTATGAATAGTATGTATAGTACGAATAGTATGTATAGTATGAGTAGTATTTATAGCATGTACAGTATGAATAGTATGTATAGTATAAATAGTATGTATAGTATAAATAGTATGTGTAGTATGTATAGTATAAATAGTATGTACAGTATGTATAGTATGAATAGTATGTACAGTATGTATAGTATGAATAGTATGTGTAGTATGTACAGTATGACTAGTATGTGTAGTATGAATAGTATGCATAGTATGAATAGTATGTATAGTATGTACAGTATGAATAGTATGTATAGTATGAACAGTATGTATAGTATGTATAGTATGAATAGTATGTACAGTTTGAATAGTATGTATAGTATGTACAGTATGACTAGTATGTATAGTATGAATAGTATGCATAGTATGAATAGTATGTACAGTATGAATAGTATGTATAGTAGGAATAGTATGTATAGTATGAATAGTATGTATAGTATGTACAGTATGAATAGTATGCATAGTATGTACAGTATGAATAGTATGCATAGTACGTATAGTATGTATAGTATGAATAGTATGTATAGTATGAATAGTATGTATAGTATGTACAGTATGAATAGTATGTATAATATGTACAGTATGAATAGTATGTATAATATGTACAGTATGAATAGTATGAATAGTATGTATAGTATGAAGAGTATGTACAGTATGAATAGTATGTATAGTATGTGAAGTATGAATAGTACGTATAGTATGTACAGTATGAATAGTATGAATAGTAGTAGTATGTGTAGAATGAATAGTCTGTATAGTATGAATAGTATGTATAGTATGTATAGTAAAAAGTAGTATGTATAGTATGAAGAGTATGTATAGTAGTAGTATGTGTAGAATGAATAGTATGTATAGTATGTATAGTATGAATAGTATGTATAGAATGAATAGTATGTATAGTATAAATAGTTTGTATATGTATGTATAGTATGAATAGTATGTATAGTATGTACAGTATGAATAGTATGTATAGTATGAATAGTATGTACAGTATGAATAGTATGTACAGTATGTACAGTATGAATAGTATGTATAGTATGAATAGTATGAATAGTATGTACAGTATGAATAGTATGTACAGTATGTATAGTATGAATAGTATGAACAGTATGAATAGTATGTACAGTATGTATAGCATGAATAGTATGTATAGCATGTAAAGTAAAAAATAGTATGTATAGTATGAATAGTATGTATAGTAGTAGTATGTGTAGAAATAATAGTATGTATAGTATGAATAGTATGTATAGAATGAATAGTATGTATAGTATAAATAGTATGTTTAGTAAAAAATATTATGTATATGTATGTATAGTATGTACAGTATGAATAGTATGTATAGTATAAATAGTATGTATAGTATGTAGAGTATGTATAGTATGTATAGTATAAACAGTATGTTTAGTATGAATAGTATGTATAGTATAAATAATATGTATAGTATGTACAGTATGTATAGTATGAACAGTATGTACAGTATGAATAGTATGAATAGTATGTACAGTATGAATAATATGTATAGTATGTACAGTATGAATAATATGTATAGTATCTACAGTATGAATAGTATGTATAGTATAAACAGTATGTTTAGTATGTATAGTATGAATAGTATGTATAGTATGTACAGTATGAATAGTATGTATAGTATGAATAGTATGAATAGTATGTACAGTATGACTAGTATGTATAGTATGTGCAGTATGAATAGTATTTGCAGTATGAATAGTATGTATAGTATGAATAGTATGTATAGTATGTACAGTATGAATAGTATGTACAGTATGAATAGTATGTATAGTATGTACAGTATGAATAGTATGTACAGTATGAATAGTATGTACAGTATGAATAGTATGTATAGTATGAATAGTATGTATAGTATGAATAGTATGTATAGTATGTACAGTATGAATAGTATGAATAGTATGTATAATATGTACAGTATGAATAGTATCAATAGTATGTATAGTATGAATAGTATGTATAGTATGAAGAGTATGTACAGTATGAATAGTATGTATAGTATGAAGAGTATGTACAGTATGAATAGTATGTACAGTATGAATAGTATGAATAGTAGTAGTATGTGTAGAATGAATAGTATGTATAGTATGAATAGTATGTATAGAATGAATAGTATGTATAGTATGAATAGTATGTATAGTATGTACAGTATGAATAGTATGTATAGTATGAATAGTATGTATAGTATGTACAGTATGAATAGTATGTATAGTATAAATAGTATGTATGGCATGTATAGTATGAATGGTATGCATGGTATGCATAGAATTTATATGTATAGTATGAATAGTATGTATAGTATGTATAGTAAAAAGTAGTATGTATAGTATGAAGAGTATGTATAGTAGTAGTATGTGTAGAATGAATAGTATGTTTAGTATGAATAGTATGTATAGAATGAATAGTATGTATAGTATAAATAGTATGTATATGTATGTATAGTATGTACAGTATGAATAGTATGTATAGTATGAATAGTATGTACAGTATGAATAGTATGTACAGTATGTACAGTATGAATAGTATGTATAGTATGAATAGTATGAATAGTATGTATAGTATGAATAGTATGTATAGTATGTACAGTATGAATAGTATGTACAGTATGTACAGTATGAATAGTATGAATAGTATGTACAGTATGTACAGCATGAATAGTATGTATAGTACGAATAGTATGTATAGTATGAGTAGTATGTATAGCATGTACAGTATGAATAGTATGTATAGTATAAATAGTATGTATAGTATAAATAGTATGTGTAGTATGTATAGTATAAATAGTATGTACAGTATGTATAGTATGAATAGTATGTGCAGTATGTATAGTATGAATAGTATGTGTAGTATGTACAGTATGACTAGTATGTGTAGTATGAATAGTATGCATAGTATGAATAGTATGTATAGTATGTACAGTATGAATAGTATGTATAGTATGAACAGTATGTATAGTATGTATAGTATGAATAGTATGTACAGTTTGAATAGTATGTATAGTATGTACAGTATGACTAGTATGTGTAGTATGAATAGTATGCATAGTATGAATAGTATGTATAGTATGTACAGTATGAATAGTATGTATAGTAGGAATAGTATGTATAGTACGAATAGTATGTATAGTATGTACAGTATGAATAGTATGCATAGTACGTATAGTATGTATAGTATGAATAGTATGTATAGTATGAATAGTATGTATAGTATGTACAGTATGAATAGTATGTATAATATGTACAGTATGAATAGTATGAATAGTATGTATAGTATGAATAGTATGTATAGTATGAAGAGTATGTACAGTATGAATAGTATGTATAGTATGTGAAGTATGAATAGTACGTATAGTATGTACAGTATGAATAGTATGAATAGTAGTAGTATGTGTAGAATGAATAGTATGTATAGTATGAATAGTATGTATAGTATGTATAGTAAAAAGTAGTATGTATAGTATGAAGAGTATGTATAGTAGTAGTATGTGTAGAATGAATAGTATGTATAGTATGTATAGTATGAATAGTATGTATAGAATGAATAGTATGTATAGTATAAATAGTTTGTATATGTATGTATAGTATGAATAGTATGTACAGTATGAATAGTATGTATAGTATGAATAGTATGTACAGTATGAATAGTATGTACAGTATGTACAGTATGAATAGTATGTATAGTATGAATAGTATGAATAGTATGTACAGTATGAATAGTATGTACAGTATGTACAGTATGTATAGTATGAATAGTATGAACAGTATGAATAGTATGTACAGTATGTATAGCATGAATAGTATGTATAGCATGTAAAGTAAAAAATAGTATGTATAGTATGAATAGTATGTATAGTAGTAGTATGTGTAGAAATAATAGTATGTATAGTATGAATAGTATGTATAGAATGAATAGTATGTATAGTATAAATAGTATGTTTAGTAAAAAATATTATGTATATGTATGTATAGTATGTACAGTATGAATAGTATGTATAGTATAAATAGTATGTATAGTATGTAGAGTATGTATAGTATGTATAGTATAAACAGTATGTTTAGTATGAATAGTATGTATAGTATAAATAATATGTATAGTATGTACAGTATGTATAGTATGAACAGTATGTACAGTATGAATAGTATGAATAGTATGTACAGTATGAATAATATGTATAGTATGTACAGTATGAATAATATGTATAGTATCTACAGTATGAATAGTATGTATAGTATAAACAGTATGTTTAGTATGTATAGTATGAATAGTATGTATAGTATGTACAGTATGAATAGTATGTATAGTATGAATAGTATGAATAGTATGTACAGTATGACTAGTATGTATAGTATGTGCAGTATGAATAGTATTTGCAGTATGAATAGTATGTATAGTATGAATAGTATGTATAGTATGTACAGTATGAATAGTATGTACAGTATGAATAGTATGTATAGTATGTACAGTATGAATAGTATGTACAGTATGAATAGTATGTACAGTATGAATAGTATGTACAGTATGAATAGTATGTACAGTATGAATAGTATGTATAGTATGTATAGTATGAATAGTATGTATAGTATGTACAGTATGAATAGTATGAATAGTATGTATAATATGTACAGTATGAATAGTATGAATAGTATGTATAGTATGAATAGTATGTATAGTATGAAGAGTATGTAGAGTATGAATAGTATGTATAGTATGAAGAGTATGTACAGTATGAATAGTATGTATAGTATGTACAGTATGAATAGTATGAATAGTAGTAGTATGTGTAGAATGAATAGTATGTATAGTATGAATAGTATGTATAGAATGAATAGTATGTATAGTATGAATAGTATGTATAGTATGTACAGTATGAATAGTATGTATAGTATGAATAGTATGTATAGTATGTACAGTATGAATAGTATGTATAGTATAAATAGTATGTATGGCATATATAGTATGAATGGTATGCATGGTATGCATAGAATTTATATGTATAGTATGAATAGTATGTATAGTATGTATAGTAAAAAGTAGTATGTATAGTATGAAGAGTATGTATAGTAGTAGTATGTGTAGAATGAATAGTATGTATAGTATGAATAGTATGTATAGTATGTACAGTATGAATAGTATGCATAGTATGTACAGTATGAATAGTATGAATAGTATGTATAGTATGTACAGTATGAATAGTATGTATAGTAGGAATAGTATGTGTAGTATGTACAGTATGACTAGTATGTGTAGTATGAATAGTATGCATAGTATGAATAGTATGTATAGTATGTATAGTATAAACAGTATGTTTAGTATGAATAGTATGTATAGTATAAATAATATGTATAGTATGTACAGTATGTATAGTATGAACAGTATGTACAGTATGAATAGTATGAATAGTATGTACAGTATGAATAATATGTATAGTATGTACAGTATGAATAATATGTATAGTATCTACAGTATGAATAGTATGTATAGTATAAACAGTATGTTTAGTATGTATAGTATGAATAGTATGTATAGTATGTACAGTATGTATAGTATGTACAGTATGAATAGTATGTACAGTATGAATAGTATGTATAGTATGAATAGTATGTATAGTATGTACAGTATGAATAGTATGTATAATATGTACAGTATGAATAGTATGAATAGTATGTATAGTATGAATAGTATGTATAGTATGAAGAGTATGTACAGTATGAATAGTATGTATAGTATGTGAAGTATGAATAGTACGTATAGTATGTACAGTATGAATAGTATGAATAGTAGTAGTATGTGTAGAATGAATAGTATGTATAGTATGAATAGTATGTATAGGAAAAAGTAGTATGTATAGTATGAAGAGTATGTATAGTAGTAGTATGTGTAGAATGAATAGTATGTATAGTATGTATAGTATGAATAGTATGTATAGAATGAATAGTATGTATAGTATAAATAGTTTGTATATGTATGTATAGTATGAATAGTATGTATAGTATGTACAGTATGTATAGTATGAATAGTATGTACAGTATGAATAGTATGTACAGTATGTACAGTATGAATAGTATGTATAGTATAAATAGTATGTATAGTATGTAGAGTATGTATAGTATGTATAGTATAAACAGTATGTTTAGTATGAATAGTATGTATAGTATAAATAATATGTATAGTATGTACAGTATGTATAGTATGAACAGTATGTACAGTATGAATAGTATGAATAGTATGTACAGTATGAATAATATGTATAGTATGTACAGTATGAATAATATGTATAGTATCTACAGTATGAATAGTATGTATAGTATAAACAGTATGTTTAGTATGTATAGTATGAATAGTATGTATAGTATGTACAGTATGAATAGTATGTATAGTATGAATAGTATGAATAGTATGTACAGTATGACTAGTATGTATAGTATGTGCAGTATGAATAGTATTTGCAGTATGAATAGTATGTATAGTATGAATAGTATGTATAGTATGTACAGTATGAATAGTATGTACAGTATGAATAGTATGTATAGTATGTACAGTATGAATAGTATGTACAGTATGAATAGTATGTACAGTATGAATAGTATGTACAGTATGAATAGTATGTACAGTATGAATAGTATGTATAGTATGTATAGTATGAATAGTATGTATAGTATGTACAGTATGAATAGTATGAATAGTATGTATAATATGTACAGTATGAATAGTATGAATAGTATGTATAGTATGAATAGTATGTATAGTATGAAGAGTATGTAGAGTATGAATAGTATGTATAGTATGAAGAGTATGTACAGTATGAATAGTATGTATAGTATGTACAGTATGAATAGTATGAATAGTAGTAGTATGTGTAGAATGAATAGTATGTATAGTATGAATAGTATGTATAGAATGAATAGTATGTATAGTATGAATAGTATGTATAGTATGTACAGTATGAATAGTATGTATAGTATGAATAGTATGTATAGTATGTACAGTATGAATAGTATGTATAGTATAAATAGTATGTATGGCATATATAGTATGAATGGTATGCATGGTATGCATAGAATTTATATGTATAGTATGAATAGTATGTATAGTATGTATAGTAAAAAGTAGTATGTATAGTATGAAGAGTATGTATAGTAGTAGTATGTGTAGAATGAATAGTATGTATAGTATGAATAGTATGTATAGTATGTACAGTATGAATAGTATGCATAGTATGTACAGTATGAATAGTATGAATAGTATGTACAGTATGAATAGTATGTATAGTAGGAATAGTATGTGTAGTATGTACAGTATGACTAGTATGTGTAGTATGAATAGTATGCATAGTATGAATAGTATGTATAGTATGTATAGTATAAACAGTATGTTTAGTATGAATAGTATGTATAGTATAAATAATATGTATAGTATGTACAGTATGTATAGTATGAACAGTATGTACAGTATGAATAGTATGAATAGTATGTACAGTATGAATAATATGTATAGTATGTACAGTATGAATAATATGTATAGTATCTACAGTATGAATAGTATGTATAGTATAAACAGTATGTTTAGTATGTATAGTATGAATAGTATGTATAGTATGTACAGTATGTATAGTATGTACAGTATGAATAGTATGTACAGTATGAATAGTATGTATAGTATGAATAGTATGTATAGTATGTACAGTATGAATAGTATGTATAATATGTACAGTATGAATAGTATGAATAGTATGTATAGTATGAATAGTATGTATAGTATGAAGAGTATGTACAGTATGAATAGTATGTATAGTATGTGAAGTATGAATAGTACGTATAGTATGTACAGTATGAATAGTATGAATAGTAGTAGTATGTGTAGAATGAATAGTATGTATAGTATGAATAGTATGTATAGGAAAAAGTAGTATGTATAGTATGAAGAGTATGTATAGTAGTAGTATGTGTAGAATGAATAGTATGTATAGTATGTATAGTATGAATAGTATGTATAGAATGAATAGTATGTATAGTATAAATAGTTTGTATATGTATGTATAGTATGAATAGTATGTATAGTATGTACAGTATGTATAGTATGAATAGTATGTACAGTATGAATAGTATGTACAGTATGTACAGTATGAATAGTATGTATAGTATGAATAGTATGAATAGTATGTACAGTATGAATAGTATGTACAGTATGTACAGTATGTATAGTATGAATAGTATGAACAGTATGAATAGTATGTACAGTATGTATAGCATGAATAGTATGTATAGCATGTAAAGTAAAAAATAGTATGTATAGTATGAATAGTATGTATAGTAGTAGTATGTGTAGAAATAATAGTATGTATAGTATGAATAGTATGTTTAGTAAAAAATATTATGTATATGTATGTATAGTATGTACAGTATGAATAGTATGTATAGTATAAATAGTATGTATAGTATGTAGAGTATGTATAGTATGTATAGTATAAACAGTATGTTTAGTATGAATAGTATGTATAGTATAAATAATATGTATAGTATGTACAGTATGTATAGTATGAACAGTATGTACAGTATGAATAGTATGAATAGTATGTACAGTATGAATAATATGTATAGTATGTACAGTATGAATAATATGTATAGTATCTACAGTATGAATAGTATGTATAGTATAAACAGTATGTTTAGTATGTATAGTATGAATAGTATGTATAGTATGTACAGTATGAATAGTATGTATAGTATGAATAGTATGAATAGTATGTACAGTATGACTAGTATGTATAGTATGTGCAGTATGAATAGTATTTGCAGTATGAATAGTATGTATAGTATGAATAGTATGTACAGTATGTACAGTATGTACAGTATGTACAGTATGAATAGTATGAATAGTATGTACAGTATGAATAGTATGTACAGTATGAATAGTATGTATAGTATGAATAGTATGTATAGTATGAATAGTATGTACAGTATGAATAGTATGAATAGTATGTATAGTATGTACAGTATGAATAGTATGAATAGTATGAATAGTATGTACAGTATGTACGGTATGAACAGTATGTACAGTATGTACAGTATGAATAGTATGAACAGTATGTACAGTATGTACAGTATGAATAGTATGTACAGTATGTACAGTATGTACAGTATGAATAGTATGTATAGAATGTATAGTATGTACAGTATGTATAGTATAAATAGTATGTACAGTATGAATAGTATGTATAGTATGTACAGTATGAATAGTATGAATAGTATGTATAGTATGTACAGTATGAATAGTATGTATAGTATGTACAGTATGAATAGTATGTATAGTATGTACAGTATGAATAGTATGTATAGTATGTACAGTATGAATAGTATGTATAGTATGTACAGTATGAATAGTATGTATAGTATGTACAGTATGAATAGTATGTATAGTATGTACAGTATGAATAGTATGTACAGTATGTACAGTATGTACAGTATGAACAGTATGAATAGTATGTATAGTATGTACAGTATGTATAGCATGAATAGTATGTATAGTATGTACAGTATGAATAGTATGTACAGTATGAATAGTATGTATAGTATGTACAGTATGAATAGTATGTACAGTATGAATAGTATGTACAGTATGTACAGTATGAATAGTATGTACAGTATGTACAGTATGTATAGTACGAATAGTATGTATAGTATGAGTAGTATGTATAGTATGTACAGTATGAATAGTATGTACAGTATGAATAGTATGTATATTATGAATAGTATGTATAGTATAAATAGTATGTATAGTATAAATAGTATGTATAGTATAAATAGTATGTGTAGTATGTATAGTATAAAAAGTATGTACAGTATGTATAGTATGAATAGTATGTACAGTATGTATAGTATGAATAGTATGTATAGTATGTACAGTATGAATAGTATGTGTAGTATGTACAGTATGACTAGTATGAATAGTATGTATAGTATGTACAGTAGGAATAGTATGTATAGTAGGAATAGTATGTATAGTATGAATAGTATGTATAGTACGAATAGTATGTATAGTACGAATAGTATGTACAGTATGAGTAGTATGTATAGTATGTACAGTATGTATAGTATGTACAGTATGTACGTTATGAATAGTATGAATAGTATGTACAGTATGAATAGTATGTATAGTATAAATAGTATGTATAGTATAAATAGTATGTGTAGTATGTATAGTATGTGTAGTATGTATAGTATAAATAGTATGTACAGTATGTATAGTATGAATAGTATGTACAGTATGTACAGTATGAATAGTATGTATAGTATGTACAGTATGTACAGTATGTACAGTATGAATAGTATGTATAGTAGGAATAGTATGTATAGTATGAATAGTATGAATAGTATGTACAGTATGAATAGTATGTACAGTATGAATAGTATGTATAGTATGAATAGTATGTATAGTATGTACAGTATGAATAGTATGTACAGTATGAATAGTATGTACAGTATGAATAGTATTTACAGTATGAATAGTATGTATAGTATGAATAGTATGTATAGTATGTACAGTATGAATAGTATGTATAGTATGTACAGTATGAATAGTATGAATAGTATGAATAGTATGTATAGTATGTACAGTATGAACAGTATGTATAGTATGAACAGTATGTATAGTATGTACAGTATGAATAGTATGTATTGTATGTACAGTATGAATAGTATGTATAGTATGTACAGTATGAATAGTATGTACAGTATGTATAGTATGAATACATGTAGCTTGACCCCTCCCCTGGTCACTTCCCCCGTCTTCGTGTAGAGCTGCACTCCCTCTGGGTCCTGGATGCAGTGGAGGTGGCGACGCTGGGTCCTCCAGATCTCCCCCATCCTGGCGCGGTCAATCAGCGGGACCCCCATGGTGTCCACAGCATTCCAGAAGTGATCCAGCACCTCCTGGATCAGACGGTCGGCTTCTGGCTGCGCCCTGATCCGCCGCCGGCAGTGAGGGGCCATCTCAGGAATGGTCAGGTGGACGATGGCACCCGTCCCCATCTGGGACTGCTTTGCCCTCTTCAGCCGCTCCACATCCTCCCCGTCCCACTCAAAGATGGCAGTGGACAGGCGGGACATGAAGGGGCCGTACAGCAGGTGGGCGTCGGTGGTGACGCCCCTCGCGAAGCGTCGCAAGAGGTGCCACACATCCAGGCGGACCATCAGCTGGTCCCACTCACCAAACATCAGCCCGACCTAACAACGAATCATCAATCGGTCAGTCGTTTTAAATGGCAGCTGCAGTCAGCAGTGTGTCTGTGTGTGAGAGACGCCACGGTACCTTGGGCTGGTGGTTGCGAGTGCAGCAGTCCCGGTCCACGTAGAGCACCTGAGGGGGTGCCACCCTGGCCTCCCTGTAGCGCCGCATGAGCCCCTGCGCCATGGCTACCAGTCCATCCCCCTCGCAGGCGGTGAGGACGGAGATGAGCACCTGCCCGTACTCGTTGCCCACGTTGGTCACCCATCCTGCTGTCCCAGCGGCCTTACCGGCCAGTTTCTTGGTCATCTGCATGAGACACAGTGAAGAACATTGTCACGTCACACACCGATTATACTTTCAAATAGTAAACATTGTCGGACACACTGAGAGCACAATCCATAGAAATGCGTGCATCTTCCTAATCACAGCTCACCTTCTTGGTGGAGTCCAGCTTCAAAATGCTGCCAAACACCGAGGTAAGCCTGGCCTTGGTCTCCGGCAGGCGGGCGAGGGCGTCCCGCACGTACACGGAGAGCAGCCAGGACGCAGAGGGCACTGGTGGCATCTTTGGCAGCTGCTGCAGGTCCTGCTGTTCCGTGACGCCGAGCAACTCCAACACAGAGAGGTAGCGGATGACGCGCCCCGCCCACTCTGAGCTGTGCTGCTCCCTCAAGGTTTTTCTGAGGCAAGCCGCACTGTTGCCCAAAGTGCGCTCCCTCAAATGCCCCACCACCGCCTTGTCGCAGGACAACCCGAGTGTGTGGTGAAGAGGTCAATCGTGTGCTATGCTGCAGTAAATAATTGAATGAATAAATAAATACACAAGCCTTCTTATTTCTGCTTACTTGTAGGTCAGGATGGCAGGAAACTGCATCTGGTGCCCCAGGTCCAGCTGGTCCATGATATCCTGGGACCAGGCAGCAACCTTGCGCTTACATGACAGGCATTCCAGGTACTCCGTGCCCATGAAGTACCAGCCTGTCATGTCCAGGACCCTCCGCACCGTCTTGTACAGACCAGCCCCTGTGAGTTTGTGGCCACATCCCTTGCACACAAACCTGCACGCCCACATCCTGTAGGGCGCCCACAGGAAGAAGCGTGTGTGAAAAAAGGGATGGCACGAGGCAGGGGGCTGCGCGTACAGGGGCCGGTCTCCTGGGGGGGACCACCAGAGATGGAGGTCACTGACGAGGACGGGATGTCCTCCCACACCTCTGGTGAAGAGAGCTCGGCCCAGCCAGTCCTGCTGCTCCACCGGCAGCGCCTTCCTCCACTTCTTGGGCAGCAGCTGCAACGTTCACATCGCATCCGTCAGTACTATTTTAAGTACTAATATCATTTTGCTTATTACTAGAAAATTATATCTCACCTCTGCACCGGTGGAGGTGGGCTGCGCGAGCTGTTTGGGGGGAGGGGGTCCTGAAGGTCCTGGGCGGGCGACAGGTGCTGCGGCATCCCTGGCAACTGCAAATTTCAGCCAGTCAGTCAGTCAGTCAGTCAGTCAGCCAGCCAGCCAGTTGAACGACTGACAGGACATGGCGTACAAAAAACCAAAATGCACTCACGCTGAGAGTCGACCTCCACAGCAGCGGCGACGAGGACGTCGTCCGTCAGGTCACCGGATGCAGCGCCTGCACAAGAAGTGAATGTAGGACTGTATGACATTTGCACTTTTAACAGGACTCGTGAGACGCCTACACAACAAGGGGAGAGGGTCTTACTGGTCGACGGACGTGCTGTGTCCTGGCGGGCAGGCGGAGTAGCCGCTGGAACTCTGGCCGCTGCATCCTGGTTGGTGCGACCGACCAAGTACACCTGCAGCTGCTTCAGCCGCGACCCGGCCTGTGGCTTCTGGCGCGTCACCCACTGCACGTACCTATGGACAAACAGGGCAAACCGAATGAGTGTTTTCTCCATAGTTGACCTGTGAATTTTTACAATTGAAAAATGATGACTTCTCAATACTCACGTCCTGCTCTCCCGGTCAGTTGCTTCGTACAGTGAAGCATAGGTCCTGCTGGCGTGCACCCCAAAACCTACGCAACACTTATCCATGCCCCTCACCGACTCTGCTCCCTCCCGCATCCGCCGCTCCTTCACTGCCACCATGACAGACCAAAACACACACAAATTATAAAAACACACCGCAAAACACACACAAATTATAAAAACACACCGCAAAACACACACAAATTATAAAAACACACCGCAAAACACACACAAATTATAAAAACACACCGCAAAACACACACAAATTATAAAAACACACCGCAAAACACACACAAATTATAAAAACACACCGCAAAACACACACAAATTATAAAAACACACCGCAAAACACACACAAATTATAAAAACACACCGCAAAACACACACAAATTATAAAAACACACCGCAAAACACACACAAATTATAAAAACACACTGCAAAACACACACAAATTATAAAAACATACTGCAAAACACACACAAATTATAAAAACACACTGCAAAACACACAAATTATATAAAGGCAAAGCAAATATACACATACAAAGAAAAGACACACACAAACAAAAAAGATAAGATAAACACACTGCACACAATTATGTTCTAAAAATAAACAAATCCATCACTTCCCCCCCTCTGCTTCTCTTTCCTGTCTCTTCCTTCTGTCCTGTTTTCTCTTTTCCTTTCTCTTCATTTTCTGCGCAAGTCTTTGCTCCTTCCTTTTGAATCTTTCTGCTCTCCTCTTTGCCAACAAGGGGAGAGGGTCTTACTGGTCGACGGACATGCTGTGTACAGTATGAATAATATGTATAGTATGTACAGTATGAATAATATGTATAGTATCTACAGTATGTTTAGTATGAATAGTATGTACAGTATGAATAGTATGTATAGTATGAATAGTATGTACAGTATGAATAGTATGAATAGTATGTACAGTATGAATAGTATGTATAGTATGTACAGTATGAATAGTATGTATAGTATGTACAGTATGAATAGTATGAACAGTATGTACAGTATGTACAGTATGAATAGTATGTATAGAATGTATAGTATGTATAGTATGTATAGTATAAATAGTATGTACAGTATGAATAGTATGTATAGTATGTACAGTATGAATAGTATGTATAGTATGTACAGTATGAATAGTATGAATAGTATGTATAGTATGTACAGTATGAATAGTATGTATAGTATGTACAGTATGAATAGTATGTATAGTATGTACAGTATGAATAGTATGTATAGTATGTACAGTATGAATAGTATGTATAGTATGTACAGTATGAATAGTATGTATAGTATGTACAGTATGAATAGTATGTACAGTATGAATAGTATGTACAGTATGTACAGTATGTACAGTATGTACAGTATGAACAGTATGAATAGTATGTATAGTATGTACAGTATGTATAGCATGAATAGTATGTATAGTATGTACAGTATGAATAGTATGTACAGTATGAATAGTATGTATAGTATGTACAGTATGAATAGTATGTACAGTATGAATAGTATGTACAGTATGTACAGTATGAATAGTATGTACAGTATGTACAGTATGTATAGTACGAATAGTATGTATAGTATGAGTAGTATGTATAGTATGTACAGTATGAATAGTATGTACAGTATGAATAGTATGTATAGTATGAATAGTATGTATAGTATAAATAGTATGTATAGTATAAATAGTATGTATAGTATAAATAGTATGTGTAGTATGTATAGTATAAATAGTATGTACAGTATGTATAGTATGAGTAGTATGTACAGTATGTATAGTATGAATAGTATGTATAGTATGTACAGTATGAATAGTATGTGTAGTATGTACAGTATGACTAGTATGAATAGTATGTATAGTATGTACAGTAGGAATAGTATGTATAGTAGGAATAGTATGTATAGTATGAATAGTATGTATAGTACGAATAGTATGTATAGTACGAATAGTATGTACAGTATGAGTAGTATGTATAGTATGTACAGTATGTATAGTATGTACAGTATGTACATTATGAATAGTATGAATAGTATGTACAGTATGAATAGTATGTATAGTATAAATAGTATGTATAGTATAAATAGTATGTGTAGTATGTATAGTATGTGTAGTATGTATAGTATAAATAGTATGTACAGTATGTATAGTATGAATAGTATGTACAGTATGTACAGTATGTACAGTATGTACAGTATGAATAGTATGTATAGTATGTACAGTATGTACAGTATGTACAGTATGAATAGTATGTATAGTAGGAATAGTATGTATAGTATGAATAGTATGAATAGTATGTACAGTATGAATAGTATGTACAGTATGAATAGTATGTATAGTATGAATAGTATGTATAGTATGTACAGTATGAATAGTATGTACAGTATGAATAGTATGTACAGTATGAATAGTATTTACAGTATGAATAGTATGTATAGTATGAATAGTATGTATAGTATGTACAGTATGAATAGTATGTATAGTATGTACAGTATGAATAGTATGAATAGTATGTATAGTATGTACAGTATGAACAGTATGTATAGTATGAACAGTATGTATAGTATGTACAGTATGAATAGTATGTATTGTATGTACAGTATGAATAGTATGTATAGTATGTACAGTATGAATAGTATGTACAGTATGTATAGTATGAATACATGTAGCTTGACCCCTCCCCTGGTCACTTCCCCCGTCTTCGTGTAGAGCTGCACTCCCTCTGGGTCCTGGATGCAGTGGAGGTGGCGACGCTGGGTCCTCCAGATCTCCCCCATCCTGGCGCGGTCAATCAGCGGGACCCCCATGGTGTCCACAGCATTCCAGAAGTGATCCAGCACCTCCTGGATCAGACGGTCGGCTTCTGGCTGCGCCCTGATCCGCCGCCGGCAGTGAGGGGCCATCTCAGGAATGGTCAGGTGGACGATGGCACCCGTCCCCATCTGGGACTGCTTTGCCCTCTTCAGCCGCTCCACATCCTCCCCGTCCCACTCAAAGATGGCAGTGGACAGGCGGGACATGAAGGGGCCGTACAGCAGGTGGGCGTCGGTGGTGACGCCCCTCGCGAAGCGTCGCAAGAGGTGCCACACATCCAGGCGGACCATCAGCTGGTCCCACTCACCAAACATCAGCCCGACCTAACAACGAATCATCAATCGGTCAGTCGTTTTAAATGGCAGCTGCAGTCAGCAGTGTGTCTGTGTGTGAGAGACGCCACGGTACCTTGGGCTGGTGGTTGCGAGTGCAGCAGTCCCGGTCCACGTAGAGCACCTGAGGGGGTGCCACCCTGGCCTCCCTGTAGCGCCGCATGAGCCCCTGCGCCATGGCTACCAGTCCATCCCCCTCGCAGGCGGTGAGGACGGAGATGAGCACCTGCCCGTACTCGTTGCCCACGTTGGTCACCCATCCTGCTGTCCCAGCGGCCTTACCGGCCAGTTTCTTGGTCATCTGCATGAGACACAGTGAAGAACATTGTCACGTCACACACCGATTATACTTTCAAATAGTAAACATTGTCGGACACACTGAGAGCACAATCCATAGAAATGCGTGCATCTTCCTAATCACAGCTCACCTTCTTGGTGGAGTCCAGCTTCAAAATGCTGCCAAACACCGAGGTAAGCCTGGCCTTGGTCTCCGGCAGGCGGGCGAGGGCGTCCCGCACGTACACGGAGAGCAGCCAGGACGCAGAGGGCACTGGTGGCATCTTTGGCAGCTGCTGCAGGTCCTGCTGTTCCGTGACGCCGAGCAACTCCAACACAGAGAGGTAGCGGATGACGCGCCCCGCCCACTCTGAGCTGTGCTGCTCCCTCAAGGTTTTTCTGAGGCAAGCCGCACTGTTGCCCAAAGTGCGCTCCCTCAAATGCCCCACCACCGCCTTGTCGCAGGACAACCCGAGTGTGTGGTGAAGAGGTCAATCGTGTGCTATGCTGCAGTAAATAATTGAATGAATAAATAAATACACAAGCCTTCTTATTTCTGCTTACTTGTAGGTCAGGATGGCAGGAAACTGCATCTGGTGCCCCAGGTCCAGCTGGTCCATGATATCCTGGGACCAGGCAGCAACCTTGCGCTTACATGACAGGCATTCCAGGTACTCCGTGCCCATGAAGTACCAGCCTGTCATGTCCAGGACCCTCCGCACCGTCTTGTACAGACCAGCCCCTGTGAGTTTGTGGCCACATCCCTTGCACACAAACCTGCACGCCCACATCCTGTAGGGCGCCCACAGGAAGAAGCGTGTGTGAAAAAAGGGATGGCACGAGGCAGGGGGCTGCGCGTACAGGGGCCGGTCTCCTGGGGGGGACCACCAGAGATGGAGGTCACAGACGAGGACGGGATGTCCTCCCACACCTCTGGTGAAGAGAGCTCGGCCCAGCCAGTCCTGCTGCTCCACCGGCAGCGCCTTCCTCCACTTCTTGGGCAGCAGCTGCAACGTTCACATCGCATCCGTCAGTACTATTTTAAGTACTAATATCATTTTGCTTATTACTAGAAAATTATATCTCACCTCTGCACCGGTGGAGGTGGGCTGCGCGAGCTGTTTGGGGGGAGGGGGTCCTGAAGGTCCTGGGCGGGCGACAGGTGCTGCGGCATCCCTGGCAACTGCAAATTTCAGCCAGTCAGTCAGTCAGTCAGTCAGTCAGCCAGCCAGCCAGTTGAACGACTGACAGGACATGGCGTACAAAAAACCAAAATGCACTCACGCTGAGAGTCGACCTCCACAGCAGCGGCGACGAGGACGTCGTCCGTCAGGTCACCGGATGCAGCGCCTGCACAAGAAGTGAATGTAGGACTGTATGACATTTGCACTTTTAACAGGACTCGTGAGACGCCTACACAACAAGGGGAGAGGGTCTTACTGGTCGACGGACGTGCTGTGTCCTGGCGGGCAGGCGGAGTAGCCGCTGGAACTCTGGCCGCTGCATCCTGGTTGGTGCGACCGACCAAGTACACCTGCAGCTGCTTCAGCCGCGACCCGGCCTGTGGCTTCTGGCGCGTCACCCACTGCACGTACCTATGGACAAACAGGGCAAACCGAATGAGTGTTTTCTCCATAGTTGACCTGTGAATTTTTACAATTGAAAAATGATGACTTCTCAATACTCACGTCCTGCTCTCCCGGTCAGTTGCTTCGTACAGTGAAGCATAGGTCCTGCTGGCGTGCACCCCAAAACCTACGCAACACTTATCCATGCCCCTCACCGACTCTGCTCCCTCCCGCATCCGCCGCTCCTTCACTGCCACCATGACAGACCAAAACACACACAAATTATAAAAACACACCGCAAAACACACACAAATTATAAAAACACACCGCAAAACACACACAAATTATAAAAACACACCGCAAAACACACACAAATTATAAAAACACACCGCAAAACACACACAAATTATAAAAACACACCACAAAACACACACAAATTATAAAAACACACCGCAAAACACACACATATAAAAACACACCGCAAAACACACACAAATTATAAAAACACACCGCAAAACACACACAAATTATAAAAACACACCGCAAAACACACACAAATTATAAAAACACACTGCAAAACACACACAAATTATAAAAACATACTGCAAAACACACACAAATTATAAAAACACACTGCAAAACACACAAATTATATAAAGGCAAAGCAAATATACACATACAAAGAAAAGACACACACAAACAAAAAAGATAAGATAAACACACTGCACACAATTATGTTCTAAAAATAAACAAATCCATCACTTCCCCCCCTCTGCTTCTCTTTCCTGTCTCTTCCTTCTGTCCTGTTTTCTCTTTTCCTTTCTCTTCATTTTCTGCGCAAGTCTTTGCTCCTTCCTTTTGAATCTTTCTGCTCTCCTCTTTGCCAACAAGGGGAGAGGGTCTTACTGGTCGACGGACATGCTGTGTACAGTATGAATAATATGTATAGTATGTACAGTATGAATAATATGTATAGTATCTACAGTATGTTTAGTATGAATAGTATGTACAGTATGAATAGTATGTATAGTATGAATAGTATGTACAGTATGAATAGTATGAATAGTATGTACAGTATGAATAGTATGTATAGTATGTACAGTATGAATAGTATGTATAGTATGTACAGTATGAATAGTATGAACAGTATGTACAGT
>CM075184.1:35213009-35445509 GCA_037577475.1 Chaunax sp. Z400 | reverse complement strand
ATCAATCTTTCAACGCGCCCTCCTGTGGACACATCTGGTACTGCAAAATCTATTTTATTTTATAACTCAATAACCCAATGACCTAGAGACGTGAAATTGACAAGAAATATGCATCAACACCTGTTGCAGACATACCCCCAATTTCAGATACCTGGTACCACCAGAAATTATTTTGCTTATGACGTCTTAACCCAGTGCCCTAGACATTTGGCCTTAACAAAACACAGACATCCAGCACTGTTGCAATAGTACAAGGGGTTTCAGCCTCCAGGCACCACCTCAGCAAAAGTTATTCAAGAAAGAATGCTTCTGCCTGCCTGATTGGACCACTTCCCATTGTTGTAGAGAAACATGCTTATGACCATTGGAAAGCTGGTACCCAACAATGGTTGGGCAGAAGCTGGTTGCGAGTCTCTACGACGCTCCGGAGTGGAGATATCAACCGATCAATCTTCCAACGCGCCCTCCTGTGGACACATCTGGTACTGCAAAATCTATTTTATTTTATAACTAAATAAACCAATGACCTAGAGACGTGAAATTGACAAGAAATATGCATCAACACCTGTTGCAGACATACCCCCATTTTCAGCTAACTGGTACCACCAGGAATTATTTTGCTTATAACGTCTTAACCCAGTGCCCTAGACATTTGGCCTTCAGAAAACACAGACATCCAGCACTGTTGCAATAGTACAAGGGGTTTCGGCCTCCAGGCACCACCTCAGCAAAAGTTATTCAAGAAAGAATGCTTCTGCCTGCCTGATTTGACCACTTCCCATTGTCGTAGAGAGACATGTTTAGGACCATTGGAAAGCTGGTACACAACAATGGTGGGGCAGAAACTGGTTGCGAGTCTCTACGACGCTCAGGAGTGGAGATATTAACCGATCAATCTTTCAACGCGCCCTCCTGTGGACACATCTGGTACTGCAAAATCTATTTTATTTTATAACTCAATAACCCAATGACCTAGAGACGTGAAATTGACAAGAAATATGCATCAACACCTGTTGCAGACATACCCCCAATTTCAGATACCTGGTACCACCAGAAATTATTTTGCTTATGACGTCTTAACCCAGTGCCCTAGACATTTGGCCTTAACAAAACACAGACATCCAGCACTGTTGCAATAGTACAAGGGGTTTCAGCCTCCAGGCACCACCTCAGCAAAAGTTATTCAAGAAAGAATGCTTCTGCCTGCCTGATTGGACCACTTCCCATTGTTGTAGAGAAACATGCTTAGGACCATTGGAAAGCTGGTACCCAACAATGGTGGGGCAGAAACTGGTTGCGAGTCTCTACGACACTCAGGAGTGGAGATATTAACCGATCAATCTTTCAACGCGCCCTCCTGTGGACACATCTGGTACTGCAAAATCTATTTTATTTTATAACTCAATAACCCAATGACCTAGAGACGTGAAATTGACAAGAAATATGCATCAACCCCTGTTGCAGACATACCCCCAATTTCAGATACCTGGTACCACCAGAAATTATTTTGCTTATAACGTCTTAACCCAGTGCCCTAGACATTTGGCCTTCACAAAACATAGGCATCCAGCACTGTTGCAATAGTACAAGGGGTTTCGGCCTACAGGCACCACCTCAGCAAAAGTTATTCAAGAAAGAATGCTTCTGCCTACCTGATTGGACCACTTCCCATTGTCGTAGAGAGACATGCTTAGGACCATTGGAAAGCTGGTACCCAACAATGGTTGGGCCGAAACTGGTTGCGAGTCTCTACGACGCTCAGGAGTGGAGATATTAACCGATAAATCTTTCACCTCGCCCTCCTGTGGACACATCCGGTACTGCAAAATCTATTTTATTTTATAACTCAATAACCCAATGACCTAGAGACGTGAAATTGACAAGAAATATGCATCAACACCTGTTGCAGACATACCCCCAATTTCAGATACCTGGTACCACCAGAAATTATTTTGCTTATGACGTCTTAACCCAGTGCCCTAGACATTTGGCCTTCACAAAACACAGACATCCAGCACTGTTGCAATAGTACAAGGGGTTTCAGCCTCCAGGCACCACCTCAGCAAAAGTTATTCAAGAAAGAATGCTTCTGCCTGCCTGATTGGACCACTTCCCATTGTTGTAGAGAAACATGCTTACGACCATTGGAAAGCTGGTACCCAACAATGGTGGGGCAGAAACTGGTTGCGAGTCTCTACGACACTCAGGAGTGGAGATATTAACCGATCAATCTTTCAACGCGCCCTCCTGTGGACACATGTGGTACTGCAGAATCTATTTTATTTTATAACTCAATAACCCAATGACCTAGAGACGTGAAATTGAAAAGAAATATGCATCAACCCCAGTTGCACACATACCCCCAATTTCAGCTAACTGGTACCACCAGAAATTATTTTGCTTATAACGTCTTAACCCAGTGCCCTAGACATTTGGCTTTCACAAAACACAGACATCCAGCACTGTTGCAATAGTACAAGGGGTTTCAGCCTCCAGGCACCACCTCAGCAAAAGTTATTCAAGAAAGAATGCTTCTGCCTGCCTGATTGGACCACTTCCCATTGTCGTAGAGAGACATGCTTAGGACCATTGGAAAGCTGGTACCCAACAATGGTTGGGCAGAAACTGGTTGCGAGTCTCTACGACGCTCAGGAGTGGAGATATTAACCGATCAATCTTTCAACGCGCCCTCCTGTGGACACATCTGGTACTGCAAAATCTATTTTTTTTATATCTCAATAACCCAATGACCTAGAGACGTGAAATTGACAAGAAATATGCATCTACAGCTGTTGCAGACATACCCCCATTTTCAGCTAACTGGTACCACCAGGAATTATTTTGCTTATAACGTCTTAACCCAGTGCCCTAGACATTTGGCCTTCAGAAAACACAGACATCCAGCACTGTTGCAATAGTACAAGGGGTTTCGGCCTCCAGGCACCACCTCAGCAAAAGTTATTCAAGAAAGAATGCTTCTGCCTGCCTGATTTGACCACTTCCCATTGTCGTAGAGAGACATGTTTAGGACCATTGGAAAGCTGGTACACAACAATGGTGGGGCAGAAACTGGTTGCAAGTCTCTACGACGCTCAGGAGTGGAGATATTAACCGATCAATCTTTCAACGCGCCCTCCTGTGGAAACATCTGGTACTGCAAAATATATTTTATTTTATAACTCAATAACCCAATGACCTAGAGACGTGAAATTGACAAGAAATATGCATCACCCCCTCTTGCAGACATACCCCCAATTTCAGCTGCCTGGTACCACCAGAAATTATTTTGCTTATAACGTCTTAACCCAGTGCCCTAGACATTTGGCCTTCACAAAACATAGGCATCCAGCACTGTTGCAATAGTACAAGGGGTTTCGGCCTACAGGCACCACCTCAGCAAAAGTTATTCAAGAAAGAATGCTTCTGCCTACCTGATTGGACCACTTCCCATTGTCGTAGAGAGACATGCTTAGGACCATTGGAAAGCTGGTACCCAACAATGGTTGGGCAGAAACTGGTTGCGAGTCTCTACGACGCTCAGGAGTGGAGATATTAACCGATAAATCTTTCACCTCGCCCTCCTGTGGACACATCTGGTACTGCAAAATCTATTTTATTTTATAACTCAATAACCCAATGACCTAGAGACGTGAAATTGACAAGAAATATGCATCAACACCTGTTGCAGACATACCCCCAATTTCAGATACCTGGTACCACCAGAAATTATTTTGCTTATGACGTCTTAACCCAGTGCCCTAGACATTTGGCCTTCACAAAACACAGACATCCAGCACTGTTGCAATAGTACAAGGGGTTTCAGCCTCCAGGCACCACCTCAGCAAAAGTTATTCAAGAAAGAATGCTTCTGCCTGCCTGATTGGACCACTTCCCATTGTTGTAGAGAAACATGCTTACGACCATTGGAAAGCTGGTACCCAACAATGGTGGGGCAGAAACTGGTTGCGAGTCTCTACGACACTCAGGAGTGGAGATATTAACCGATCAATCTTTCAACGCGCCCTCCTGTGGACACATCTGGTACTGCAGAATCTATTTTATTTTATAACTCAATAACCCAATGACCTAGAGACGTGAAATTGAAAAGAAATATGCATCAACCCCAGTTGCACACGTACCCCCAATTTCAGCTAACTGGTACCACCAGGAATTATTTTGCTTATAACGTCTTAACCCAGTGCCCTAGACATTTGGCCTTCAGAAAACACAGACATCCAGCACTGCTGCAATAGTACAAGGGGTTTCGGCCTCCAGGCACCACCTCAGCAAAAGTTATTCAAGAAAGAATGCTTCTGCCTGCCTGATTTGACCACTTCCCATTGTCGTAGAGAGACATGTTTAGGACCATTGGAAAGCTGGTACACAACAATGGTGGGGCAGAAACTGGTTGCGAGTCTCTACGATGCTCAGGAGTGGAGATATTAACCGATCAATCTTTCAACGCGCCCTCCTGTGGAAACATCTGGTACTGCAAAATATATTTTATTTTATAACTCAATAACCCAATGACCTAGAGACGTGAAATTGACAAGAAATATGCATCACCCCCTGTTGCAGACATACCCCCAATTTCAGCTGCCTGGTACCACCAGAAATTATTTTGCTTATAACGTCTTAACCCAGTGCCCTAGACATTTGGCCTTCACAAAACATAGGCATCCAGCACTGTTGCAATAGTACAAGGGGTTTCGGCCTACAGGCACCACCTCAGCAAAAGTTATTCAAGAAAGAATGCTTCTGCCTACCTGATTGGACCACTTCCCATTGTCGTAGAGAGACATGCTTAGGACCATTGGAAAGCTGGTACCCAACAATGGTTGGGCCGAAACTGGTTGCGAGTCTCTACGACGCTCAGGAGTGGAGATATTAACCGATAAATCTTTCACCTCGCCCTCCTGTGGACACATCCGGTACTGCAAAATCTATTTTATTTTATAACTCAATAACCCAATGACCTAGAGACGTGAAATTGACAAGAAATATGCATCAACACCTGTTGCAGACATACCCCCAATTTCAGATACCTGGTACCACCAGAAATTATTTTGCTTATGACGTCTTAACCCAGTGCCCTAGACATTTGGCCTTCACAAAACACAGACATCCAGCACTGTTGCAATAGTACAAGGGGTTTCAGCCTCCAGGCACCACCTCAGCAAAAGTTATTCAAGAAAGAATGCTTCTGCCTGCCTGATTGGACCACTTCCCATTGTTGTAGAGAAACATGCTTACGACCATTGGAAAGCTGGTACCCAACAATGGTGGGGCAGAAACTGGTTGCGAGTCTCTACGACACTCAGGAGTGGAGATATTAACCGATCAATCTTTCAACGCGCCCTCCTGTGGACACATGTGGTACTGCAGAATCTATTTTATTTTATAACTCAATAACCCAATGACCTAGAGACGTGAAATTGAAAAGAAATATGCATCAACCCCAGTTGCACACATACCCCCAATTTCAGCTAACTGGTACCACCAGAAATTATTTTGCTTATAACGTCTTAACCCAGTGCCCTAGACATTTGGCTTTCACAAAACACAGACATCCAGCACTGTTGCAATAGTACAAGGGGTTTCAGCCTCCAGGCACCACCTCAGCAAAAGTTATTCAAGAAAGAATGCTTCTGCCTGCCTGATTGGACCACTTCCCATTGTCGTAGAGAGACATGCTTAGGACCATTGGAAAGCTGGTACCCAACAATGGTTGGGCAGAAACTGGTTGCGAGTCTCTACGACGCTCAGGAGTGGAGATATTAACCGATCAATCTTTCAACGCGCCCTCCTGTGGACACATCTGGTACTGCAAAATCTATTTTATTTTATAACTCAATAACCCAATGACCTAGAGACGTGAAATTGACAAGAAATATGCATCTACACCTGTTGCAGACATACCCCCATTTTCAGCTAACTGGTACCACCAGGAATTATTTTGCTTATAACGTCTTAACCCAGTGCCCTAGACATTTGGCCTTCAGAAAACACAGACATCCAGCACTGTTGCAATAGTACAAGGGGTTTCGGCCTCCAGGCACCACCTCAGCAAAAGTTATTCAAGAAAGAATGCTTCTGCCTGCCTGATTTGACCACTTCCCATTGTCGTAGAGAGACATGTTTAGGACCATTGGAAAGCTGGTACACAACAATGGTGGGGCAGAAACTGGTTGCAAGTCTCTACGACGCTCAGGAGTGGAGATATTAACCGATCAATCTTTCAACGCGCCCTCCTGTGGAAACATCTGGTACTGCAAAATATATTTTATTTTATAACTCAATAACCCAATGACCTAGAGACGTGAAATTGACAAGAAATATGCATCACCCCCTCTTGCAGACATACCCCCAATTTCAGCTGCCTGGTACCACCAGAAATTATTTTGCTTATAACGTCTTAACCCAGTGCCCTAGACATTTGGCCTTCACAAAACATAGGCATCCAGCACTGTTGCAATAGTACAAGGGGTTTCGGCCTACAGGCACCACCTCAGCAAAAGTTATTCAAGAAAGAATGCTTCTGCCTACCTGATTGGACCACTTCCCATTGTCGTAGAGAGACATGCTTAGGACCATTGGAAAGCTGGTACCCAACAATGGTTGGGCAGAAACTGGTTGCGAGTCTCTACGACGCTCAGGAGTGGAGATATTAACCGATAAATCTTTCACCTCGCCCTCCTGTGGACACATCTGGTACTGCAAAATCTATTTTATTTTATAACTCAATAACCCAATGACCTAGAGACGTGAAATTGACAAGAAATATGCATCAACACCTGTTGCAGACATACCCCCAATTTCAGATACCTGGTACCACCAGAAATTATTTTGCTTATGACGTCTTAACCCAGTGCCCTAGACATTTGGCCTTCACAAAACACAGACATCCAGCACTGTTGCAATAGTACAAGGGGTTTCAGCCTCCAGGCACCACCTCAGCAAAAGTTATTCAAGAAAGAATGCTTCTGCCTGCCTGATTGGACCACTTCCCATTGTTGTAGAGAAACATGCTTACGACCATTGGAAAGCTGGTACCCAACAATGGTGGGGCAGAAACTGGTTGCGAGTCTCTACGACACTCAGGAGTGGAGATATTAACCGATCAATCTTTCAACGCGCCCTCCTGTGGACACATCTGGTACTGCAGAATCTATTTTATTTTATAACTCAATAACCCAATGACCTAGAGACGTGAAATTGAAAAGAAATATGCATCAACCCCAGTTGCACACATACCCCCAATTTCAGCTAACTGGTACCACCAGAAATTATTTTGCTTATGACGTCTTAACCCAGTGCCCTAGACATTTGGCCTTCAGAAAACACAGACATCCAGCACTGTTGCAATAGTACAAGGGGTTTCGGCCTCCAGGCACCACCTCAGCAAAAGTTATTCAAGAAAGAATGCTTCTGCCTGCCTGATTTGACCACTTCCCATTGTCGTAGAGAGACATGTTTAGGACCATTGGAAAGCTGGTACACAACAATGGTGGGGCAGAAACTGGTTGCAAGTCTCTACGACGCTCAGGAGTGGAGATATTAACCGATCAATCTTTCAACGCGCCCTCCTGTGGAAACATCTGGTACTGCAAAATATATTTTATTTTATAACTCAATAACCCAATGACCTAGAGACGTGAAATTGACAAGAAATATGCATCACCCCCTCTTGCAGACATACCCCCAATTTCAGCTGCCTGGTACCACCAGAAATTATTTTGCTTATAACGTCTTAACCCAGTGCCCTAGACATTTGGCCTTCACAAAACATAGGCATCCAGCACTGTTGCAATAGTACAAGGGGTTTCGGCCTACAGGCACCACCTCAGCAAAAGTTATTCAAGAAAGAATGCTTCTGCCTACCTGATTGGACCACTTCCCATTGTCGTAGAGAGACATGCTTAGGACCATTGGAAAGCTGGTACCCAACAATGGTTGGGCAGAAACTGGTTGCGAGTCTCTACGACGCTCAGGAGTGGAGATATTAACCGATAAATCTTTCACCTCGCCCTCCTGTGGACACATCTGGTACTGCAAAATCTATTTTATTTTATAACTCAATAACCCAATGACCTAGAGACGTGAAATTGACAAGAAATATGCATCAACACCTGTTGCAGACATACCCCCAATTTCAGATACCTGGTACCACCAGAAATTATTTTGCTTATGACGTCTTAACCCAGTGCCCTAGACATTTGGCCTTCACAAAACACAGACATCCAGCACTGTTGCAATAGTACAAGGGGTTTCAGCCTCCAGGCACCACCTCAGCAAAAGTTATTCAAGAAAGAATGCTTCTGCCTGCCTGATTGGACCACTTCCCATTGTTGTAGAGAAACATGCTTACGACCATTGGAAAGCTGGTACCCAACAATGGTGGGGCAGAAACTGGTTGCGAGTCTCTACGACACTCAGGAGTGGAGATATTAACCGATCAATCTTTCAACGCGCCCTCCTGTGGACACATCTGGTACTGCAGAATCTATTTTATTTTATAACTCAATAACCCAATGACCTAGAGACGTGAAATTGAAAAGAAATATGCATCAACCCCAGTTGCACACATACCCCCAATTTCAGCTAACTGGTACCACCAGAAATTATTTTGCTTATAACGTCTTAACCCAGTGCCCTAGACATTTGGCTTTCACAAAACACAGACATCCAGCACTGTTGCAATAGTACAAGGGGTTTCATCCTCCAGGCACCACCTCAGCAAAAGTTATTCAAGAAAGAATGCTTCTGCCTGCCTGATTGGACCACTTCCCATTGTCGTAGAGAGACATGCTTAGGACCATTGGAAAGCTGGTACCCAACAATGGTTGGGCAGAAACTGGTTGCGAGTCTCTACGACGCTCAGGAGTGGAGATATTAACCGATCAATCTTTCAACGCGCCCTCCTGTGGACACATCTGGTACTGCAAAATCTATTTTATTTTATAACTCAATAACCCAATGACCTAGAGACGTGAAATTGACAAGAAATATGCATCAACACCTGTTGCAGACATACGCCCAATTTCAGATACCTGGTACCACCAGAAATTATTTTGCTTATGACGTCTTAACCCAGTGCCCTAGACATTTGGCCTTCACAAAACACAGACATCCAGCACTGTTGCAATAGTACAAGGGGTTTCAGCCTCCAGGCACCACCTCAGCAAAAGTTATTCAAGAAAGAATGCTTCTGCCTGCCTGATTGGACCACTTCCCATTGTTGTAGAGAAACATGCTTACGAACATTGGAAAGCTGGTACCCAACAATGGTGGGGCAGAAACTGGTTGCGAGTCTCTACGACACTCAGGAGTGGAGATATTAACCGATCAATCTTTCAACGCGCCCTCCTGTGGACACATCTGGTACTGCAGAATCTATTTTATTTTATAACTCAATAACCCAATGACCTAGAGACATGAAATTGACAAGAAATATGCATCAACACCTGTTGCAGACATACCCCCAATTTCAGCTAACTGGTACCACCAGAAATTATTTTGCTTATAACGTCTTAACCCAGTGCCCTAGACATTTGGCTTTCACAAAACACAGACATCCAGCACTGTTGCAATAGTACAAGGGGTTTCAGCCTCCAGGCACCACCTCAGCAAAAGTTATTCAAGAAAGAATGCTTCTGCCTGCCTGATTGGACCACTTCCCATTGTCGTAGAGAGACATGCTTAGGACCATTGGAAAGCTGGTACCCAACAATGGTGGGGCAGAAACTGGTTGCGAGTCTCTACGACACTCAGGAGTGGAGATATTAACCGATCAATCTTTCAACGCGCCCTCCTGTGGACACATCTGGTACTGCAAAATCTATTTTATTTTATAACTCAATAACCCAATGACCTAGAGACGTGAAATTGACAAGAAATATGCATCAACACCTGTTGCAGACATACTCCCAATTTCAGATACCTGGTACCACCAGAAATTATTTTGCTTATGACGTCTTAACCCAGTGCCCTAGACATTTGGCCTTAACAAAACACAGACATCCAGCACTGTTGCAATAGTACAAGGGGTTTCAGCCTCCAGGCACCACCTCAGCAAAAGTTATTCAAGAAAGAATGCTTCTGCCTGCCTGATTGGACCACTTCCCATTGTTGTAGAGAAACATGCTTACGACCATTGGAAAGCTGGTACCCAACAATGGTGGGGCAGAAACTGGTTGCGAGTCTCTACGACACTCAGGAGTGGAGATATTAACCGATCAATCTTTCAACGCGCCCTCCTGTGGACACATCTGGTACTGCAGAATCTATTTTATTTTATAACTCAATAACCCAATGACCTAGAGACGTGAAATTGAAAAGAAATATGCATCAACCGCAGTTGCACACATACCCCCAATTTCAGCTAACTGGTACCACCAGAAATTATTTTGCTTATAACGTCTTAACCCAGTGCCCTAGACATTTGGCCTTCACAAAACATAGGCATCCAGCACTGTTGCAATAGTACAAGGGGTTTCGGCCTACAGGCACCACCTCAGCAAAAGTTATTCAAGAAAGAATGCTTCTGCCTACCTGATTGGACCACTTCCCATTGTCGTAGAGAGACATGCTTAGGACCATTGGAAAGCTGGTACCCAACAATGGTTGGGCAGAAACTGGTTGCGAGTCTCTACGACGCTCAGGAGTGGAGATATTAACCGATAAATCTTTCACCTCGCCCTCCTGTGGACACATCTGGTACTGCAAAATCTATTTTATTTTATAACTCAATAACCCAATGACCTAGAGACGTGAAATTGACAAGAAATATGCATCAACACCTGTTGCAGACATACCCCCAATTTCAGATACCTGGTACCACCAGAAATTATTTTGCTTATGACGTCTTAACCCAGTGCCCTAGACATTTGGCCTTCACAAAACACAGACATCCAGCACTGTTGCAATAGTACAAGGGGTTTCAGCCTCCAGGCACCACCTCAGCAAAAGTTATTCAAGAAAGAATGCTTCTGCCTGCCTGATTGGACCACTTCCCATTGTTGTAGAGAAACATGCTTACGACCATTGGAAAGCTGGTACCCAACAATGGTGGGGCAGAAACTGGTTGCGAGTCTCTACGACACTCAGGAGTGGAGATATTAACCGATCAATCTTTCAACGCGCCCTCCTGTGGACACATCTGGTACTGCAGAATCTATTTTATTTTATAACTCAATAACCCAATGACCTAGAGACGTGAAATTGAAAAGAAATATGCATCAACCCCAGTTGCACACATACCCCCAATTTCAGCTAACTGGTACCACCAGAAATTATTTTGCTTATAACGTCTTAACCCAGTGCCCTAGACATTTGGCTTTCACAAAACACAGACATCCAGCACTGTTGCAATAGTACAAGGGGTTTCATCCTCCAGGCACCACCTCAGCAAAAGTTATTCAAGAAAGAATGCTTCTGCCTGCCTGATTGGACCACTTCCCATTGTCGTAGAGAGACATGCTTAGGACCATTGGAAAGCTGGTACCCAACAATGGTTGGGCAGAAACTGGTTGCGAGTCTCTACGACGCTCAGGAGTGGAGATATTAACCGATCAATCTTTCAACGCGCCCTCCTGTGGACACATCTGGTACTGCAAAATCTATTTTATTTTATAACTCAATAACCCAATGACCTAGAGACGTGAAATTGACAAGAAATATGCATCAACACCTGTTGCAGACATACGCCCAATTTCAGATACCTAGTACCACCAGAAATTATTTTGCTTATGACGTCTTAACCCAGTGCCCTAGACATTTGGCCTTCACAAAACACAGACATCCAGCACTGTTGCAATAGTACAAGGGGTTTCAGCCTCCAGGCACCACCTCAGCAAAAGTTATTCAAGAAAGAATGCTTCTGCCTGCCTGATTGGACCACTTCCCATTGTTGTAGAGAAACATGCTTACGAACATTGGAAAGCTGGTACCCAACAATGGTGGGGCAGAAACTGGTTGCGAGTCTCTACGACACTCAGGAGTGGAGATATTAACCGATCAATCTTTCAACGCGCCCTCCTGTGGACACATCTGGTACTGCAGAATCTATTTTATTTTATAACTCAATAACCCAATGACCTAGAGACATGAAATTGACAAGAAATATGCATCAACACCTGTTGCAGACATACCCCCAATTTCAGCTAACTGGTACCACCAGAAATTATTTTGCTTATAACGTCTTAACCCAGTGCCCTAGACATTTGGCTTTCACAAAACACAGACATCCAGCACTGTTGCAATAGTACAAGGGGTTTCAGCCTCCAGACACCACCTCAGCAAAAGTTATTCAAGAAAGAATGCTTCTGCCTGCCTGATTGGACCACTTCCCATTGTCGTAGAGAGACATGCTTAGGACCATTGGAAAGCTGGTACCCAACAATGGTTGGGCAGAAACTGGTTGCGAGTCTCTACGACGCTCAGGAGTGGAGATATTAACCGATCAATCTTTCAACGCGCCCTCCTGTGGACACATCTGGTACTGCAAAATCTATTTTATTTTATAACTCAATAACCCAATGACCTAGAGACGTGAAATTGACAAGAAATATGCATCAACCCCAGTTGCACACATACCCCCATTTTCAGCTAACTGGTACCACCAGGAATTATTTTGCTTATAACGTCTTAACCCAGTGCCCTAGACATTTGGCCTTCAGAAAACACAGACATCCAGCACTGTTGCAATAGTACAAGGGGTTTCGGCCTCCAGGCACCACCTCAGCAAAAGTTATTCAAGAAAGAATGCTTCTGCCTGCCTGATTTGACCACTTCCCATTGTCGTAGAGAGACATGTTTAGGACCATTGGAAAGCTGGTACACAACAATGGTAGGGCAGAAACTGGTTGCGAGTCTCTACGACGCTCAGGAGTGGAGATATTAACCGATCAATCTTTCAACGCGCCCTCCTGTGGACACATCTGGTACTGCAGAATCTATTTTATTTTATAACTCAATAACCCAATGACCTAGAGACGTGAAATTGAAAAGAAATATGCATCAACCCCAGTTGCACACATACCCCCAATTTCAGCTAACTGGTACCACCAGAAATTATTTTGCTTATAACGTCTTAACCCAGTGCCCTAGACATTTGGCTTTCACAAAACACAGACATCCAGCACTGTTGCAATAGTACAAGGGGTTTCATCCTCCAGGCACCACCTCAGCAAAAGTTATTCAAGAAAGAATGCTTCTGCCTGCCTGATTGGACCACTTCCCATTGTCGTAGAGAGACATGCTTAGGACCATTGGAAAGCTGGTACCCAACAATGGTTGGGCAGAAACTGGTTGCGAGTCTCTACGACGCTCAGGAGTGGAGATATTAACCGATCAATCTTTCAACGCGCCCTCCTGTGGACACATCTGGTACTGCAAAATCTATTTTATTTTATAACTCAATAACCCAATGACCTAGAGACGTGAAATTGACAAGAAATATGCATCAACACCTGTTGCAGACATACGCCCAATTTCAGATACCTGGTACCACCAGAAATTATTTTGCTTATGACGTCTTAACCCAGTGCCCTAGACATTTGGCCTTCACAAAACACAGACATCCAGCACTGTTGCAATAGTACAAGGGGTTTCAGCCTCCAGGCACCACCTCAGCAAAAGTTATTCAAGAAAGAATGCTTCTGCCTGCCTGATTGGACCACTTCCCATTGTTGTAGAGAAACATGCTTACGAACATTGGAAAGCTGGTACCCAACAATGGTGGGGCAGAAACTGGTTGCGAGTCTCTACGACACTCAGGAGTGGAGATATTAACCGATCAATCTTTCAACGCGCCCTCCTGTGGACACATCTGGTACTGCAGAATCTATTTTATTTTATAACTCAATAACCCAATGACCTAGAGACATGAAATTGACAAGAAATATGTATCAACACCTGTTGCAGACATACCCCCAATTTCAGCTAACTGGTACCACCAGAAATTATTTTGCTTATAACGTCTTAACCCAGTGCCCTAGACATTTGGCTTTCACAAAACACAGACATCCAGCACTGTTGCAATAGTACAAGGGGTTTCAGCCTCCAGACACCACCTCAGCAAAAGTTATTCAAGAAAGAATGCTTCTGCCTGCCTGATTGGACCACTTCCCATTGTCGTAGAGAGACATGCTTAGGACCATTGGAAAGCTGGTACCCAACAATGGTTGGGCAGAAACTGGTTGCGAGTCTCTACGACGCTCAGGAGTGGAGATATTAACCGATCAATCTTTCAACGCGCCCTCCTGTGGACACATCTGGTACTGCAAAATTTATTTTATTTTATAACTCAATAACCCAATGACCTAGAGACGTGAAATTGACAAGAAATATGCATCAACCCCAGTTGCACACATACCCCCATTTTCAGCTTACTGGTACCACCAGGAATTATTTTGCTTATAACGTCTTAACCCAGTGCCCTAGACATTTGGCCTTCAGAAAACACAGACATCCAGCACTGTTGCAATAGTACAAGGGGTTTCGGCCTCCAGGCACCACCTCAGCAAAAGTTATTCAAGAAAGAATGCTTCTGCCTGCCTGATTGGACCACTTCCCATTGTTGTAGAGAAACATGCTTACGACCATTGGAAAGCTGGTACCCAACAATGGTGGGGCAGAAACTGGTTGCGAGTCTCTACGACACTCAGGAGTGGAGATATTAACCGATCAATCTTTCAACGCGCCCTCCTGTGGACACATCTGGTACTGCAGAATCTATTTTATTTTATAACTCAATAACCCAATGACCTAGAGACGTGAAATTGAAAAGAAATATGCATCAACCCCAGTTGCACACATACCCCCAATTTCAGCTAACTGGTACCACCAGAAATTATTTTGCTTATAACGTCTTAACCCAGTGCCCTAGACATTTGGCTTTCACAAAACACAGACATCCAGCACTGTTGCAATAGTACAAGGGGTTTCATCCTCCAGGCACCACCTCAGCAAAAGTTATTCAAGAAAGAATGCTTCTGCCTGCCTGATTGGACCACTTCCCATTGTCGTAGAGAGACATGCTTAGGACCATTGGAAAGCTGGTACCCAACAATGGTTGGGCAGAAACTGGTTGCGAGTCTCTACGACGCTCAGGAGTGGAGATATTAACCGATCAATCTTTCAACGCGCCCTCCTGTGGACACATCTGGTACTGCAAAATCTATTTTATTTTATAACTCAATAACCCAATGACCTAGAGACGTGAAATTGACAAGAAATATGCATCAACACCTGTTGCAGACATACCCCCAATTTCAGCTAACTGGTACCACCAGAAATTATTTTGCTTATAACGTCTTAACCCAGTGCCCTAGACATTTGGCTTTCACAAAACACAGACATCCAGCACTGTTGCAATAGTACAAGGGGTTTCAGCCTCCAGACACCACATCAGCAAAAGTTATTCAAGAAAGAATGCTTCTGCCTGCCTGATTGGACCACTTCCCATTGTCGTAGAGAGACATGCTTAGGACCATTGGAAAGCTGGTACCCAACAATGGTTGGGCAGAAACTGGTTGCGAGTCTCTACGACGCTCAGGAGTGGAGATATTAACCGATCAATCTTTCAACGCGCCCTCCTGTGGACACATCTGGTACTGCAAAATCTATTTTATTTTATAACTCAATAACCCAATGACCTAGAGACGTGAAATTGACAAGAAATATGCATCAACCCCAGTTGCACACATACCCCCATTTTCAGCTAACTGGTACCACCAGGAATTATTTTGCTTATAACGTCTTAACCCAGTGCCCTAGACATTTGGCCTTCAGAAAACACAGACATCCAGCACTGTTGCAATAGTACAAGGGGTTTCGGCCTCCAGGCACCACCTCAGCAAAAGTTATTCAAGAAAGAATGCTTCTGCCTGCCTGATTTGACCACTTCCCATTGTCGTAGAGAGACATGTTTAGGACCATTGGAAAGCTGGTACACAACAATGGTAGGGCAGAAACTGGTTGCGAGTCTCTACGACGCTCAGGAGTGGAGATATTAACCGATCAATCTTTCAACGCGCCCTCCTGTGGACACATCTGGTACTGCAGAATCTATTTTATTTTATAACTCAATAACCCAATGACCTAGAGACGTGAAATTGAAAAGAAATATGCATCAACCCCAGTTGCACACATACCCCCAATTTCAGCTAACTGGTACCACCAGAAATTATTTTGCTTATAACGTCTTAACCCAGTGCCCTAGACATTTGGCTTTCACAAAACACAGACATCCAGCACTGTTGCAATAGTACAAGGGGTTTCATCCTCCAGGCACCACCTCAGCAAAAGTTATTCAAGAAAGAATGCTTCTGCCTGCCTGATTGGACCACTTCCCATTGTCGTAGAGAGACATGCTTAGGACCATTGGAAAGCTGGTACCCAACAATGGTTGGGCAGAAACTGGTTGCGAGTCTCTACGACGCTCAGGAGTGGAGATATTAACCGATCAATCTTTCAACGCGCCCTCCTGTGGACACATCTGGTACTGCAAAATCTATTTTATTTTATAACTCAATAACCCAATGACCTAGAGACGTGAAATTGACAAGAAATATGCATCAACACCTGTTGCAGACATACGCCCAATTTCAGATACCTGGTACCACCAGAAATTATTTTGCTTATGACGTCTTAACCCAGTGCCCTAGACATTTGGCCTTCACAAAACACAGACATCCAGCACTGTTGCAATAGTACAAGGGGTTTCAGCCTCCAGGCACCACCTCAGCAAAAGTTATTCAAGAAAGAATGCTTCTGCCTGCCTGATTGGACCACTTCCCATTGTCGTAGAGAGACATGCTTAGGACCATTGGAAAGCTGGTACCCAACAATGGTTGGGCAGAAACTGGTTGCGAGTCTCTACGACGCTCAGGAGTGGAGATATTAACCGATCAATCTTTCAACGCGCCCTCCTGTGGACACATCTGGTACTGCAAAATCTATTTTATTTTATAACTCAATAACCCAATGACCTAGAGACGTGAAATTGACAAGAAATATGCATCAACACCTGTTGCAGACATACGCCCAATTTCAGATACCTGGTACCACCAGAAATTATTTTGCTTATGACGTCTTAACCCAGTGCCCTAGACATTTGGCCTTCACAAAACACAGACATCCAGCACTGTTGCAATAGTACAAGGGGTTTCAGCCTCCAGGCACCACCTCAGCAAAAGTTATTCAAGAAAGAATGCTTCTGCCTGCCTGATTGGACCACTTCCCATTGTTGTAGAGAAACATGCTTACGAACATTGGAAAGCTGGTACCCAACAATGGTGGGGCAGAAACTGGTTGCGAGTCTCTACGACACTCAGGAGTGGAGATATTAACCGATCAATCTTTCAACGCGCCCTCCTGTGGACACATCTGGTACTGCAGAATCTATTTTATTTTATAACTCAATAACCCAATGACCTAGAGACATGAAATTGACAAGAAATATGCATCAACACCTGTTGCAGACATACCCCCAATTTCAGCTAACTGGTACCACCAGAAATTATTTTGCTTATAACGTCTTAACCCAGTGCCCTAGACATTTGGCTTTCACAAAACACAGACATCCAGCACTGTTGCAATAGTACAAGGGGTTTCAGCCTCCAGACACCACCTCAGCAAAAGTTATTCAAGAAAGAATGCTTCTGCCTGCCTGATTGGACCACTTCCCATTGTCGTAGAGAGACATGCTTAGGACCATTGGAAAGCTGGTACCCAACAATGGTTGGGCAGAAACTGGTTGCGAGTCTCTACGACGCTCAGGAGTGGAGATATTAACCGATCAATCTTTCAACGCGCCCTCCTGTGGACACATCTGGTACTGCAAAATCTACTTTATTTTATAACTCAATAACCCAATGACCTAGAGACGTGAAATTGACAAGAAATATGCATCAACCCCAGTTGCACACATACCCCCATTTTCAGCTAACTGGTACCACCAGGAATTATTTTGCTTATAACGTCTTAACCCAGTGCCCTAGACATTTGGCCTTCAGAAAACACAGACATCCAGCACTGTTGCAATAGTACAAGGGGTTTCGGCCTCCAGGCACCACCTCAGCAAAAGTTATTCAAGAAAGAATGCTTCTGCCTGCCTGATTTGACCACTTCCCATTGTCGTAGAGAGACATGTTTAGGACCATTGGAAAGCTGGTACACAACAATGGTAGGGCAGAAACTGGTTGCGAGTCTCTACGACGCTCAGGAGTGGAGATATTAACCGATCAATCTTTCAACGCGCCCTCCTGTGGAAACATCTGGTACTGCAAAATATATTTTATTTTATAACTCAATAACCCAATGACCTAGAGACGTGAAATTGACAAGAAATATGCATCAACCCCAGTTGCACACATACCCCCATTTTCAGCTAACTGGTACCACCAGGAATTATTTTGCTTATAACGTCTTAACCCAGTGCCCTAGACATTTGGCCTTCAGAAAACACAGACATCCAGCACTGTTGCAATAGTACAAGGGGTTTCGGCCTCCAGGCACCACCTCAGCAAAAGTTATTCAAGAAAGAATGCTTCTGCCTGCCTGATTTGACCACTTCCCATTGTCGTAGAGAGACATGTTTAGGACCATTGGAAAGCTGGTACACAACAATGGTAGGGCAGAAACTGGTTGCGAGTCTCTACGACGCTCAGGAGTGGAGATATTAACCGATCAATCTTTCAACGCGCCCTCCTGTGGAAACATCTGGTACTGCAAAATATATTTTATTTTATAACTCAATAACCCAATGACCTAGAGACGTGAAATTGACAAGAAATATGCATCAACACCTGTTGCAGACATACCCCCAATTTCAGATACCTGGTACCACCAGAAATTATTTTGCTTATGACGTCTTAACCCAGTGCCCTAGACATTTGGCCTTCACAAAACACAGACATCCAGCACTGTTGCAATAGTACAAGGGGTTTCGGCCTCCAGGCACCACCTCAGCAAAAGTTATTCAAGAAAGAATGTTTCTGCCTGCCTGATTTGACCACTTCCCATTGTCGTAGAGAGACATGCTTAGGACCATTGGAAAGCTGGTACCCAACAATGGTGGGGCAGAAACTGGTTGCGAGTCTCTACGACACTCAGGAGTGGAGATATTAACCGATCAATCTTTCAACGCGCCCTCCTGTGGACACATCTGGTACTGCAGAATCTATTTTATTTTATAACTCAATAACCCAATGACCTAGAGACATGAAATTGACAAGAAATATGTATCAACACCTGTTGCAGACATACCCCCAATTTCAGCTAACTGGTACCACCAGAAATTATTTTGCTTATAACGTCTTAACCCAGTGCCCTAGACATTTGGCTTTCACAAAACACAGACATCCAGCACTGTTGCAATAGTACAAGGGGTTTCAGCCTCCAGACACCACCTCAGCAAAAGTTATTCAAGAAAGAATGCTTCTGCCTGCCTGATTGGACCACTTCCCATTGTCGTAGAGAGACATGCTTAGGACCATTGGAAAGCTGGTACCCAACAATGGTTGGGCAGAAACTGGTTGCGAGTCTCTACGACGCTCAGGAGTGGAGATATTAACCGATCAATCTTTCAACGCGCCCTCCTGTGGACACATCTGGTACTGCAAAATTTATTTTATTTTATAACTCAATAACCCAATGACCTAGAGACGTGAAATTGACAAGAAATATGCATCAACCCCAGTTGCACACATACCCCCATTTTCAGCTTACTGGTACCACCAGGAATTATTTTGCTTATAACGTCTTAACCCAGTGCCCTAGACATTTGGCCTTCAGAAAACACAGACATCCAGCACTGTTGCAATAGTACAAGGGGTTTCGGCCTCCAGGCACCACCTCAGCAAAAGTTATTCAAGAAAGAATGTTTCTGCCTGCCTGATTTGACCACTTCCCATTGTCGTAGAGAGACATGCTTAGGACCATTGGAAAGCTGGTACCCAACAATGGTTGGGCAGAAACTGGTTGCGAGTCTCTACGACGCTCAGGAGTGGAGATATTAACCGATCAATCTTTCAACGCGCCCTCCTGTGGACACATCTGGTACTGCAAAATCTATTTTATTTTATAACTCAATAACCCAATGACCTAGAGACGTGAAATTGACAAGAAATATGCATCACCCCCTGTTGCAGACATACCCGCAATTTCAGCTGCCTGGTACCACCAGAAATTATTTTGCTTATAACGTCTTAACCCAGTGCCCTAGACATTTGGCCTTCACAAAACATAGGCATCCAGCACTGTTGCAATAGTACAAGGGGTTTCGGCCTACAGGCACCACCTCAGCAAAAGTTATTCAAGAAAGAATGCTTCTGCCTACCTGATTGGACCACTTCCCATTGTCGTAGAGAGACATGCTTAGGACCATTGGAAAGCTGGTACCCAACAATGGTTGGGCAGAAACTGGTTGCGAGTCTCTACGACGCTCAGGAGTGGAGATATTAACCGATAAATCTTTCACCTCGCCCTCCTGTGGACACATCTGGTACTGCAAAATCTATTTTATTTTATAACTCAATAACCCAATGACCTAGAGACGTGAAATTGACAAGAAATATGCATCAACACCTGTTGCAGACATACGCCCAATTTCAGATACCTGGTACCACCAGAAATTATTTTGCTTATGACGTCTTAACCCACTGCCCTAGACATTTGGCCTTCACAAAACACAGACATCCAGCACTGTTGCAATAGTACAAGGGGTTTCAGCCTCCAGGCACCACCTCAGCAAAAGTTATTCAAGAAAGAATGCTTCTGCCTGCCTGATTGGACCACTTCCCATTGTCGTAGAGAGACATGCTTAGGACCATTGGAAAGCTGGTACCCAACAATGGTTGGGCAGAAACTGGTTGCGAGTCTCTACGACGCTCAGGAGTGGAGATATTAACCGATCAATCTTTCAACGCGCCCTCCTGTGGACACATCTGGTACTGCAAAATCTATTTTATTTTATAACTCAATAACCCAATGACCTAGAGACGTGAAATTGACAAGAAATATGCATCAACCCCAGTTGCAGACATACCCCCAATTTCAGATACCTGGTACCACCAGAAATTATTTTGCTTATGACGTCTTAACCCAGTGCCCTAGACATTTGGCCTTCACAAAACACAGACATCCAGCACTGTTGCAATAGTACAAGGGTTTTCGGCCTCCAGGCACCACCTCAGCAAAAGTTATTCAAGAAAGAATGTTTCTGCCTGCCTGATTTGACCACTTCCCATTGTCGTAGAGAGACATGCTTAGGACCATTGGAAAGCTGGTACCCAACAATGGTGGGGCAGAAACTGGTTGCGAGTCTCTACGACACTCAGGAGTGGAGATATTAACCGATCAATCTTTCAACGCGCCCTCCTGTGGACCCATCTGGTACTGCAAAATCTATTTTATTTTATAACTCAATAACCCAATGACCTAGAGACGTGAAATTGACAAGAAATATGCATCACCCCCTGTTGCAGACATACCCGCAATTTCAGCTGCCTGGTACCACCAGAAATTATTTTGCTTATAACGTCTTAACCCAGTGCCCTAGACATTTGGCCTTCACAAAACATAGGCATCCAGCACTGTTGCAATAGTACAAGGGGTTTCGGCCTACAGGCACCACCTCAGCAAAAGTTATTCAAGAAAGAATGCTTCTGCCTACCTGATTGGACCACTTCCCATTGTCGTAGAGAGACATGCTTAGGACCATTGGAAAGCTGGTACCCAACAATGGTTGGGCAGAAACTGGTTGCGAGTCTCTACGACGCTCAGGAGTGGAGATATTAACCGATAAATCTTTCACCTCGCCCTCCTGTGGACACATCTGGTACTGCAAAATCTATTTTATTTTATAACTCAATAACCCAATGACCTAGAGACGTGGAATTGACAAGAAATATGCATCAACACCTGTTGCAGACATACGCCCAATTTCAGATACCTGGTACCACCAGAAATTATTTTGCTTATGACGTCTTAACCCACTGCCCTAGACATTTGGCCTTCACAAAACACAGACATCCAGCACTGTTGCAATAGTACAAGGGGTTTCAGCCTCCAGGCACCACCTCAGCAAAAGTTATTCAAGAAAGAATGCTTCTGCCTGCCTGATTGGACCACTTCCCATTGTCGTAGAGAGACATGCTTAGGACCATTGGAAAGCTGGTACCCAACAATGGTTGGGCAGAAACTGGTTGCGAGTCTCTACGACGCTCAGGAGTGGAGATATTAACCGATCAATCTTTCAACGCGCCCTCCTGTGGACACATCTGGTACTGCAAAATCTATTTTATTTTATAACTCAATAACCCAATGACCTAGAGACGTGAAATTGACAAGAAATATGCATCAACCCCAGTTGCAGACATACCCCCAATTTCAGATACCTGGTACCACCAGAAATTATTTTGCTTATGACGTCTTAACCCAGTGCCCTAGACATTTGGCCTTCACAAAACACAGACATCCAGCACTGTTGCAATAGTACAAGGGTTTTCGGCCTCCAGGCACCACCTCAGCAAAAGTTATTCAAGAAAGAATGTTTCTGCCTGCCTGATTTGACCACTTCCCATTGTCGTAGAGAGACATGCTTAGGACCATTGGAAAGCTGGTACCCAACAATGGTGGGGCAGAAACTGGTTGCGAGTCTCTACGACACTCAGGAGTGGAGATATTAACCGATCAATCTTTCAACGCGCCCTCCTGTGGACACATCTGGTACTGCAGAATCTATTTTATTTTATAACTCAATAACCCAATGACCTAGAGACATGAAATTGACAAGAAATATGTATCAACACCTGTTGCAGACATACCCCCAATTTCAGCTAACTGGTACCACCAGAAATTATTTTGCTTATAACGTCTTAACCCAGTGCCCTAGACATTTGGCTTTCACAAAACACAGACATCCAGCACTGTTGCAATAGTACAAGGGGTTTCAGCCTCCAGACACCACCTCAGCAAAAGTTATTCAAGAAAGAATGCTTCTGCCTGCCTGATTGGACCACTTCCCATTGTCGTAGAGAGACATGCTTAGGACCATTGGAAAGCTGGTACCCAACAATGGTTGGGCAGAAACTGGTTGCGAGTCTCTACGACGCTCAGGAGTGGAGATATTAACCGATCAATCTTTCAACGCGCCCTCCTGTGGACACATCTGGTACTGCAAAATCTATTTTATTTTATAACTCAATAACCCAATGACCTAGAGACGTGAAATTGACAAGAAATATGCATCAACCCCAGTTGCACACATACCCCCATTTTCAGCTTACTGGTACCACCAGGAATTATTTTGCTTATAACGTCTTAACCCAGTGCCCTAGACATTTGGCCTTCAGAAAACACAGACATCCAGCACTGTTGCAATAGTACAAGGGGTTTCGGCCTCCAGGCACCACCTCAGCAAAAGTTATTCAAGAAAGAATGCTTCTGCCTGCCTGATTTGACCACTTCCCATTGTCGTAGAGAGACATGTTTAGGACCATTGAAAAGCTGGTACACAACAATGGTGGGGCAGAAACTGGTTGCGAGTCTCTACGACGCTCAGGAGTGGAGATATTAACCGATCAATCTTTCAACGCGCCCTCCTGTGGAAACATCTGGTACTGCAAAATATATTTTATTTTATAACTCAATAACCCAATGACCTAGAGACGTGAAATTGACAAGAAATATGCATCAACACCTGTTGCAGACATACCCCCAATTTCAGATACCTGGTACCACCAGAAATTATTTTGCTTATGACGTCTTAACCCAGTGCCCTAGACATTTGGCCTTCACAAAACACAGACATCCAGCACTGTTGCAATAGTACAAGGGGTTTCGGCCTCCAGGCACCACCTCAGCAAAAGTTATTCAAGAAAGAATGTTTCTGCCTGCCTGATTTGACCACTTCCCATTGTCGTAGAGAGACATGCTTAGGACCATTGGAAAGCTGGTACCCAACAATGGTTGGGCAGAAACTGGTTGCGAGTCTCTACGACGCTCAGGAGTGGAGATATTAACCGATCAATCTTTCAACGCGCCCTCCTGTGGACACATCTGGTACTGCAAAATCTTTTTTATTTTATAACTCAATAACCCAATGACCTAGAGACGTGAAATTGACAAGAAATATGCATCAACCCCAGTTGCACACATACCCCCAATTTCAGCTAACTGGTACCACCAGAAATTATTTTGCTTATAACGTCTTAACCCAGTGCCCTAGACATTTGGCTTTCACAAAACACAGACATCCAGCACTGTTGCAATAGTACAAGGGGTTTCAGCCTCCAGGCACCACCTCAGCAAAAGTTATTCAAGAAAGAATGCTTCTGCCTGCCTGATTGGACCACTTCCCATTGTCATAGAGAGACATGCTTAGGACCATTGGAAAGCTGGTACCCAACAATGGTGGGGCAGAAGCTGGTTGCGAGTCTCTACGACGCTCCGGAGTGGAGATATTAACCGATCAATCTTTCAACGCGCCCTCCTGTGGAAACATCTGGTACTGCAAAATATATTTTATTTTATAACTCAATAACCCAATGACCTAGAGACGTGAAATTGACAAGAAATATGCATCACCCCCTGTTGCAGACATACCCGCAATTTCAGCTGCCTGGTACCACCAGAAATTATTTTGCTTATAACGTCTTAACCCAGTGCCCTAGACATTTGGCCTTCACAAAACATAGGCATCCAGCACTGTTGCAATAGTACAAGGGGTTTCGGCCTACAGGCACCACCTCAGCAAAAGTTATTCAAGAAAGAATGCTTCTGCCTACCTGATTGGACCACTTCCCATTGTCGTAGAGAGACATGCTTAGGACCATTGGAAAGCTGGTACCCAACAATGGTTGGGCAGAAACTGGTTGCGAGTCTCTACGACGCTCAGGAGTGGAGATATTAACCGATAAATCTTTCACCTCGCCCTCCTGTGGACACATCTGGTACTGCAAAATCTATTTTATTTTATAACTCAATAACCCAATGACCTAGAGACGTGAAATTGACAAGAAATATGCATCAACACCTGTTGCAGACATACGCCCAATTTCAGATACCTGGTACCACCAGAAATTATTTTGCTTATGACGTCTTAACCCACTGCCCTAGACATTTGGCCTTCACAAAACACAGACATCCAGCACTGTTGCAATAGTACAAGGGGTTTCAGCCTCCAGGCACCACCTCAGCAAAAGTTATTCAAGAAAGAATGCTTCTGCCTGCCTGATTGGACCACTTCCCATTGTCGTAGAGAGACATGCTTAGGACCATTGGAAAGCTGGTACCCAACAATGGTTGGGCAGAAACTGGTTGCGAGTCTCTACGACGCTCAGGAGTGGAGATATTAACCGATCAATCTTTCAACGCGCCCTCCTGTGGACACATCTGGTACTGCAAAATCTATTTTATTTTATAACTCAATAACCCAATGACCTAGAGACGTGAAATTGACAAGAAATATGCATCAACCCCAGTTGCAGACATACCCCCAATTTCAGATACCTGGTACCACCAGAAATTATTTTGCTTATGACGTCTTAACCCAGTGCCCTAGACATTTGGCCTTCACAAAACACAGACATCCAGCACTGTTGCAATAGTACAAGGGTTTTCGGCCTCCAGGCACCACCTCAGCAAAAGTTATTCAAGAAAGAATGTTTCTGCCTGCCTGATTTGACCACTTCCCATTGTCGTAGAGAGACATGCTTAGGACCATTGGAAAGCTGGTACCCAACAATGGTGGGGCAGAAACTGGTTGCGAGTCTCTACGACACTCAGGAGTGGAGATATTAACCGATCAATCTTTCACCTCGCCCTCCTGTGGACACATCTGGTACTGCAAAATCTATTTTATTTTATAACTCAATAACCCAATGACCTAGAGACGTGAAATTGACAAGAAATATGCATCAACACCTGTTGCAGACATACGCCCAATTTCAGATACCTGGTACCACCAGAAATTATTTTGCTTATGACGTCTTAACCCACTGCCCTAGACATTTGGCCTTCACAAAACACAGACATCCAGCACTGTTGCAATAGTACAAGGGGTTTCAGCCTCCAGGCACCACCTCAGCAAAAGTTATTCAAGAAAGAATGCTTCTGCCTGCCTGATTGGACCACTTCCCATTGTCGTAGAGAGACATGCTTAGGACCATTGGAAAGCTGGTACCCAACAATGGTTGGGCAGAAACTGGTTGCGAGTCTCTACGACGCTCAGGAGTGGAGATATTAACCGATCAATCTTTCAACGCGCCCTCCTGTGGACACATCTGGTACTGCAAAATCTATTTTATTTTATAACTCAATAACCCAATGACCTAGAGACGTGAAATTGACAAGAAATATGCATCACCCCCTGTTGCAGACATACCCGCAATTTCAGCTGCCTGGTACCACCAGAAATTATTTTGCTTATAACGTCTTAACCCAGTGCCCTAGACATTTGGCCTTCACAAAACATAGGCATCCAGCACTGTTGCAATAGTACAAGGGGTTTCGGCCTACAGGCACCACCTCAGCAAAAGTTATTCAAGAAAGAATGCTTCTGCCTACCTGATTGGACCACTTCCCATTGTCGTAGAGAGACATGCTTAGGACCATTGGAAAGCTGGTACCCAACAATGGTGGGGCAGAAACTGGTTGCGAGTCTCTACGACACTCAGGAGTGGAGATATTAACCGATCAATCTTTCAACGCGCCCTCCTGTGGACACATCTGGTACTGCAGAATCTATTTTATTTTATAACTCAATAACCCAATGACCTAGAGACATGAAATTGACAAGAAATATGTATCAACACCTGTTGCAGACATACCCCCAATTTCAGCTAACTGGTACCACCAGAAATTATTTTGCTTATAACGTCTTAACCCAGTGCCCTAGACATTTGGCTTTCACAAAACACAGACATCCAGCACTGTTGCAATAGTACAAGGGGTTTCAGCCTCCAGACACCACCTCAGCAAAAGTTATTCAAGAAAGAATGCTTCTGCCTGCCTGATTGGACCACTTCCCATTGTCGTAGAGAGACATGCTTAGGACCATTGGAAAGCTGGTACCCAACAATGGTTGGGCAGAAACTGGTTGCGAGTCTCTACGACGCTCAGGAGTGGAGATATTAACCGATCAATCTTTCAACGCGCCCTCCTGTGGACACATCTGGTACTGCAAAATCTATTTTATTTTATAACTCAATAACCCAATGACCTAGAGACGTGAAATTGACAAGAAATATGCATCACCCCCTGTTGCAGACATACCCGCAATTTCAGCTGCCTGGTACCACCAGAAATTATTTTGCTTATAACGTCTTAACCCAGTGCCCTAGACATTTGGCCTTCACAAAACATAGGCATCCAGCACTGTTGCAATAGTACAAGGGGTTTCGGCCTACAGGCACCACCTCAGCAAAAGTTATTCAAGAAAGAATGCTTCTGCCTACCTGATTGGACCACTTCCCATTGTCGTAGAGAGACATGCTTAGGACCATTGGAAAGCTGGTACCCAACAATGGTTGGGCAGAAACTGGTTGCGAGTCTCTACGACGCTCAGGAGTGGAGATATTAACCGATAAATCTTTCACCTCGCCCTCCTGTGGACACATCTGGTACTGCAAAATCTATTTTATTTTATAACTCAATAACCCAATGACCTAGAGACGTGAAATTGACAAGAAATATGCATCAACACCTGTTGCAGACATACCCCCAATTTCAGATACCTGGTACCACCAGAAATTATTTTGCTTATGACGTCTTAACCCAGTGCCCTAGACATTTGGCCTTCACAAAACACAGACATCCAGCACTGTTGCAATAGTACAAGGGGTTTCAGCCTCCAGGCACCACCTCAGCAAAAGTTATTCAAGAAAGAATGCTTCTGCCTGCCTGATTGGACCACTTCCCATTGTTGTAGAGAAACATGCTTACGACCATTGGAAAGCTGGTACCCAACAATGGTGGGGCAGAAACTGGTTGCGAGTCTCTACGACACTCAGGAGTGGAGATATTAACTGATCAATCTTTCAACGCGCCCTCCTGTGGACACATCTGGTACTGCAGCATCTATTTTATTTTATAACTCAATAACCCAATGACCTAGAGACGTGAAATTGAAAAGAAATATGCATCAACCCCAGTTGCACACATACCCCCAATTTCAGCTAACTGGTACCACCAGAAATTATTTTGCTTATAACGTCTTAACCCAGTGCCCTAGACATTTGGCTTTCACAAAACACAGACATCCAGCACTGTTGCAATAGTACAAGGGGTTTCAGCCTCCAGGCACCACCTCAGCAAAAGTTATTCAAGAAAGAATGCTTCTGCCTGCCTGATTGGACCACTTCCCATTGTCGTAGAGAGACATGCTTAGGACCATTGGAAAGCTGGTACCCAACAATGGTTGGGCAGAAACTGGTTGCGAGTCTCTACGACGCTCAGGAGTGGAGATATTAACCGATCAATCTTTCAACGCGCCCTCCTGTGGACACATCTGGTACTGCAAAATCTATTTTATTTTATAACTCAATAACCCAATGACCTAGAGACGTGAAATTGACAAGAAATATGCATCAACACCTGTTGCAGACATACCCCCAATTTCAGATACCTGGTACCACCAGAAATTATTTTGCTTATGACGTCTTAACCCAGTGCCCTAGACATTTGGCCTTCACAAAACACAGACATCCAGCACTGTTGCAATAGTACAAGGGGTTTCAGCCTCCAGGCACCACCTCAGCAAAAGTTATTCAAGAAAGAATGCTTCTGCCTGCCTGATTGGACCACTTCCCATTGTCATAGAGAGACATGCTTAGGACCATTGGAAAGCTGGTACCCAACAATGGTTGGGCAGAAACTGGTTGCGAGTCTCTACGACGCTCAGGAGTGGAGATATTAACCGATAAATCTTTCAACTCGCCCTCCTGTGGACACATCTGGTACTGCAAAATCTATTTTATTTAATAACTCAATAACCCAATGACCTAGAGACATGAAATTGACAAGAAATATGCATCAACACCTGTTGCACACATAATCCCAATTTCAGCTAACTGGTACCACCAGAAATTATTTTGCTTATAACGTCTTAACCCAGTGCCCTAGACATTTGGCTTTCACAAAACACAGACATCCAGCACTGTTGCAATAGTACAAGGGGTTTCAGCCTCCAGACACCACCTCAGCAAAAGTTATTCAAGAGAGAATGCTTCTGCCTGCCTGATTGGACCACTTCCCATTGTCATAGAGAGACATGCTTAGGACCATTGGAAAGCTGGTACCCAACAATGGTGGGGCAGAAACTGGTTGCGAGTCTCTACGACGCTCAGGAGTGGAGATATTAACCGATCAATCTTTCAACGCGCCCTCCTGTGGACACATCTGGTACTGCAAAATCTATTTTATTTAATAACTCAATAACCCTATGACCTAGATACGTGAAATTGACAAGAAATATGCATCAACACCTGTTGCACACATAGTCCAAATTTCAGCTAACCGGTACCATCAGAAATTATTTTGCTTATAACGTCTTAACCCAGTGCCCTAGACATTTGGCCTTCACAAAACACAGACATCCAGCACTGTTGCAATAGTACAAGGGGTATCAGCCTCCAGGCACCACCTCAGCAAAAGTTATTCAAGAAAGAATGCTTCTGCCTACCTGATTTGACCACTTCCCATTGAAATGAAATGATACCTTTGTTAGTCCCACAGGGGGAAATTCTTTCTCTTTCTCAGGGATTTGACCCATCCCTGAGGAGCAGTGGGCTGCCACTACACGCGGCGCCCGGGGAGCAAATTGGGGTTCAGTATCTTGCTCAAGGATACTTCAACTTGTGGACTTGCAGGGGCTGAGGATCGAACCACCGACCTTTTGTTCCGTGAACGACCGCTCTACCCCCTGAGCCACAGCCGCCCCCAAATTACTATTGGGGGCGTAGCATCTCTCTCTACGACTATTGTCGTAAGCATGTCTCTCTACGACTATTGTCGTAGAGAGACATGCTTAGGACCATTGGAAAGCTGGTGTCCAACAATTTTTTATTTATTTATTTATTTTACCTTTATTTTACCAGTAAAATCAATTGAGAATAGCTTCTCATTTACAATGATGACCTGGCAAGAGGCCCTAGCAGAAATAAAAACAAAACAAAAAACAAAAAAAAACAGTACGCGTGAATCCAAGACACACATCCAATGAGGTAGAGACAATGAAGTTAAAAACAGCCTAAATAACTACTAGCAATATATAGAGAGAGGAGAAGATGAATTAACATGTACAACAGTCAACTAGGGACTGTTGCAGTTTCCGCTTAAAGATATGGAATGATGGAAGAGCTGAAAGTTTAAGGAAGTTTTGGAGAGAGTTCCAGGCATTTGCTGCTGCAAAACGAAAGGAATTCTGACCAAAGACAGTGCGGGCCTTGGGAATAGACAGAGTAATGAGATCACTGGACCTCAGGTGGTAGTTGTTATGGGAAAGGTGCAGGAGGCTGGAAAGGTATTGAGGTGTCTTCCCTAGTAGAGTCTTGTGGATAAGTAGAAGCCAATGATGAAGTCGCCTGGTGTGGAGGGAGGGCCAGTTTATCAGTTTATACAGTTCACAATGGTGGGTGGAAAAAGGTGCGCCAGTGGCAGAACGGATGGCTGAGTGGTGGAGAACATCAAGCCTGTTAAGGGCACACTTGGAAGCCATTTTATAGATGACATCACCATAATCAAACATAGGGAGTATGGTCATCTTCACCAGAGTATGTTTGGCAGAGTGTGTGAAAGAAGCCTTGTTACGGTAAAGGAACCCCAGTCTGGCCTTAACTTTGGCCTGCAGGTTATTGATGTGAGAAGTGAAAGAAAGTGAGGAGTCCAGCCAGAGACCAAGGTACTTGTAAGAGCTGACAAACTCCAGTTCTGAGCCGTCAGCACAAGTGATCTTGTGGGGGCAGGTGACACTGTTTTTCTGATCAAATAACATACATTTAGTCTTCTTGGAGTTGAGGCGCAGATGAAGGTCGTGAAAAGACTTCTCGATAGAAGTGAGGCTGAGTTGGAGGTTGGATGCGGCGGAGTGGAGTGAAGGGCCGGATGAGTAAATGATGGTATCATCAGCATAGAGATGTATCCGGGAGGCGCCAATAGCCTTGGCCACATCATTTATGTAGATGGAGAACAAGGTTGGGCCCAAGATGGAACCTTGAGGCACGCCCTTAGAGATGTTAAGAGGATCTGACACAAAGTTTTCAGATTTCACTCGCTGTGCACGGTTATCGAGATAGCTGGCAAACCAGTTACTGCAACTCTTGGACAGGCCAATGCTAGAGAGCCTGTGCAAGAGGATCGTATGGTCTACTGAATCGAAGGCCCTGGCCAGGTCTATGAAGGCAGCTGTAGGGTGAGGGTAGGTCAGTCGACCCCCACCTCACCATGTCCTGCGACTTCAGCCCTGGTTTCGCCTTGCTTGAATGATCAAACATGGTCATTCCCTTGGAACAACAATCTGCTCGCCATTGTGGAGTTACAACCCCACAATTCACCTAAAGATAACGCCCGTAATCACAACTTGGGGTCTGTATCAACACAACATCTGCCCTCCTTTAACATATCAAAGAGGACCTGGTTCCACCCCTCCTGACCCCTTGCTGAGTACCAGAGACACACCAGGGTATCAGCCTGCAACTCAAGAGACAATGAGATTGCTTTCTACTCCAAATTACAGGATCCAAAATCCTGCATGGTTTTGGAATCTGGAATTTAATGAATCAATAAAAATTTGACAATCCAACCAACCTTCCATGCATAAATGTTCACCATCCCTCCTGCCTCTTCTCCTCTTCCTCTCATCACGGAAGCAAGAGAAGAAATGTGTTCATGACTGTGCAAGCATAATTTCTGAAAAACTGAACTCTGCAACATTTTCCAATGGAGCATTTCTGATGTTTTCTTTATTATTGTGTGTTTTACTCCTTCATGTAATGTGTTTCTTGTTTTGAATCTAATAAGCACACAGTGATGATTTTCTGCCTGCACCCATTTGAGTTACTGTTTTATTGCACGTGTGCTTTGATGCCTCCTTCTAGTGGAGAGACTCAGATGTCTCGCCCATTGTTTCTATGTCAGCTGGTGATGTGACCGCATATCTTACAGTAAAATAGAACACGCCCTTACTTCCGGAGCTGTGAGGATTCAAAAGCCACGGCACGAAGCCGCTCGCTCTCTTGCTCCGCTTGCTCCTACCTCCACCTGACATGAATTCTGACTCCTGAACGCGGAGATCCCCGTGACTCCATGGATAAGCCCGTGCCCTCCTGCCGCAGCAGAAGAGACTTCTTTTCCCTTTTCTTTAAGACTTAGCTCATACAGTTAGATAGCATTCCTTACCTACGATCTCTGTTAATAGTTGAATTTCTTCACTTCAACTCAGTTATTCGAAGCTCACCTGTGGATCACTCACGCCTGAGTAATTCACTAAGCCCTTCTTTGAGCTGCATTACCCCTCAACTCGCTTCAACGCTGTCAAAGCACGGCCAAGCTGAACACGACCGTCAGGTCCGAAGTTGACAAAGCCGCCAGCCAGCGACGACACGACCCTCCAACATCTGAGATTCGGGACCAGGATCCGGTGGACTTCGAACAGCATCCTCCGCGAGTATCCGGTCGGTGACCCCTCCTGATAACTCGCCAAGGCGTGCTTTCGTCCCTACCCGGAGACCGGCTGAAAAGTAAGCTAACCCGAACATCTCTGTGTCTTGGAAAGTGTCATAGCTGATCTGGCATTATTATCCACAATTTACCTAATTTAGTTTCCCTTCAAACTTCCCTTAGACCCCCTTTAGTTTGGTTCACATCACCACGCTATCATCTCGCCTTGTTATAGTTATGTCTTATTCTCTCTCTTTCACTCTGATCTCATGTGACTATCTTTCTGTTATCATCCTATATTAGATTTAGTTTTAGTTTGTTCCTGTGTGCTGTGTGAAATTACATTTGATAATAAAGTAGATTCTTTTAGACCAAGTTTCTGTGTTGATGACTGGAATCATTAGTTCTTGCGATAGAGGACTTGACTTCCTTCATTTGAGACTGATTGAACGCTATTATTTAGTAATTAATTAATCTGGGTTATATTTACAGCTTTCTTAAGGAATCCTTCCGACCTTAGGAATATAGCTTTAGGAAGGTGGTGCTCCTCGAGGTATTCTTTCATAACCCTGTCTGATTAATTAATAGCTTTATAATATGATAATTAATATATGATCATTTTGATCATATACTACGATCGTTAACCTCCTTTTAACCCTACACAGCTATGCAGACCTGTTTATTGTCCATGGCGGTGATGATGTCATCGAGGACCTTCAGGGTGGTGGTGATGCAACCGTGGCCAGTTCTGAACCCCGACTGCAAATCTGACAGGATATGGTTGGAGTCAATGAAGTGGGTTAGCTGTTTGTGGACTAACCTCTCTAAGACTTTGGCCAGGCAAGGCAGGATGGATATAGGCCTGGGGGGAGCAAAAACTGGTTGCGAGTCTCTACGATGCTCAGGAGCGGAGATATTAACCGATTAATCTTCCGAAGCGCCGTCCTGTGGAAGCATCTGGTACTGCAAAATATATTTTATTTTATAACTCACTAACCCAATGATCTAGAGACTTGAAATTGACCAGAAATAAGCATCAACACGAATTGCACACATTCTCCCACTTTCAGCGTCCTGGCGCTACCAGAACATATTTTGCTTATAACTAACTAACCCAGGGCCCTAGACATTTGGTCTTTACAGGACATATGCATCCACCACTGGTGCAATAGTACACCAGCTTTCAGCCTCCAGCCACCACCTCAACAAAAGTTATTCAATAAAGAACGCTTCAGGCTGGCCGATTTGACCACTTCCCATTGTCGTAGAGAGACATGCTTAGAACCGTTGGAAAGCTGGTGTCCAACAATGGGGGAGTGGAAACTGGCTGCGAGTCTCTATGACCCTCAGGAGCGGAGATATTAACCGATGAATCTTTCAACGCGCCCTCCTGTGGACGCATCTGGTACTGCAAAAGACATTTTATTTTATAACTCGCTAACCCAATGACCGAGAGACTTGAAATTGACAGGAAATACGCATCAACATGAGTTGCACACATCCCCCCACTTTCAGCTTCCGGGCGCCACCAGAACATATTTTGGTTATAACTTCCTAACCCAGTGCCCAAGACATTTGGCCTTTACAGCACATATGCATCCACCATTGGTGCAATAGTACACCAGCTTTCAGCCTCCAGCCACCACCTCAACAAAAGTTATTCAAGAAAGAACACTTCAGGCTGGCCGATTTGACCACTTCCCGTTGCCGTAGAGAGACATGCTTAGTACCATTGGAAAGCTGGTGTCCAACAATGGGGGATCAGAAACTAGTTACAAGTCTCTACAACGCTCAAGAGAGGAGTTATTAATCGACCAATCTTTAAACGTTCCCTCCTCTGGACGCATCCACAAATCCAATCCACGGGAGGTGAAAAAGTCATTCAGGATAAATGTGTTATTCACTAGCGATCCAGCATTTACCAGGGCAAACCTGGTAGGAGCCGTGACATTTGCCATCTGGGGTGTCTGTCCCAGTGGCCGAAGGCTTCGTCGGTTTATCCCACCTCTGCGGAGACGAGGGGAACAGGTGCGGGGGAGCGGGACTTCCTCATCCCTATCGACAACAGGTATCAGCCAGGTGCCGACAGGATCCCAGGAGCACCAAGGGATAAGGCAGCGAGATACCGATCCATATTCCTCTAAGATACAGCAGGGAATCCGACTTGTGCCATGAGACCGCGCCAGATAGGTTTTCAGTTTAACCAGCCGGCCGCTGCGTTTACCCCGCTGTCTGTGACGCCTGCTTCAGGGTGGAGGAGCCTCAGTGCGGAACAGGTGAGGAGGAATTCCGGATGAGAGTGGGGGAATAGACGACTTCAACACTAACACAAACAGAACTGACAGCGGCAGATGGCGTGCCAAACACACTGGCACCATCACTCCCGCACAATCACAACCTCCTCTGAAGAGGTAAGACCTGGGGCCTCATTTATAAAACTGTGCATAGGACTGACATCAGAAGGGGGCGTATGGACAAACATACGATTTGGGTGCGCACAAAAATATTCTGATTTATAAAACAGTGTGCGCGCACATCGTATGCTGATTTCCCTTTATAAATCACAAACTTCTCTAAATGTGGCGCACCTGTGCAAGCTTCATGGCACGCCCACAGTTGCCTATAAAAAGCCAGTGAAACGTCCCTGATAAATATTCATGATTACTGAATTAATTAGGAGCATCACGGAGAAATGGGCATTAAAAGAAACTATTTTGAGGACACTCTGCTGGTGTAATAAACGCCAAAAAGGCCCTACAACGGCAGCAAGTGACCAAAGCCATTAATGTTGCTGCCTCAGAAGGTCGGACTGTGGCAGAGGTAAAAAAAAAGTGGTCCGACCTGAAAGTTAATGCAAAGAAGCGCATCGCATTACACCGGCGGAGTGTGTGTGCCACGGGCGGTGGAGTCGGGGAAACTGGAGCTGACCCAGGCCACCGAGCCACTTCATCTGTGAGTAACATGTCCCCATCACATATGATTTGGACATTGATTGAATTAAAATGTTTGCGCTTGATGAATGCAAATTCATTGTCACTCGGGGCCCTTATTGCAAAATGCATACAGTCAATATCACCTATTACATTTGGGTAACCGGTCTTTGCTGCAAATTGCGTTTTTGTTTGCCTGTTCACCCTGTAAGGAAACTTTATGTACAGGTGCGACAAACCAATTATACCAGCTAAGACTTCTGGCATAGCAAGGCTGAAAGTTGGTGAGATATCCCTGACCTGTGAGCTAGGTCCCTCTGAAAAGTGGCGGTTGCCAGAAATCCGAGTTTTGACAGGATTTGAATTTGGGCTGCACGAGATGGTTCCTGTGGGTGCGTCGCTGTAATGCTGGGCCCAGTGCAGCACAGAGATCCAAAACGACCGCTCGTCATCATTGGCCAGAAGGTCCTGATGGTCCCTGAAGAATCGCTCCCTTCGAAGCCATCCGTTCGCCACATCTTTCAACAGTACCAAATCAGCCATTGTGCGTCATTACGCATTGTGATAAGACTCCTTTTTATACTCAACTATTTGATGGAACCTAAAAAGCTACAGGTGTGGGAATTATCCATATTGTAAATGACAATCACTTCTGTGCGACTAATTAAAGTATTAATTATGATAATAATAATGATGTTATTGGTATAGCAGCTGTCAAAACACGGTTACAAAGCCCATTACACAGAACGCATTTAAAACATAGAGATAAATCAAAGTAAGAGTCATAACAAGTGAACACACTATGAAACAAAAATATACTATAGCCTATATAAAATCAATAAATGAAACTGCACACTTGCAACGGAATGTGGCATCTAAAAAGACTTCCGTGTCTTTTGACCAACGGGTTACTTTTTTATTTATGAGAATGAATTTCATTAACATAGAGAATATAGTGGCCCATGGTGGCGGTGGGGTTATGGTATGGGCAGGCATATGCTACGGACAACGAACACAGGTGCATTGTATTGATGGCATTGTGAATGCACTGAGATACCGTGACGAGATCCTGAGGTCCATTGTTGTGCCATTCATCCACCACCATCACCTCATGTTGCAGCATGATAATGCACGGCCCCATGTTGCAAGGATCTGTACACAATTCCTGGAAGCTAAAAACATCCCAGTCCTTGCATGGCCTCCATACTCCCCGGACATGTCACCCATTGAGCATGTTTGGGATGCTCTGGATCGGCGTATACGACAGCGTGTTCCAGTTCCTGCCAATATCCAGCAACTTCGCACAGCCATTGAAGAGGAGTGGACCAACATTCCACAGGCCACAATCAACAACCTGATCAACTCCATGCGAAGGAGATGTGTTGCACTGCATGAGGCAAATGGTGGTCACACCAGATACTGACTGGTTTTCTGACCCCCCCTGCATATCTGTGAAATCCATACTTCAGTGCCTAAAAAATGTCTCTTTTCAAGATAAAACTGCACATTTTAGAGTGGCCTTTTATTGTGACCAGCCTAAGGCACACCTGTGCAATAATCATGCTGTCTAATCAGCATCTTGATATGCCACACCTGTCAGGTGGATGTGTTATCTTGGCAAAGGAGAAGTGCTCGCTAACACAGATTTAAACAAGTTTGTGAACAAAAGTTGAGAGAAATAGGCCTTTTGAGTACATAGAAAAAGTCTTAGATCTTTGCTTTCAACTCATGAAAAATTGGAGCTAAAACAAAAGTGTTGCATTTATATTTTTGTTCAGTGTGTATATATATAAAGTATTATATATGCATCACAACCTCCTTCACGTAACCTCTCCTCAGCCCTTGATGATGACTGGTGACAAATATTGCTGAATAAATCTCAATCAGACTTTTCCTTGTTAGAAAAAGGTTAAGAAAAATCTCTAACAGCCTCCACTCCTCTAGTTTCACTCCACCAGATGTTGGGACCTGACTGCATGTAATTACTTCAATTCAGCCATACAAGCATCAGTGATGGCCAACATTATATGGCCCAATGCGGTTTCACAAAAGTGATTTGAGGGGCAAAAGGTGGCAGTTGATCACAAATTATCAACTGAAACTGTAGCTACACTTGGTGAGTCAGGTTGATTTGATGTGTGGACACTGTTAATGTAACACAAAAGAGAATGTTCTTAAACTTTAAATCCAAGCATCATATGTTATTATGACTGTATTGTCCTACTCAATCTACATGTTTCTTTCATGCAATAAATGATGTAGCCTCAGAAATGAAGGATTTTGTATTCAGATGACTGCACTGTGCCTGGTGGAGTTAGCCATTATGTTAATGTCAAAGTCAGCACTACACTTTAAAGACCAGAAGGATGTGAAGGATCTTCACACTGGACCACCAGAAGACATTATTCAAATCTCAGCATGACAGGCATCTCATATGATTATATTAAACATGTTTATTTTCAGATTAGATGAAAAATGGGACAGTAAATGTAGGAGCTACTTAATTCATATGTTGACATGCTGCTGGACGATAATCACAGACCAGGACCTGAACGTCTGATTAATGACTCCATGTTTGGACAAGAACTAAAGAAATAAAAGGTCACATATGTTTAGCTCCAGTACCTTTCAAATAATAGGTGCATGTATGTTTTTCCCTGGGTGATTAACAAGAGAAAATGATTTTAGAGCTTGTTACCCCTCTGTGACAAAGTCTATTATGTTTCAGTGTAGGGGAGGTGAAGAAAAGACAATTCATCTTTGATACCAGCTCAGCAGTCAAGGTTAATGTTGTCAATCAGTCAATGCTGTACCACTGCATCTTCATGTGGTCCTGCAGCACCTCACCAGTTCATTGTTCAAACTGGTCATGAGAATAAGGCCAGGAGAAAAGGGACCAACACAGGACTTTTCTTCTCCCTGTGCATTATTCCATCACAGCTCCTGCTTCAAATGGCTGGCACTGTTCCCCTCCAAGTCTGGCTTCTTGCTCTCTGTCTTCTTCTTACCCTTTCTGGTGTTGACTTCATTCTGCTGCTTGTATTTGGCATCGTCCTTCTTGGCAGCCTTCCCAGGGAACACTTGTCCCTCCACAGTGACATCCACACAGCGTTCCTGGGCTACGAGAAAATCTTTGACCTCCCAGGCCATACTGCCATCCCGCAGCATGAAGATGACCCTGTTAGAGCCCACCACGAACCTGCAGGAGGACAGGTGGATTGTAGTAGTTATTATAAATACTACTATAATTCCTCTATTATTATAGCTGTTATTATTATTGTGGTTGAATATGTCTGTGTCCCTGTCCCTGACTCCATCCCTCCCTTTCTCTCTCTCAACACCTCTCTCTCTCTCCCCCAACCTTTCTCTCTCTCTATCTCTCTCACCCCAACCGGTCAAGGAAGAGGGCTGCCCACCTTGAGTCTCGGATCTGCTCGACGTTTCTGCCTTATTTAAAAAGGCAGTTTTTCATCGCCACTGTCGCCGAGTGATGCTCATGGTGGATTGTTGGGTCTCTCCATAATGAAGTTGGTCTAGACCTACTCTTTTTGTAAAGTGCCTTGATATAACTTTTGTTGTGAGTTGGCGCTATATAAATAAATTGAATTGAATTGAAGAAAGAACATTCATATGACGAGAAGGACGATGGAAAAATGAATGGACGATGGAAAATTTAATTGAATTGAATTGAAATCATTCAGTTCATTTTCTACTGGAACTGAACCTACAGAGGAACAGTCATTTTCAACAGTTTCTTTGAACGCGAGTGTGAATGGTTGTTTGTCTGTCTATGTGGCCCTGTGATGAACTGGTGACTTGCCCAGGGTCTCACCCAATGTCAGCTGGGATAGGCTTCAGCCCCCTGCACCCCCTGGATAAGTGGTTACAGAAAATTGATGGTTGTGTCAGTGCTTTGGTTACTGTCTTGACCAGCTGCTATTACTTCTGTACACCAGCAGATGTCACTGTGCTCACTGTGTCTAAAGCACCAGACATTAATAAGAAGTAAACCTGTCCTCTTGAAAGGAAAGCAGGTAAACAAAGTTTTTACTCCAGTTAATGAGTTTGATGAGACTACCTCTGAACATCAAAGTTGGCATTGAAGAGACTGCCCTGCCACAGGCCAGTGATCTCCTCTGTCTCTTTCTCAGTCGGATCTCCTGACACTGTAGCAAAAACCATCAGAGTCCTGCCTTTCTTTGACATCTTGAGCAGCTCCTCTGGCTTGGAGGCATCCACCTTGGAGAAGTCAATGGGAGGAGGAGACCTCCTGTGCTCTGGGAGGTCGCCTTCTTCAATGTCATCATCCTTCTGTGGAACAAAGAGGTGTGTCATAAGAAGCTAACTGTGGTAAGGCAGGTAGATAGGCGAGTTAAATACCGCTGCACCCAGAGAGCACACTATCAATTTAACTAAGCCAAAAAAGTCCGAGAAGAAACATGAACGAACATTGGTGTATAAACCAATTCACAAAACATGAACGAACATTGGTGTATAAACCAATTCACAAAGTTGACATTTACTTGAAGACATCAGAATGCATACTTGATTATCCCGGATTCCTTTGAATGTAACATTACATTTAATTTATTTTTACGTCTCCCATCTAATAAACCACCATGAAAATGTAACTAATGACTGTTAAATACGGAATGGTTGGCTAATCAGATAGCTTGCTAAAAGCTAGGCTAGTAGCTAGCTAACGTCTGCCGGCTGACCGAATGGATACTATTACACGTTCCCGTACCTCCCATTGTTCCAGGAGCCGCGCCATGTCAGCATCATTGTAGTCGCGGATATCTCTCTTCTTCTTGGGCTTCTCTCTGCTGTCAGCCGCTAAAATGAAGAGCAAATGAGTGCAGATCAGGAGCACGACACATCTCCTGAAGTCCGACGCCATGTTTATAGATGCTGTATTCTGATTGGCTCTGGGGTCTGACGGTCACAAGACCGGAAGAGCGTGTCACGGCAGTAAAATACAAGCACGTCATTATAGGGAATTTCAAAATAAAGGCACAATTATTCAAACGTAACGTTCTCTCCTGTCATGAGACTGTATTCAAGCCCTGCGAAGCTCAGTATCATTAGGGAAATCAGATACTGTTAAGATTTAAAGAGAATCACCAGATTTTTTTACTTAAATGCAATAGTTCATGTGGCTACTTCCTGATATTTTTGAGACAAAGTCTTAAAATTACATCTTTATCCGTAAATATTGTCAAAAATAATAGTAATAGAATTATATCCATTGGTTGATATCAAGGCGGAATCTCCATAAATTTCTACAGGAAAAACAAGTCCTGTATTGGACTTATTGTAACTGTATACACACACACACACACACACATATATATATATATATATAGATATATATATATTACTATATATCCCTGACTTTATTTTGAAAAGGCGATTTCCGGTGTAATGGCGACTATGTCGGCCGTCGGCTAACTTGATGCAGCGGAGATGTCTCATTGCAGATCATCCAGTATTGAAGATTCAGACGGTCGTTAAACGCTAAAGTAGAACGAGAATCTTTCCTCGCGACAACGTTATCGCGAGGCCACCTCCAGTTCATAACATAAACATGGCGGAGAGCTAACTGGAAGCGATGGACTACTTTCGCTCTGTCCAGCAGCCGTTGAGCCCCGACCACACCCTCCTTGCTTCCTCATAGTACTGCAGCGGGAGCGCGCAGCACGACTTAAAATCTCCGGGAGTAACGGCAGCTTCTCACACGTAAGTTTACGGTTCCGTGACCGTGAACCTGCAAGGAAAAGTGAGTTGAATTTTAAGAGACCACGACTGATATGGACACGAGAAACGTGTTGCCACGGAAGATATGCGGGGCTACACGATCTCTGGTCCCGAGTTAAGACGCGGAGGAGGTGGAGGGCGGACACACGGACGATGCATTTGGAGCCGAAGCGACCGGAGCTACTGCTACTTTCTTACCCAGGGCTCTGTCTGAAGAAGAAGAGGCTGAAAGTGGACTGAGGGGGCTGTGTTGGCGGAGAGTTGCCTTTCGGACGATTTTACTCGGGACGACTCATGAAATGATGGTGCTGGGGGGAAACACAATTCTCCCCGCTGTCGAGACGAGCAGCCCGGGTGGTGCCCTGTTTGTTAGCAGCATGCGTTCACCAGGCCGGTCACACTCTGTGGGAACAAGTCGGAAAACATCTCGGTGCTGTTTCAGGCTCCGTGCGCTGATGCCAGTGGACACAGTGATGTCTTATTGATTATCCTATTGATTATAGACACGAACGGACTGCAACGGAAGACATCTAACTTTCCAAAAATATCACGGAGGCAGTTCAGATGATGTAATTCCAGCTGGGAATGTGTTCTTGTTTGACATTATAAGGAAGCCTTTGACATTATCTTTTATAATTCTGCACTTTGCCTTTTAGGAGGCATCTTGGTGGCACTGCAGTTTGTGTGTGATTTCTCTTTATGTAACTCTACAACCTGTGAATTGTTCTGTTCCACTAAAACCTGGGACTACAATGAAAATATTGACTTCTGGTGTTCAGGGCATTTAAATGAATTTGTCGAGATAAGAGCATATAGTACACTGATGACTCAGAAGTTGTGGAGGTTTTGACTGACTGTAACATGAAATTACTAATAATAGTTTGGACTTTAGAAAAGCAAACATTGATAATGGGGATGGTATTCAGACATAAGTAACGGCTCTGCTCTTACTACATGTTTACATTGAGAATACATGTCCTGTGTGTCACCGAAACTCTGAAGGAATTTAAAGAAGACTGTTTGGCCAGTTGTTATTTAAAGGAGTTTGTTAAAAGCCGTGAGGTGAGGCTTCTTGGGAATCTGGGAAATGTCTTAAATAGTTTGACGTCGTGTGCAGCAGCAGAAAGCTAAAAAATAACCGAACCCCTCCAGAAGAGCAGTGTGACCCTCTCTCCCCGACGTCCCTCCTTATTATGGCTAGTGGTGGTTCTGGCAATTCAGCTAGCGAGGGATCAACCAGCACACCCACTGGCAGTTTGCAGCAGAAGAAGCGTCTCTCCTCCATCTGTGACACATGTAAGGGCAAGATGCAGCTGGTGGCTGACCTCCTCCTGCTGTCCAGTGAGACCAGGCCAGTCATGACCTCTGAGGGTGTGGCAGTGGCCGACACCTTTGACCAGTGCCGCGACACAGTCATCGCCAGGACTAAAGAGCTCTCCATTCTCACCCACGACATTCAGAGCCAGCTCAACATGGGCCGCTTCACAGAGGTGGGGGACCGACTCTTGGAGATGGCTGATCTGGTGGTGTCTTTGACCGAGTGCTCAGCCCACGCTGCTTACCTGGCAGCCATTGAGACCCCCAGCTCTCAACCCTGCCTACCGGGACTGGTAGACCGCTATAAGGTGACCCGCTGCCGACACGAAGTGGAGCAGAGCTGCAGCCTCCTCCGAGTCACGCCGCTACCAGACCTTACTCCCCAGCTTCTCCTCGAGCTCTCTCAGAACATCTCCACCAACCTCAAGAATCTGACGGACATCTCGTCGCTGGCTAGCGAGAGGTCCAAGGACCGCTTTGCTAAAGAGCAGTTCAAACTCAGCGTTAAAAGCATGAGCACGAGTGGCACAGCCTTCCTGGCATGTGTCAAAGAGGTGAAAAGCCAGCCCAGTGAGCTGACCAGGAACCGCTGTGTCCTCTTTAGCGCTGCTCTGGTCCAGGCTGTCAGTGCCCTGGTCGGGTTTGCTACAGAGCCTCAGTTCCTGGGAAGAGCTGCGAGTATCTCCACTGAAGGGAAAGGTGTGCAGACTGCAGTGTTAGGGGGGGCCATGAGTGTAGTTTCAGCTTGTGTCCTCCTCACTCAGGGCCTCCGGGATGTTGCACAGCATCCTGAGAGTAGCTCCAAAATGGCAGACTACCGTGAGCGCCTGCGTAATTCGGCATGCGCTGTGTCGGATGGCTGCACTCTGCTCACCCAGGCACTCAGAGAGCGCTCCTCTCCAAGGACTCTGCCGCCAGTCAACTCTCATTCTGTGAATTAGTTTAGGAAGAGGCAGCAGTCCCTCATCCTCTTGTGACTTACCAAAGAGACTCAGTCGGGTTGTCCCTGTTCATCAGGTTTAGAGTAACATCAGAAGAAGGCTGTCTGGGTCTGTTATTCTAAAACATTATCTGCTTGGTTTTGTGTCACGCTGGATGTGACTCAGACCTTGTTAGACAGTGACCACCTGACCCTCCTGGGTTCAGCCACCGGCTTGTCTCCAACAGACAGCAGCTTTCAAACCTGAAACGTTTACCTCAGTTTTCAGCTCCACTGAAAACAGCCTTGATGATGGATGTAGCCTCGCTGTGTGAACCTATGGTTGGCTGACCTACATGTGCTTTGTGAGATTGGAAAGAGTGATCTGAGTGTCTCAATGCTTTTTTAAATGTGTGAATTCTTATTTGGTAAAAGCTGCTGTGAGTGTGTGCCATAGGTTTTACGCTATTTACCAGACTTCCCTTAGTATTTTAAAGTGTTTTGATCATGCATGTAATGGAGTATTTATTTCAACTATTAAAATGGTGTTTCTGATATGCTGTTGGTGGCAAATGTGCTTTAAAGTGATTGATATGATCTAATATATTCTCTGTGAGCTCTGCTGCTATCTGTCCATGTTTAATTTGATTGGTTCAGGTTTAGAATCATGTCTGATTTCTCCTCCCACTTTAATTCAGTGGAGGTTAATAGATGGTGTTTATGGTATTCATTGCATTAAGATGCATTCATATCAGTTACATTCATACTGATCACATTATTTACCGGTGAATGGCAGTAATAGAAGTTAGTAATAGAATAGAAGTTCCTAATCCCTGTTATTAACATATTAATATTATATTAATACAGCATGCACAAAAACAGCTGGTAGAAATGTCCTTCAAAGCGATACTTTTCAGTACTTTGAGTACATTTCAGAGCCTGTACTTTTTCACAATTACTTGAGTAAAGTAGTTGAATCAACATTTCTACTTTTACCAGTCTTTTTTTACGTACTTAACAGTACTTGAGTACAGAATGCTTGTACTGTATTGGATTACTGCTGTAATCAATGCTGATGCACACTACTTACTGATTGTGTGAAATATTATATACTCCAATTGTGTCACGTGAGAAATTTATGATGCTCAAGTTTTTGGTCTGGTTTTGTTCTCTTTGTTTTTGTCACTATTTGATAAAAATCTCAGAATGAAAAAAAAACAGATTATTTCCATCTGACACAAACTACCCAAATTTACTGATGAACACAGTGGTGCCATTTTAAAACCATTTCATGTACTATTTAGTCATACTTGTTTCTTCATTCTACTCAGTAGACAGAACTTTGTATCTTAAATCACTTTCTCTGTTCATCCACATCACAAAAATAGATTTTCTCTCCTCTGGCATCTAGTCACAGAGTTTTTGGTAGTCGTTCTGGTTTTCAGATATCTGTCTGAGATCACTGCCTCCTCACAGACAATGGTTAATTAGAGCCATTCTCTAAGAATAAAAACCGCTGACTGTTCTGTCGAAGACCCCCCCTACACTGTTTCTGTATAAATACAATCTCTAAAATCCAGATAGATGATAAAACCATAAGATTATTTTTGCCCACAGGTTTCAAAAAATATATTCACAGAATTAAGCTGCTGTGTGTTAATGCTTTTTAATCTTTGGTAACAATCCTATATAAATATTTGATTAAATACATAATCTATTATGCTTTATATGTTAGTTATAATCCATTAATTCCAATGCTATGGTCACCGGATAGTAAATAATCTCTTGGGCTGGTCAAATAGTCTACTTTATGATGTAAAGAATAAAGTTATAAACTTGTCTGTAAAGCATTATTTTACATCATTGGTTACATCTTATAAAACTATTTATTTATATTAGACAGTGGTATTTTTAGTAACCGGTATGAATGTAACCGCTATGACTGGAACCGGTATGAATGTAACCATTATGAATGTAACCGGTATGAATGTAACCGGTATGAATGTAACCATTATGAATGTAACCGGTATGAATGTAACCATTATGAATGTAACCATTATGAATATAACCGATATGTATGAATGACGATTATGAAGAACATGCAGACAGAAAAACACTGACACATGTTTCTGTTTGATCTTCTAACGTGTTCCTCTAATTCAGTTGTCAGTCCACTATGACCACGGCCATCACGACACCTGCCTGATAAATGAACAAGCAGCTTTACAATGGAGAAAAGGTTTTCTCTCATTGGCCCAGATATGACTGATGTGTTTTTTAAATGACATTTTATAATATATCCAGTGACTCTTAACCCAATGATGAAACTAAAATTAAAGCAGTATCTGACATTCAGGTTATTTACTAAAGGAAAAATAACAATACCATGCTCTAGAAATACTCCATTACAATTACACAAAAGTACAGTGTAGTAATAGTAAAATGTACTTAAACCATTAAAAGCAAAAGAACCTATTATGCAAGAAAGTATTTCCTGTGATTGTTATATTGTGAGATAATTTAATGATTATTATTTATGCATTAAGGACCATTTTGAGTAATGGCAGGTCAAGGTGGAGCTAATTTGCACAATTTAAGATTTTATTTTAAACCACATCTTATTTTTAACTCTATTACATGTTTTATGTGTAAAATAATTATTAGTGAAGTAACTATACTTGTTAAATAAATGGAGTTGAATAAAAAGTGCAGTATAACCCTAACCCTGAAATGTGAATCTGCAAGTTTTAAAGATAAAATGGAAATACTAAACCGAAGTATGAGTACACTGCTATTGTACTCAAGTACAGTCCTTTACTACATTATACTTCAGCCACTTACAACTCCCCCAGTGCTGAAACAAGAGATTAACTCATTCGGTGGATCAACAGAAAATGTAATGTACTGTACTTAAAGTATTTTTTTCTCTCCACCTGTTGGTGAAGGTCATGTGTCACCTGTGTTTGTCTGTCTGTGTTCAAGATCTCTGACAATCTTCTGAACAGATTTCAGATTTTCTGTGAGGGATTGGTCCAAAACCACGGAGGAGCAGATCAGATTCAGGATTTATTTTTTATTGAAGCTGTGTTAACATTGTGAGATACGGTAGGTTTATAGTCTGACAATTTAGTGAATTTCATCCAAATCCAGGAGACCAAAATACACATTTATAGGTTGGCTGAATCTTAATTCAGTCACTCTGACTGCGTGGTAACAAAAAGTAGATCCAAGTCCTCCTACAAATATTTTATCTATTGTGTCTCTATTTTTATTGTATTTCTTTTATTTTTATACTCTTCATATTTTGAAATGTGTGCTGCTTCAATACAAGAATGGTGCTGGTTGAACTATGCACTCTGCAATTCTGCTCACGTCAACATCCAAGTCAGAATGAAGGACTGGATGACAAAACTGAATTGCTTTGAAAAGGAATCAAATATGAATGCTTTAAGTCATCATCGTTCACATTAAATTGACCCATATTTTATGGCTTTAGTGTTGTGAATTTGTGGTAGAAACTTTTAAGCCTCACATAAGCAACTCTTTAATGAAATAAGCATTTTTACTTTTCATGTAGGCCTACTAAAAATGGAAATCTTTCCTTCTCAGCTCAGCTGTGGAATGTAGCCTTAGAGTTCAACCCATACCACTGTTTTTAAAGCCATCCTCAGATCTGAGGATGGTTCTCATCTCAGAGAACCCAGATCCTGTTTTAATGAAGTCTATTCAGTGGGGATGTCGTCCGTGCAGTGTTCGAAGCTGGATCGGAGCAGAATCCTTTCATTTTACAGTTCAGGTGGCCCTGACAGGACTCTGGATCATGGTAGCCAAGTTTAGAACCCTGGGTGTTTTTAAGAACTGAGCCCTTCACACAGTCTAACGATGAAAAACCATGAGCATGAATGTCATCTCAAAGTGACGAAAAAATGTTGGGCTTACAGTGACGACTTCTGAATGATGAAATAATAGAAGAGAAATAATGAATGAAAGGAAGAGTGAGGAATAAAAGTCACAAAATAAACACAACCGCACTGATCAAAAACTATATTACATCAGATAACAGGCAATTATTTGAGTATTATACCCAAATGATCAGGTGGACGTTACAAGTTCATTTTATGTTTAAAGGTATTTTAGCTATCTTAAACACCTGGTCTGATGTTCATTTAGGGTCCAATTCCCTTTAGATTTGTAAACAATGCACAACCTGGACACAATGGTAGGCAAAACAAACAAACAAACAAACAAAGTGGTTATATTTAGTCTCTTCGTTTTTTATAGGTGTGTTTTTGGTGTAACATGAATTAAATCAAACTGTTTTTTCCCGTTCCTTTTAAAAGCCAGGTGAGTGTCTTCACCTGCAGCTCCTGTTAAAACAGCATCATTCATCTCAGTGAAGAACAGGTATGTGCTCCACATGTCTGGTTTGTCTCTTCTGGGCTACTGTAGAGTCAGAGGACACACTTCCTCTGTAGGCTCATTCTAAGCTACAGAAAACAACTCTTAGTTTCAGGTGATTAAACATCATTATGAATACTCTATATGGCTTTTCCATTTATGGCCCTTAATGTCCTCCCTGGACCTTTAAAGTAAATCCTTCAAAGTATTTTAAGGCTGATCATTTGTTGTTGGTGCTGAAAAATTAAGGATTACTTAATGCTGATTAGCTGTTGAAAATGTCTTTAACCTTGTGGATAAAAGAATTATCATTAATTTAGAGGTAATGTTGTGACGCCTAACTGGTACAGAAAGCACACAAATGTTTATGCAAATATTAAAATAGATTTGGTAGCAAATACAAGACAAGCGGTTATTGATGATAGATGGATGATCTTCATGTCGCTATTGTACAGAAAGAGCTAAGGTAGTGAATGCAATTCTAGTTAGCAACAATAGCTTGCTAACTAAACCAAGAAGGTGGACATGTAAAAGGTTTTACCTGCAAAGCTTGTTAACATGGTTACTTTGAGCATGCCATGTTGGAATGCTGGCACTAACATTTAAGCAGCACTGTGACTGAGGACAGCTGCTGTGATCATGTTTCCACACCCTCCACCTGTGTTTAAGACAAAAGGAAGTTAGAATGACAAATAACCCTGCGCCTCCTGGCAGAAACAGGATATGTGAATAGTGCTCACAGGGAAATCACACTCACATCAGGCTACACACACTTTGGGTTGAATATTGAGGACTGTCACAACTGTGACTGCAGAGTGGGACTAAAGCACTGTCCAGTTGAAATGTTTGTGTGAGGACAATAGCAGGGTGTGGCAGGGACAGGATAAGAAGTGTGTGTGTGGGAGTGTGTGAACAATGTCTGTACATCAGGAGGATGTTCTCCAGCGACCGTGGATCCAAAAAAAGATCCTCGAATCACTGTGGCTCAAACGTCAGTGTGTGGATGTGAAATCATTCAGACGACCATCTCTTCCCTGCAGGCAGGTACTAAACACAGATACATGCTTTTACATGGCAATGTTGTTACTGAAAACTGAGAATTTTTTTCTGCGTTCACATGGTATCGTTTCTGAAACGATCCCCATACACAAGGATCCGCAAAGACGACTGAAAACGCTGTAGTCTGTATGCCAATGCAGTAGTTGGTGGTGTAACTTTTCAAAATAAACACCACAGAATAAGATCATCACGGGTTCAGCAAATCTACATTGGAGGAGTGTTAATAAATTCAACAGTCTGCTGCACAAACTAAACCGGACAGTCCGACTTTGTAATTTCGTTGTTGTTCTGGCCATAGTAGGCTGTTTGCTGTCTGTGTACGTGACAAAGGCTGAAAGGAACCATAATAGGCATTTTATTTTATTTATTTAACCTTTATTTAACCAGGAAAAAAAAATAACCCGTTAAGATCAAGGATCTCTTTCATAAGTGTACCCTGGCCAAGACGGTAGCAGTACACGTCAGGCATGCACAAAGCAGAGCTGTGTCGTCATTGTTTTTAGCCAGAGCTGCATTTTGCCTGTTTACACAATGGTACGGCAGCGTTTTGAAAAGTCCCCACTCTGGAGCCCGTTTTTAAAAGTCTGCATTTTCAGTCTCCAAAAACGCCATTCTCGTATAAACGGATGGCCAAAATGCAACAAAAACTTTTCCGCTTTTGGGTGAAACGTTTATCGTGTAAACATCCCCACAGTCTTAACATAGCTAAGGTAAAAGGTCAGTGTTGTACTATGGCAGGAGTCAAAGAAGGGCTGGGCCTAGAATTAAAAATGGACTTGAGAGACAGCCAAGTTTCTACATTCTGTGGCTGAACGTGATCAAAGGGAATTTTCAGTCAAACAGAACAGATGTCAAAGCTGGGGAACGAACATCACCTGCAACAGCAGCACTGGTTCACCTCCTATCACTGCTCACAACCAGATCTGCTCCTATCACTAGCTGGGTTTACATGGACACTTTTCGTCATTCTGATTGAAATCATTCCGTTTGAAAGTTTCGTTTCAACTGTTTACATGTGCAGAAGTGATGGAAGTGATGTATGTTTCGCACGTTTTACCAGAAGACAGATGTCGATCGTGTGATCGGCCCAATTTTTGCTGCTATTGTGGTGCTTTTAATAAAGCTGCAGCATGATAATAATGTAGGCTTACTCATACTGGAAGCAATGAAAGAGAGATGGCGAGCACAAGAAAAGAAACTCTGCTGTTGTCTACTTCTGCTTTAAGGTCGCCATCTTGTAAATACATCACGACTCTGAGCAGCGCAGACAGAACTCTACCAGTAGATATTCTGTTCCACTGTTTACATGGAAAGGTTGTTCTTCTGATCGGTTTAAGGAAAGGTTTATACTACCTCTCTGCAAGGCAATTTTATTCCGAATGAGGTGTTTATATGGAGCATTTTCATTCTGATTGAGCTTTTAAACCGATTTTAATCGGAATAAAGAGGTCCATGTAAACCCAGCTACTGTTCACAACCAGATCTGCTGGGAGGTGTCATCTGAAGGCCTCCACGGAGTGCAACATAGGAAGATGTTCAGCCTGTTAACACAGCTCTTAACAGTGACTATAGCCTCCTTCAAACAGGCATCAAAATGGATCCCCTTCTCTGTGACCCCTTTGGTGTGTTCACACTGGACCAGCCCAAATCGTCTCAACGCCACCTCGGTGTGTGCATTCATAATGTATGCAGTGTTCCATAATGTTAAGAGGTGTGATGTACGACGCCACAGCGAACATACAAGCTGATATATTTCACTATCTCCCCAGTTTAGGTCATCCTCTGTGCTTGCTCTTCAAATAACGGACTTCCTGTTGATGTCCAAAATGATGTAACAGCCTCTTTTATATAGAGGTGGGATGATTGAACATCATCATTTTGGTATAATGCTCTGATGAGGGCACTTTGCCGAAACGCATAAGCCAGCCTAAATAAAAAAATTGAAACTGAGCACAAAGTCTTGCATCTATATCATTGGAGTGCCACTATCCCTACTTTTGGGTGTTTATTCACAAATACTGTAACCTGTTTTGCCGTTGAAGCTCCAGAAATGTTTGGTGGACTCAGAAACTAAGAAACCAGACTTTTTATCAACAAGGGGGTGAGTAGATAACAAGTGAACATTCAGTTTAGGTGAAGAGTTACTTTAAGGTGGACACAGGTGGACTTAGATGACAGTGAAAACAACCCTCTGGTGTCAGACTCTTCACTTATATCACCTGAGGGTGAAGCTCAAACATCCAACTCATGGAACAAGGACAAAAACACATTTGCTAGTGGAGACTTTAAAGGACACATAGTGTATAAGCAACAAAGGCTGTAGTTACTAAATGAATTCTTAAACATTTTGGGAAATATGATTATTCTCTGTCTTTCTCTGAATAAGTTGAGAGGATTGAATCTTGTGTGTGTTAAAAGTCCAATGTTCAGGATTTAGGGGCACAAATGGAATAATTAATAATAATAATTAATATTATGTTTTCATTATTGTATAATAAACTGAAACTAAGGTAGAGTCTTACCTCAAAATGTGCCTTTTATTATGGACAGCAATGTAGTCCAGAATGGAAAAAACAAAGTCTTCTTATTGGCCACCACAGTGGAGGCTGAGCGCAGACCCCAGTTAAGAACCCTTTAAGTTATTAGTGGGACCACTGAGCCTTAGTCTCCCTAATAATGTGCTAGTGGTGCCTATGATTTAGAGCATGTTGGAAAATAGAATTACATAGGTATAATAAATGAAAAAAAATGCAGATAATAAAAGAAATTATAAACTTTATGTTTTGTGGCGGGTGGGCGTGGCTGCAGTGACCTGACTGATGACGTCTACAGATCTGCTGCTGTTACAGTTAGTAAAATTAATACAATAATAATTACAGGTCTAAATGTGAAAGATAATATATAAAATGAGTGAGCTGTCTAGTCTAGCAGTAGTGTTACATGGTATTTTCTGTTTGGTTTCCTGTGTCATTTAATCAGCCACACCCATAAATAATGCAGCAAGGATCAGGTTGCTCTTCTCAGTTTACTACAACAAACCTGGAAACAATGTGCGAGCATCCTGGCCAACAGGAAGGACATCCCCCCTGTGCAGTGGCAGTCTAAGGCATTAAAAAACCAAATCCTTTTTCCCACAACAGTTTTCCTATTCAACAAAGACTTTGAGCTGCAGTCCAGCTGGAAACCTGACCAGGTCAACATGTGTGTGTGAATCAGGGTGAAGTCCTGTCTCACCCACCAGCAGCTTCCCATTCCTCAGAGAAGGTTGTCATCAGCGTTGGGATGGAAGCTCCCCTTGGGAAAAGGAAAGGGAAGTATTTCCCTCCTGCAGCAGGAAATGGGCGAAACCTTGGTTGAAATTATGACTCCAGCATTTTGTGGCGTGAAGGAAGCCCCTCCTGATAACGCAGGCTATAGGTTTCCTGTTGTTGGCCAATGGTGGTGGCTTCACCGAGGGCTGACGGGGGGCTGACTAATTCTGGGTCAGGAGGTGCAAAGAGCTTTCAGTTTGTATCATGGTACAAAAAGACTAAAGCATTTAACTGTTTAACACTGTTATATAGTTATTATATTTTTTGTAATATAATGTCGGCTATAATAATACATATATCTTAGAATAGATTCACAGTTATAGTTATTGTAATACAGTAACTGCATAAAGGAGGGAGTTTCTGGAGGCAAACTCCACTTTGTTGTTTTTATTATAACCTTTACTGAATTTATATCGTAGAAAATAATCATTTTGTGACAGTTTATAGGAGTTTGATCTCATCCAGTATTCATAAGATTTTTATTCTAATGAACCCTCTGGGGTCTGAAGGCATCTGTCACTTTTTGTCTCATACATACATACTCTCATACAAGATAAGATATATAATGCAAAGTTACCTACATATAACCTATATATAGTAACCTACATATGACCTATATATAGTTATATATATATATATATGATATTTAATACCTACATAGCAAGTGCTTTAATTCAAATTTATAGCATAATTTATAGCTTTTTGGAAAATGAATGTCTTTCGTAATTCCGACCGACCAGGGCACCTTGTTCATGTCTCGTACAATGAGGGAACTTTACGGTTTATTGGGCATTAAATCAATTCAGACTAGTGTATATCATCCACAGACCGACGGTCTAGTCGAGCGTCTGAATAAGACTTTATTCACGTTGACTAACGTAATTGGGATAAATTGCTCGACCCTCTGTTGTTTGCTGTTCCGGAGGTTCCCCAGGCCTCCATGGGGTTTTCCCCTTTGAACTGTTTGGTAGAAAACCACACAGGGTTCTGGAACTACTTAAAGAAAGCTGGGAGGACATCCAAGCCCCATTAAAAATGAAATTCAGTACGTCCTTGACCTGAGAGCCAAACTCCACACAGCTGGGCTGTTATCATTGGAGAATTTTCTCTGGTGTCTGTGATTAGAGAGATGAGTTGGGGCCTGAGGTGCCAAATTCCACCAATCTAACCTTGCTCCTTTGTGATGAGCATCTCTCAACAGCCCAGAAAACAGATGGGTTTTCTCTTTGCCAATAAAGGGAAAGCTGACCAACAAGAAAACTGTCACAGAGCAGTAATTATCCACAAACATGACTTTATTTGTTGTTTGGTTCATTTAAACACCAGTATCTTAAGACTAAAGGTTTCACAATTGCCTCTTATCTTAGGTATGATAATGAATATGGTAAAAGACATTCTTCATGTCTCATAAGGCTCCTGAGGAGTTGTGGTTTCCTTTCCTGACATTGCTGCTGCTCCAGTGTAACATTAAGTACAGCTGCTGCCATCGGTCCAGAGTCAGTTCACCTTTGGTTCAATAAGTGCAGTTTGACATTCACTCTCAGGTTTTTCTTGCAAAAGTGGATTTACTCATGTTTACAATTTAATCATGTAATTCTTTGCAAGCCTTTAATATTGTCTAGAGCATTATCTTAGTCTTGAAATCTTGATTCACGAGTATAATCCCTTTTACATTTGTTTGTTTTGACAGTTAAAATTACCTCTTGTCTATTTGTTGATAGTGGGGACAGTGGATGATGACATTGCAATAAAATGTAGTTTGTCACCAGAAAACTAAAATTGTCTCTCCAAAGAAACTCGGAGTATAATTAATTACTGTACCTCTAAACTTTCTCTATATTGGACGCACTGAAAGACAAACACGCCATTAAAACCAATAATGTAAATTATCCTATGGTACATCACTTCCATGTGTGTCAAAACAGTAATTTTGCAGAAACAGAGAGGGGTTTCTGGCACAACTTCACCTACTTACAAGGTACATGGAGAAGGGAAAAGGTCCAAAAAGTAAAAACTCCAGCAACACTTGCAGTATTAGGAACAACTTTATTGCTCGACCAATGCGTTTCGGCTTATGGCCTTCATCAGGGTCATCATAAAACACATTGCAAACAGCATTTAAAAAGGGTATGTATGAAGCAGAAAAGAATTCAAAGAGGCAGAAAAAATTTCAAATAAATGAAAGACAACCAATCATGTACATTTGCACACATATCAGCCAATGAAGCACCTACAAGGATAGGCTGGGAAGATGGTCATATGGTTTTAGGCAAATCATTGTCTCAGGCTGGCAGAGAGGCCACGGGCGTGTTAAATTAGGGACAAGGATAGCACCATATCTGGTCGATAACCTGGAGAAGTGCAGCTCAGAAGCACTTGAATTTGATTAGATGGGGCCTTAACCCAAAATGTGCCCAGTTCAACAAACTTTATATGTACAGTATAAAAAGAGTAAAAACAAGAGTAAGAGGAATGAGAAAATACAATATAAGAAATAGATCATTTTAAAGATATTTAAAATATTAAAAATACATTGTAAAAACCAATATAAGACCATATAAATGAGGTGTTTAAGAACCACTATAAAAACTCATTAATTGAAAAGTCCTCATTCATTCCCCCTGGAAATAAGCTTTTGAAGTAAAAAATCCAAAATGCTTCTTTCCTTTTCCTCAGAAGATTATATATATATATATATATATATATATATATATATATATATATATATATATATATATATATATATATACAAATAAATATATATATAAATAAATATATATACAAATAAATATATATACAGTATATATATATATACTGTATATATACAAATAAATATATATACAGTATATATATATACACATAAATATATATATATATATATATATATATATATATATATATATGTATATATATATATTTGTTTTGTTTTTTGTTTGTTTTTTTGTCATAGCAGTAATGACAGCCTTTAAAGTGGAGGGCATTAAATCTGTGGAGCCATCAATCAGAGGGGGTGATGGTCATTATAAATGACTCCAGAGAGATTTATTAGATTTCTAAATTCAATGCTTTGGTGAATCCAGGCCTTAATGAACAAATATACTTTAGACCTTTTTCATAAAATGAAGAATTCTTGTCATTGTTGTTGGTGTCATTGAGGCTTTTATTGTTATACGTGTACGTATACCAGGAAGTGATATGAGTTATCGTAATACTTTTATATTTACTTTTATATTTACTGCTATGTCTATAATTACAATTAATCTTAATATTACATAATGTATTTTTGTATATCTATTGTGTGACATGCTGACTTAACATTCTTGACCATCCAATGCCCATATAAGGAATCACTACCTTCTACTCAGGTTTACACCTCTTTCCAGTCAGGCCCTGAAGAAGACCCATTGTGGGTCAAAACTGGTCTGCGATTTCCTCATTTTCAGACACTGTGTGAGATTTTTTATTGTGATATGCCCTAATTAATAAAGACATTTTAACTAAAATCCCTTTACTGGCTTGGTGCTGGTGAGTCTGGGGTAAGCCAGAGGGTTTCCTTTTTCTACAACTCACATACCAAGTTTGCAGTGGATCAAATGAATAGAGACAGACATACAGACAGACAGACAGTCAGAGAGACAGACAGACACAGAAACAGACAGACGACAGACAGATAGATAGACATAGAAACAGACAGACAGATAGACAGACATAGAAACAGAAAGACAGATAGACAGACATAGAAACAGAAAGACAGATAGACAGACAGAAACAGACAGACAGATAGATAGACATAGAAACAGACAGACAAATAGACAGACAGACATAGAAACAGACAGACAGATAGACAGACAGACATAGAAACAGAAAGACAGATAGACAGACATAGAAACAGAAAGACAGATAGACAGACAGAAACAGAAAGACAGATAGATAGACATAGAAACAGAAAGACAGATAGACAGACAGAAACAGACAGACAAATAGACAGACAGACATAGAAACAGAGAGACGGACAGAGAACAGACAGAGAACAGACAGAGAACAGACAGACATAGAAGAAGACAAACAGATAGGGTTACTACCCTACCTTACTAGCCTACCTACTACCCTATGTTAGCTACCCTATGTACCCAGTGTCAAGTCTGCTACAGACTAACAAGTGCTCCAACAGTATCTGTGCCTTCCATTCCCCGGGCCCCGTAAGGGCAGCCCACTGCTCCTCAGGGATGGGTCAAATGCAGAGGACAAATTTCGTGACATTGTACTGTGTATAATTGTATGTGAACAATAAAGCTGATTCTTCTTCTTCCTTTTCAAACCATAACTGCCAAGACCTGCACAGGAAATATTGCTGAAGCTCCCCCAACAACAGTGATGCACATCAGCCACTAGAGGGCGGCACAATGACACACAACTTGTATATGATTAGTGCTGGGGTGGAGGCCAGAGCTGCATGGGAGACTACTGAAGTCTCTCAGCCGCAGTGACCTCTGTGACCCCACAATTCTGTTGAAGAATTCACTGAAATGTACCAAAACATGCAATATATTCAACCAGACTGCAGGCGGTTAAGGCATTTGTGTTTGTGACATCAAAGCAGTATTAAATGTTAAAAATATTGAATCAGTTCCTGTTAGTGACAACCATAAATATGACTTCCAAAACTTCAGACTGATGTTTGGTCAGTCAGTGTTACTGGTCACTAGTTATGGTTGGTACCACAGCCTGTGAAAACTGTTAGCTAATGCATGTTGTATCTATAGAGAAGCTTTGACAAGTTAATCTTTCCTTATATTTGTAAACGTATGACGATGAAAATGGTCACATGTAGGGACAAACCAATCTGCTCAGCTCCACAGAGCTCAAGCCCATTTTTTGCTCCACCATTATAGTTTTAAGACCCCCAACTTTACTCTTACACTCTCATTATAACTGCCAGCAGCAGTAGACCGCTGTTTTAGTGAGAAAAACAAGGCTCTGATAACACGACTATAAACTACCCAACTATCCATTATGGATACATAATCAAATTATGTATCCATAATTTGCCTTTGATATTTACTATGAACAGGATGGCATGACATCAAAAAAAATATGCATTTCTACTGTTGGTCAGTATATATTATCGATTAAGTGTTGTTGTTTTTTTATTTAAATAAAGATGTGAACTAAACTGATTTCTTCAGTCTGGCAAAACGTCTGTATTTGTAGGTATCTAACTGTTCTACTTAATGCAATTTTAATTGAAAACCACTGCTATAAAGTCAATGACACTTTGAACCATACACTTAACACTGGTACTTAAACTACATCTGAAACTGAAAGTACGTGGACCCTGGACGTGAAGATGACGACTGTGTCAGTATCTAATACTTGTGCTGTACTTTACGGGGGTGTACACTAGAGCTCCATGTGTCTACTACGTTTAAATAAGTAACTAATGTGAATATAAAATATAAAATAAAGTGTTGTGTTCAGACTGAATTCCACACTCGCTCTCAGACAGAGGATCTCTGGCTCTGTTACTTCGGACCAACCTCAGCTGTAAGTGTGTCAGCCCTCTCATGGGCCGAAGAGAGAAATGGAGCTAAACTGTGGCTTCTTCTACCAACAAGGCATGATTCTACGCTATATGAAAGACAACAATCTCCGTATGCCAGCAGCTGAATTTATGCAACTTATTTAAGAAAATGTGACAAATGTGAAGAAATGTGTCGACATTTGTGCACACTGCTCACTGAAACACATTTTCATTTTCTGTCACTCACCATGCAGTTGTACCACTTAGAACTGAATGAGAAATGAAAGTCTGTTGGTTTGGAGCTCATCAGGTGAGGCTCTGAACGTACCTGTTGTGACACTGAATAGTTTGACCGCTCCTGTCAGACAGCAGCCTTTTTGTTTCATCTGAGCCTATGGTTCTTTCATATCCTTAATCACATAGCAAACCCTGCAGAGGCCTCACCTCCCATCAGAGCCCATCTGAGTTTGACCAGTGTTCCTCTCCACCCACAGCCCCCACTACAATCAGCCCTAATTTATTTACTGCCCAGTGCTACTGGTCCATACTGAAACCTAGAGTCATTCACACACACACACACACACTCTGATGAGGGTTGTGTGTTTCTGGAGCAGGCCACAGAGAATCTATTCATCCTATGCACCATACAGTGTACCTGTACATACGGTGGACACACACACTCACACGACCCTGTATAAGACTGCAACCAGTGTGAGATGTGTAGTAGGTATGAGGTCAGGCCCAGTTTCATATGGTGTGTTTTCCTCACTGGAGCTGCTCACAGGAAAGGGGCAGTGATTTTACAGAGCCATGCTCACTGAGACACACTGTTGTATGCTCCAGACAGAGGGGGAGGAAAGGAGTGAGGAGGAGGATGAAGAGGAGAAGTAGTAAGCGCATGTTACCCCAGAGGAATCACAGGGAGAAAGCCATGCTCTGAGAGATGCATCAGTTTTGGACTTGATGTTCTATCCATCTATTGAAGCCGTGGACGCTGGCTGAAGAACAACATGACCAACTACGGTGAGTCTGACTTCCATAAAGCCAGAGGGCCTTTAACAGGAATGTCTATCAGTGCCAGTCTGTGATGATGTGAACCATGTGTGTCTGACGCTGGTGTAAATGTTCACATTTGGGACAGGAAGGAAAGAGAAACATCTGAGTGCTGTGGAGTCAAAATGAGCTGCAGATCAGAAACGTTAAATGATGCTCTTGTTGGCCTAAGGTCTAGATGTGTGTAATATCGTGTGTGTGTGTGTGTGTGTGTGTGTGTACCCATGGAGCCACTTTTATGAAAAAAAAGATTACATAAGATTGTGAGCATCCATTCCAGGAGACCTTTAGAGTACAAATAGACCAGTGAAGGCAGCAGGAGACGGACACAGCTTCCTCTCTGCTCTCCCCTCAGCCACGCAGAAACCACAGGGTGTGGCTGAGATACGACCACATGGCCGTACGCAGCAGGAAGCTGTCATTCCACGCTGACAGAACAGAGGCCAGAGCAGCTGTGGTGGATTACTTATTTATCATTCAGGAGGCTCTGTTGGCTGTCCTCTGTAGGTCTGTCTGTCAGACTGGAAAAATCCCAGTACAACTCTAAACAACACACACGTTGTTCAGCTCTGAGCACCCCGCCCTCTGCTCTCTCAATCAGCGTCTGTAGGCTGCTGCCTCGGTAAATAAGGACAGGCACACACTGTTCACACTCTTCTATCGTAAACACACCCTCCTCCTCCCTGTTTTTCCTCTTCATGTTCATACTGACAGTTTTAAAGCTGCACCATTACATCAGCAGAAGAGAGACAGTTTGCTGACATCACAGCCAACTTCTCCAAAACAAGTGGTTTTATGAAGTTCCATGCAAACGGTTTACACAGGTTGGTCAGAATGTGGGAATGAAAACAATGATAATCTATCAGTTTAAAACCTTTAATCTGGACACAAACAGAAATGATGAAACATTTTCGTAGAGGAATGACTTGAACCTTTTGTAACAGCCAGTAGTCTGTTCACATCTGTGACTAACATCCATACTGAGTGATCACAAGTGGACAGGTGTGAACACACACAAGATTCAAGGAGATCCAACCCCTCAGACCACATCCAGAGGTGGTCCAGGCTGAATGTGGTCTCATTCTTCCAATGTGAACACTGATGTGTCCTGGTCCACATTGAAGGACCGCCTACTCATCTGACGTCTAATGAAACAAGAAGAAACAGACAGAATGGCTCACACACTGTCTGATGATCATCTGGTTCAGTGTGATGTAAATCACATGTTGGGGTTCTCTTACCTGTCCAAGTAAGCAGCAGATGTTAGTGAACACACTGTTTCAGCACTGTAATGGTTATTTCTTTGTCTTAGTAATAACCACTATGGTGGCTGAGCAAAAATGTCTGACGCTGCTCATTAAGTGTAATCCAAGGTCCACAGAAAGATGTCCAAATAAAAATATTTATTTTAAATAATAAATTAATATAATTCTTGGGGTGTCAAAAGTTGATTGAAAATAAGGATTCTAAAGATAAATTAAAGCTGCAAGCAGCATTGAATGGGCCCTCGCACACCGGCGCCCGTCAGGGCATTTGCCCGTTGGGCCTTGCGCCATCGTCGGCCTCACGCCTGCCCACCTGGATCAATGCAAGGCTCTGTATTTGCATGCATTTTGGATACTGACGGACAAACTGTGATGTACCTCATTTTGTACTATGTTTACTATTTACTACTATGTGGCGCTAGACACCACCTAATAATTTTGTCTCATCTTTGATTATATCATGCGAAGGCCACAACATGAAAATGTAATTAAAATCAAACAAAAATTGTCACACAAGACTTTTTTCATTTGCCAGCAGGTGGCGCTATCACTGTTACTCAATATTGTTGTGTAGATGTCTTCAGGGTGTGACTTTAAAGATGTCTACCAAATATCACACATGTAGGTTAAACACAGACTCGGATATGTTTATTTGAAGTTTTCCAGGGGGCGCTGTCGAGCCAATTTACCACGACCGATCCTGTAAACCATATGAATTCGTAAGTAGTACCACCTTTGACAAGTGTGTCAGTTTTGGTGAGAATCTGAGCTTCCCTGGCCTCTCAACACCAACTTCCTGTTTGATGGCGAACATCAAACGTTACGCCGCCACCATGGGACCCAAACTCACAATATTTACAACATTGCTTCATCAAGGCCTTATGGCTTGACTGACCAAATTTTAGATCATTGTGGTGAATGGCCTGACAGTAGCACGTGAAATTCTGAGGTATATAATTTCCTGTCGCACTCGGTGGCGCTGTGACTATTATCAAATTTAACTATATAGATATGTTCAGGGCGGGACTCTTATAAAACATGTGAAGTTTGCGGCAGATTGCATCATGGACAGCAGAGTTATAACAACTTTCTGCTTCACGGCGAACAACATTTGCCGCACAGCCACGCCTACAACTTTGTACGAAAACGCACAAGCTTCAGAATCCTGCATTACCAACTTGTTATAGCTGTTCTCACTGAATTTGAAGGTAATATGCTCAACGGCCTCGCAGTAGTGTATCAAAATGTAAAATATGTCATCTCCTGTTGCCACTAGGTGGCGCTATGAGTATAGCTAAATTTTGTCATGTGGATGTCTTTAGGGCATAAATTGGGTATTTCTTACATTGGAAGAACTTCTGTCGTTTGTTCTCCATTTTTCATAGCCTATATTGGCATTACACTGCACAGCTTTTATAGGCTGTGCAGTGTAATGTATATCACTTAAGGACTACAATAATTAAATGCATTTTGCTTACCTCTATGGCCTGTACTTCTACATATTTCTGTGTCATGATGTGGTTGAATATCATTTCTGGCCTACATGATTCAAGCAATGTTATAACGTTGTTTCACACATTCATAATAAATTATATCTGTTTTTTTGTTCGGCAAGTGGAAAAACTGCAACGTCACGTCCGTATTGCAATGAATTGTGGGTAATTAAATCAGTGAAGTCTGGTTAAGTCTGAACCCCAAGCGGACTCTCTGGAAGTCTGCAGAAAGTCTGCATGAGGCCACTTGTGGACTGGATGAATTGTGTATTTAGACAGCCCTCAGCACTTGCAGACTTCCGGGGAACGCGCCCACAAAGTCCGGACATTTGAAAGCCTAAGACACTGTGCAAATAATAGTTTTGGCTCCTACAACCACTGAACTAGTGACCACAGTATCACCAATAAAATCCCTTTAAAACCATGTAAGTTTTGTTGTTGAGTCAGGAGGCAATAAATTTCGCAAAAACATGAAGTCGTTTCCCTCAATGTAAAAAGGGTGCTGGGTAAAAAAGTGTATCCACTGTAAAAAATTATTTACAATGAATAAACTGTATAGTGAGGGAAATGGCAGTACAGATGTTTTCATTTTCAACTCGAGTAAATTATAATCATGTAGAGTTATTATAAAATAATCTCTAAAACTCTTAAATTTTACTAAAATCTGATAACTTAAACATTTGACACATTTACTTTGTGGTGACATATCTCGTACACAGTCATGCACGGGGTAGAAAATTTATTTAAAATATTGTAACAGGAACTATCCCAAAAATCTGATGATCATTTTAACATTTCTGTGTATGTGACTTCAACAAACAAACAAACACAAGATGTTGACAGACTGCATATTAATTTTCCTTTTAATGGCCTGAGCTCCACCTGTGTTAATTGTATATCCAGCCACTCTTTCTCCATCTCTTCTTCCTCCCTAGTAAAAAGATTCACACCTTTCCATTCTCCAGTTCTCCTCCTGACCAGCATCCGTCTGTCGGGCGACCCTCTGGGGTTAGGATGAAATAAAAATACATGACTTGTTCTCTTAAGCAGTCTGATGTTTTGAGTCTTGGTTGTGTTATTACAAATGTCATTTTGATTTTTCAATTCAATTCAATTTATTTATAAAGTGCCAAATCATAACAAACATTAAATCAAGGCACTTTCCAAAAAGAGCAGGTCTAGACCGCCTAGACTTTTTATTCTAAAGAGACCCAACAATGCCCCATGAAAAGAACATGGAGGCCTTTTAACAGGCAGAAACCTCGAGCAGATCCAAGACTCAGGTGGGCGGCCCTCTGCTTTGACCAGGTGGGGTGCAAGAGAGAGAGAAATGGGGAGATATATGGGGAGAGAGAGAAAGAGGTGATGAGATAGATGGGGAGAGAGAGAGTGAGGGGCACAGACATGTTCAACCACAATAACAAAAAAAAACTTTATTTCCTCACTTCATGAACAGAACACTGAATTTCCAGCAGTCTATTATGACAACTAAGTGTTTACCCTAACCTAACCCTATTAAGTGTTATTTACAGCCCTAGTTAAAGGTTTGGACACACATTCCCATGGGTCTAAAATCTGACTGGTTGTGTAGATCCTGTAGCTGAGCTTTCATTGGTCTGGTTAGTCTCATACAACTTATATTATTATGCACCTACTTTGTAACAGCAAATTCTTTTATTATGGAAACATGATCTCTGCTATATTTCGTTCATAGATAATGAAACAACAATTGTCTACCACACTGCCGACAGATGGAGATGCTGGGGGGGAGGATGTCGGGTGTACGAAGTTCAGGACACCGGCACCAGAAACCACGGTCTGAGTCCAGACTCTGGTCTGTGGTCTAGGCAGCAGAAGTGCTTTGCTTAAGGTTAGGGAAAAAACATGTTTTATGTTAAATGTTCCAGAAGAAAAAGGAAATGAGTTTCACTTGTGTACTCTGCATTAACATGTTATCTTGTACATTAATATTTCCACATTATGTTGTAAAAAAATGTAGCTGGTCGGCATATTCATGTAATTTCTGGGACACAGGCCTGATAATATAGAATGTTGAGTATAAAGTATTTTTAATACTTGAGAAAGTAATATATTTTGTTATTTTGTTAAGGGAGTACCTAACAATGCCGGATACTCAATAAATGTACCTCTCAAACAACCATGCAGCACCGATGTTCTTCAGCTTGATCCTGTGCTAAATATGCATCACTGAGTTCCAGTTCCAAAAACGACCAGAACATGTTTGGCTGCTGAAAAACTTCTGCAGACCTGACTTTTATTTTCAGCACATGCTCAACAGATTATGATGCTTGAATAGTTTGTGTGGAGACAGCAGCTGTGATTGATCTCCACCCGGCTGATCTAAGTGTTGGCAGTGAGCTGGCTCAGGTCCAGCTGCAGAGATATGGAGTGCATGAAGCTTCTTCTCCAGCACAGAGATCCATGTCTCCATTTCCTGTCTATCTGGCCAACACAACAAGCACACTAATGCTCTATAATTGCTAACACACTTCCAGAATCAGAGCCACTGATTCACCATAAAGTCAGTCTTTCTTCCAGTCTTACTCAGTGGAACCAGGGGACCACTGACTCCTTTATTTACAGGGCTGCTCAGATATTCATCTGCTTAAATATTCCAATAAGTACACAGAAGAAAAGTCATTTCAAGGCATTATTTTCCTTAATTTTCTTTTTCAATGACATATCTGTTCTGCATTGCATAGTAATAATGATTTTACAAGTAATTTAAATTTATTAATTATTACATTTAAGTGGCTAAATTGAGTCCATACAGCTCATATGACATAACCCAAGTCTCCAGAAGCCCAGAGATCCCAGATTGAGTTGGGACATTATTTACACCCATGAAAAGCTGAAATCTTCACTGTAGCCGCTAAGCTAAAAGCATGAGCTCACACTATATCTGTACATGTAACGCTAACAAGTCCCCACCACTAAGTAAAAGGGATAATACTAATGCTGTGTTTTTGGAGTCTTATCAGTGCTGAGATGATTGAGGTGAAGATGAAGATGTGCTGTGGAGATTTACATGAGGAGGTTGAAACATCTTTCGTGTCTGAAAGTTAATATAAAACTGGAGCCAAGTGCTTAGTTTAGTCTGAGCTTATCCTAACATTTAAATTAGAAATATGGGGAAACAGCAATTTCAATTCAATTTCAATTCAATTTATTTATATAGCGCCAAATCACAACAAAAGCTATATCAAGGCACTTAACAAAAAGAGCAGGTCTAGACTGACTCTTCATTATGGAGAGACCCAACAATCCACCATGAGCAAGCACTCGGCGACAGTGGCGACGAAAAACTGCCTTTTTAAAAAAGGCAGAAACGTCGAGCAGATCTGAGACTCAAGATGGGCGGCCCTCTGCCTTGACCGGTTGGGGTAAGAGAGATAGAGAGAGAGAGGCATTGGGAGAGGGAGAGGGGGAAAGGGAGGGGGAGGGATGGCGTCGGGGACAGGAAAACAGACATATTCAACCACAATAATAATAACAGCTATAATAATAGAGGGATTATAGTAGTATTTATAATAACTACTACAATAACACTGATAATAATAATAATAATAATAATGATAATGATGATGTCAGGGAGTGTCAACCATGGTCCCAGCAGTAGATTGGTCCACGGTGACCTATGGGGAATTAATGAGACATGAGTGTGCAAAGGAGGGGGGGAAGAAAAGAGAGAAGCTCAGTGCATCACAGGAAGTCCCCCTGTAGTCTAGGCCTATAGCAGCGTAGCTAAAGGCTAGCCTAAGCCAGCCTTAATTATAAGCTTTATCAAAAAGGAAAGTTTTAAGCCTACTCTTAAAAGTAGAGAGTGTGTCTGCCTCCCGAACCGAGACTGGAAGATGGTTCCACAGGAGAGGAGCCTGATAGCTGAAGGCTCTGGCTCCCGTTCTACTTTTGGAGACTCTAGGGATCGCAAGTAACCCTGCATCCAGGCAGCGTAATGGTCTAGACGGGTAGTAGGGTACTATGAGCTCCTGAAGGTATGTTGGTGCCTGACCATTAAGGGCTTTGTACGTGAGGAGAAGAATTTTAAATTCTATTCTGGATTTTACAGGGAGCCAATGCAGAGAGGCCAATACAGGAGAGATATGATCTCTGATACTAGTTCTGGTCAGGACACCTGCAGCAGCATTCTGGATCAGCTGGAGAGTCTTTAGAGAGTTATTTGGACAGCCTGACAATGGGGAATTAAAATGATCCAACCTGGAAGAAACAAATGCATGGATTAATTTTTCTGCATCTTTTTGAGACAGAATGTGCCTGATTTTTGATATATTATGCAAGTGGAAGAATGCAGTCCTAAAAATTTGTTTTATATGGGAATTAAAGGACATATCCTGATCAAACCTAACTCCCAGATTCCTCAGGGTGGAGCTAGAGGCCAAGGTAATTCCATCCATAATGGTTATATCCTTTGATAGCAAGTTTCTGATGTGTTTTGGGCCCAGCACTATAACCTCTGTTTTGTCAGAATTGAGTAACAGAAAATTAGACGTCATCCAGTTTTTTATATCCGTAAGACATCTCTGAAGTTTAATTAATTGATGAGTTTCACCTGGTTTCATTGATAAGTATAATTGTGTATCATCCGCATAACAATGAAAGTTAATAGAGTGTTTCCTGATAATATTACCTAAAGGGAGCATATATAGAGTGAACAATATTGGTCCAAGCACAGAACCCTGAGGGACTCCATGATTAACTTTGCTGTGCATGGGGGATTCGTCATTAACAAGTACAAATTGAGATTGATCTAATAAATAGGATTCAAACCATCTTAATGCATTTCCTTTAATGCCAATTAAATACTTGAGTCTTTGTAGTAGTATCTGATGATCAATGGTATCAAACGCAGCGCTAAGATCTAATAAGACGAGCATAGAGAAAAATCCCTGATCTGATGCCATTAGAAGGTCGTTAGTAACTTTGACCAATGCTGTCTCTGTGCTATGATGCTCTCTGAAGCCTGACTGGAAATCCTCAAATAAGCTATTATGATGTAGAAAATCACACAACTGTTTAGCAACTGCTTTCTCTAGAATTTTAGAGAGGAAGGGAAGATTAGATATTGGTCTATAGTTAGCTAGGTCCTCTGGATCAAGAGTAGGCTTTTTAAGAAGAGGTTTAATTACAGCCAGTTTAAAGGACTGTGGTACATAGCCTGTTAGTAATGACAGATTGATCGTATCTAATAGAGAAGTGCTGACTAAGGGTAAAACATCTTTAAGCAGCTTAGTTGGGATGGGGTCTAGGAGGCAGGTTGTTGGTTTAGATGAAGAAATAGTAGTAGTTAGTTGTTGAAGGTCAATGGGAGAGAGGCAGTCCAGATATACATCAGGTCTTACAGCTGTGTCTAAACTTCTATCATTTGAAGGCAGAAGGTGATGAATTTTGTCTCTAATTAGTAGAATTTTGTCATTAAAGAAGCTCATGAAGTCATTACTGCTGAGGCTTATAGGAATACTGGGCTCAATAGACCTGTGACTCTCTGTCAGAGCAACAGCAAACAATTAATTATTGATAGCTAATTATTAATTACATTGTATAAAGTTACATCTTATTTTCTAAATCAGTACAAAAAACAAAGTTTAAGAAAAAGATAGGTCTTGATTAGGGAGTTATCATCTGAAAAAGACTTCAAGTGGTCTCATCCACTGATTTCTCTTGTGGAGCTCAGTGATAAACTGTTCACTCTTGTAGTGAGAGGCCTGTTAGACCTAATCATCCAAAATTAAAGCTGCAGCAGTCAGAAGGCTTGAGCTCTAATGAGCTCATCCTGCAGTACTCTCTGGAGTGTGAAGTGTGGATTTGTATAGACCATCAATAACTCCATCCCATTAATGGAAGCAGCACAGTGTAGCTGACACCATTATCTCTTCTCCAGAAATATGATTGTGTGTACATTAAAGCAGGAGCTCATACTGAGCCTCATCACATGCTCTTCTGTTCATATTCAATGCTCTCTGGTTATGTCAGACTTCACATATCATTGTGTGTGCCCGTGTTTGTGTTATGAGTATCATGTTTCTCTCAACAGCAGTCTGATTAAGCTGCAGTCATGAGGACTGAGGAAAACTTTGGCTTTTTTTTCAAAGCAGGGAGAAGAATAGCACTATTATCTGCCCTAGCCTCAGCAGCTTCTCAGAACACTTACACACATGGACGCAGCAAGGCCATCCTAACTGAATATTCTAATTACCCTCCAGAGTGCCCATCTCCATTAGGCTTGGGATCGGCTGGGAGGAGTGTGGTGGTTCCGGAGCTCCCAGTGCACACCCATACACATGCACCGATAGCCATGCCTAAGAGATACTCCCATCAGAGGAGAAAAGCAAGCACAGCGGCTGCAAGGAGGATGGAAAGGAGACGCAGGGACCACGGCAAAAGTAGCAGCAGTCACAACCCAACCAGCAGCCACAACCACTGCTCCAAGAAGCTGGCCATGCTATCCAGGTACCAACACAATCTCAAGGCTTACAACAAGGGCTGTACAGGAAGCTCAAGACAGAAAGTTAGGTTATTCACACATACACAGGTAGAGATATCTTAGAATCCTCCCTACAGGCTGATGAAACTTCATAGATTAGAATAGACCAGACTGACTGAGATCTGTGTCATGATGGCAGAGATAACAGTTTTACTTTCAACTCTGACAGAGTATGCCTCATCTAAATCACTTACATACCTGCACTGTCCTGACCAGGAAAACAGCTGATCGGTTGTCTGACAAGCTACATATAATGACCAGTATTTACATGTATTCATGGGCTGCGACCTCCAGTGGCCAGAGTAGTTATGACAGGAACAAAGGAGGAGGGTCTACATATGGAGGAGAGCTGGGTGGATGGGTCAAACAAATGTAGGGCTCGACAGACGCAGTCGCCATGCTCAGGTCCAGCATCCAGATACTTTCAGTACCAAATGTAGTTTCAGCACCAGATGTAGATTAAGTACCAGATGTAGATTAAGTATATATACACATATATCTGAGGGGGGTATTGTGGTCCCGATGACGCGCTCTGCCACCCTCACTACCCGCTGCAGGTCCTTCCTGTCCTCTGCTGTACAGCTGGTGAACCACACTGTGCAGCAGTAGGTCAGGAGGCTCTCTATGGTCGAACAATAGAAGTTTATAGGCAAGTGTTGAGGGAGGTGAGCCTGTTTCAGCTTCCTAAGGAAATACCGTCTCTGTTGGGCTTTCCCCACCTGGTGAGAGATGTTCATGGACTAAAAAAAAAAATCCAAGTTTCATGAACACACTATTGAAGTTATTAAAGTTTTTATTACACATCAAAGTTGCAAAGAAATGCATTATTGTAGGAAACAAATGCATTATTTTGATCGTTACCAGGTATTTTGAAGTGACATTACTCCAAAAGTACCCCATAAAAGTACTTCATAATAATTGTACATGTAGTACTATATATCCTCTAACTAAACATGTAAGTTTCATGAATGCGCTATTGAAAATAAAGTTTTTATTACACATCAAATTTGAAAAAAAAAATTATTTTGGTCGTTACCTGGTATTTCAAGGTAGCATTACACCAAAAGTACACAGTAAAAGTACTTCATAATAATTGTACATGTAGTACTATGTGTCCTCTAGCCAAAAATATATCTGTCATGAATGCCCTATTGAAAATAAAGATGCACATCAAATTTGGAAAAAATGCATTATTTTGATCATTACCAGGTGATTTCGAGGTAGGATTACTCCAAAAGTACACAATAACATTAGTTATTGTACATGTAGTATAACAAGTACTATGACCAGAAATATAGGTTCCATAAACACATTACTGAAATAAGGTTTGTTTTCCACATCAAAGTAAGAAAAAATGCATATTCTTAATGTTAACAAGGTATTTCAAGGTGGATTAGTCCAAAACTACACAGTAAAAATCCTTCATATTAATTGTCCATGTGGTAGAAGTAGTATAACCAAAAATCAAAGTTTCATGAACTACCTAAACAAACATTTAAATTCCACACTGGCATTCAGCAAAAATGCAACATTTTTATCTGTTCAAGGTATTTCAAGGCATGATTACTCCCAAACTACACAGAAAGTGCTTCATATTATGCATCTGGTATACCTTCATCACTTTATTTAGAAAAACGAATGTAGACCCATATTCAGTGCGGGTACCATAAACCTCAGAATACGGGAGCACTTTTACATAGCAGCTGTTTGGAGACGGCTGGCTTGACTGCAGTCACAAAGTGGAGTGGAGACGCTGGTCGCGCACCTTTCCTCTGCTGCACCACCGCTGACCCCGCTGGAACATGCAGCATCTGCAAAAGAGAAACTATTTAGTGCATAAAGTCCCACTTTTTGGAAATAGAGTCCAATTTTTCTTTTTGCATAAATGTGTTAACACAACCTGAATGTATCTGGTTTACACTCGCTTGAAACAAATGAATACAATCTTTCTACATGAGTTATGCCATCTGCTCTGCATGGAATCTGTGTCCCCCTCCGCCTCAACTCCACTCAGGAGAGATTCCCCAATTATGCAAGCCAGCTTCTGATTGAATGGGGTGAGCTCTGGTTTCCCCGACTCCACCGCCCGTGGCACACACACTCCGCCAGTGTAACACGATGCGCTTCTTTGCACCGACTTTCAGGTCGGACCACTTCTTTTTGACCTCTGCCACAGTCCGACCTTGTGAGGCAGCAGCATTAAGAGCTTCGGTCACCTGCTGCCATTGTTGGGCCTTTGTTACACCAGTAGAGTGTCCTCCAAATAGTGTTGCCTTTCTTGTTTCCACCTCTCCGACAAGAACTTCATTATCACAAGTTTCTTTTCTTTTTTTTGCCGTTCGCTGCAATTTCTCCATGATGCTCCTAATGAATTCAGTCGTCATTAATATTAATCAGGGGCGTTTCACTGGCTTTTTATAGGCAACTGTAGGCATGCCATGAAGCTTGCACAGGTACGCCACATGTGTGAGAAGTTTGTGTTTTATAAAGGGAAATCAGGATTTAGGATGTGTAGAAGAACACAGAACATTCATTGACATTAGATCCTGTCAGCGAGTCTGAGATTTAAATCATTGATGAGGTTAAGCTGCTGTGCCTCGTGGGTAAATGTTACAGATGGTGGAGACACACTTCTGGTTTCTGCTGGGGGATCACTGGAGGTGATGTCATCAATATTTTCCTCAATGACAGATTATTTCATTACCTGCATCCCATCAGCTATTAATCAGAATGATAATTTTTTCTGATGGATCTGCAGACTTATCGCCTGCATCACTAGACCTATTACACACAGGGATGAGAAGCAGTCCTCCTCCTCCTCCACGAAATATGGCTGACTTTGCTCATATGCAGTCAGATGGAGTTGTTATTGGGACAGAGGATTGGGAGATGGTGGAGGCAGAGGGTCCCACTGACCAAGGACCACATGCCTATCCCTCAGACCAATGACGCTGAATCACATTCATATAATGCCCAGAACACACCGATGAATAATTAAGGGACTTAATGAATATTTTTCTTTTCTTCTAAACATGCAAAAGGAAGTTGGATACAGCCTAAATGCACATGCTGTTAAGTGATTGCTCAAAAATTGGACCCAGAAGTGAGACGCAAGAAAGAAACAGTTTATTTATGATTCTGGAGTGGCTGCTGATAGGTAGGTGGTGGCAAGTGCTTGATAGCTGAGATGGTCTGAGGCTTGAGTCTTGGAACTGGCACGATCAACTACTTTGGAGTAGCAGGTGGGTTAGCTGGCAGAATCCACTGAGGATCTATAATGTTACCACTGGACCAGCCTGTACAATCTGGCAACAATTGCAGTTTGAGACCAAGGTTATATACAGCTGACTGTAGAAAGAGCTACAGGTGTGTCTGCTGCATGCTACACAGAGGCGTTGGCCACACCCAAAGACACGCACAAACAGAGATACCAGACACAGGGGATTCCATGGGGTACCATGTACTTTAAACCATGCTCTTTAAATGCATTAAATAGGCCCCAAAACTTTCAACCGGCAGCTCAGTCTGTGTCTGTGCAAAGCCAAAAGTCCACATTGACTCGTTTTAACTCACGTAATGTACTTACGGATATAAGTTCAACTACACAACATACTATCACCATTACTATTTTAACCCAGATCTTTTCTGTAACCACATAATGACAAAGACAGTCTGGTGCACCCATCACTGGGACTCTCTAATGGTCATATGTGTTGTTGACAATGAACCTATTAAGTCTTGGACATGTTGCATTTTTTCTGAAAGTGACCTTCTGACTTCACTTACTCTGTCCAGATCCCTGATTTTGTGTCATTCTAATGCGAATGATGACTGTCCAGAAGAGAGGCATTCTGGGGAAGTGTCAGACGGGTGCCAGACATGGGGTCCAGACTGGAAGACAGATCAAACATCGAACAGCAATACAGAAGATATACACTGGAGGACAACACAGCAATCAGGCTGGGAGGAAACACGAAGCGCTGGTGCAAATAAGCGCGTGCATCCTACCACCACATTCAGGGAGACTAAGAGGAGCATAAGGAGGTCCTTCAGCATCAAGGTGCGACTGGAACACTTTCTTTACTAGAGTGACATCAAATTAATCACGCATATCTGTAGACTAATCATGTATGTTCCCTCAGTTAAATGGTAAATGGACTGTACTTATCACCTTTCAAGTCTTACTGACCACTCAAAGCGCTTTAAAACACATTCAGCATTCACATAAACATTCATACAGTGGTGCCATTCATACCATACAAGGCGCCACCTGCTCATTAGGAGCAGTAACCATTCACACAAACACTCACACACCAATTTAACAGATACTGGGAGAAAACTGGGGTTCAGTATCTTGCCCAAGCACACTTCGGCATGTAGACTGCAGGGGCTGAAGATCGAACCACCGACCTTCTGATAGGTGGACGACCGCTCTACCACTGAACCACAGTCGCCCCATAGTTGACCAGCAATTATTTGGCTATTCATATGGAGGACTAACATGATGTGTTGGACATGTTCCTCCATGTTCTGTGAGAAAATGTCATCCTGGTACACAAAGATGGAGCAGTTTAGCTTGCCATCGTGCACATCATTAACCAGATGTTGGAAAACGGTATGGGCGTTGTTTAGGCCGCGGGGCATGACCAAACACTCAGTTACCTGGAGTGTGTGAATGCTGTTTTCCATGAATCTCCTTCTCTGATGGAAAGGAGGTGGTAGAGGTTGAGCTTGTAGAAAACTGTGCCTTTGTGGAGGGGTTCTAAGGCAGAGTGTATCAGGAGATGTGGATATTTCTGGGATTTCCTTAAGGTCATTGAAATCAATACAAGGGTGAAGTGTGTGATCTTTCTTTTAAACAAAAACAGAACCCACCCCCAACCAAGGGGACAGGAAGGACAGATTATTCCTGCAGTAGTGAGTCATGGATGTATGTGGGTATTTTTCCTATATTGTCTCTCTTTCAGGACCATATAGGTTGTAGAGACGGCTAGTGTGCAAGGTGGCACCAAGCAATGGAACAGTCAAAGGGTCTATGTGGAGGTGATCTTAAGGCTCACTGTTTACTGAAAACCTTAACAAGATTGTGGAAAATGGAGGGAACTTAGGAGATATAAGGAGGCTCGGATTTGGTGTTAGCAGGGGGCTGAGAGGGCGCTAGGGCCAATCATGGGGATTGATTGATCAGGTCTCCTCCAGTCACTGATGAGCATGATCTCTCTGGCCGAAAGGGACAAGTCACCAGGATATGGGCGGTTTGTCTATTATAACTACATAATCCAGTCTTAACCTCGTGTTTCCACTCTGTCACGAAAGGAGCTCCACCTGTGAGAAATGCTGTCACTCACACACATAGAAAATGAGTCAAAATTCACCCCTCAGAAAAGTGCTGCCAGATCCAAACCGTAGGTTGTATTGGTAAAATGACGGGACCATGAGCATCCTCAGACCCAGCTGAACACAATGGTGTGCTTTTTGTGTGGATTAAGTGAAAATATGACTGACTAATCACAGTTTCCATTTTTGATCATCTCAAAGTTTTGGCAGACTGTGAGACAAGATTGTTGGGGCAGTTGGAGGGTACTCTTGGTGGTTGAAAGTTCATTTAGCCAAAACCGTAGTTGCTACACTTATGTAGGTACATTTAATTGAAGCATGACAAGTTTTATGGCTGTAGAGTCAAAATTGTGGGCGTGTGGACGATTTTGTTAGTCCATTTTTGTTTTATTTTCTGTCCTCTCTTCACTCTAGCAGATCCAAGCTCTTACTCTAAGATTGGGCGAAACGCTGAAACTACATGAAGTTTGAGGAAGGATTAAGTGAAAACTATGAATTATACTGAATTAGTTTTATAATTTTTAAAAAGTTGGAACCTGTCTGAATGCTTGGAACTTTGAATCGTGTTTCTAGCTGAAAGTATGAAGGATTAGTGAATCGTTGAAAAGTATGAAGATTTTGAAGTTTTGAGGACCTTTTCCCATGAGAATGAATAGGGAATTTTTCTCAGAAAATTGGGAATAACTTGGAAATTTTGAAAGATATGAGAAATATAATAGCCACAATGTCCTGAATTTTCTGAATATTTTGACATTTGAATGAAGTTTCTACGTTGTATGCGGAAGGAGTTGAGTGTCAAAAAACGTACGGAAGACGAAAAAAAAGAAAAATAAAGAACAGGCTAACTATAGTGGAAAAGCATCCACATTAATTAGCACAAAAGTCTGACTGAAGCTGATGGGAATGTCATTAGTTTTACACGTATTTGAACATCAGTGCATGATGATCATTACACCACCAACGTCTCTCTTCTCCTGTCCTTTGTGAAGATTCCCCATATTTAAGAGATGAAGCTAAAGGAGATACTGTTCCTTTAAAGCACAAAACCATTCTACCTGTATTACTTCATTTAATACTCTGGTTATTCGGTCCATTAAAGAGCCGTTTAAACAAACATAACTGGGCCTCATCCAAAAACTATGGCTCAGTTCATTCACCTATAAAACCTTACTCACTGTCACCTCGCTTAGCTGGCAGATATGCTCCTTAAGCTAGCTCTCTACCTCCTATAAGAGGTTGTCTTATTGTTGGTCACTCTGTGTGTGTACATATATGTGTCATTACAGGAGAGTAGTATCTGGAGGATGTGTGTAGCCACAGCACCCTCTGAGGACATGTGTGGACCACAAAGAGTTGATAACAGCATCCAGACAGAGGACAAAGGCACCTTTGTGGAGCCAGGACGGAATGAAGGGAGCCTACGCAGGTAATAAAACTAAAAGCTTGTAGCGGGCTTGACTATATTCAATAGAGTGGTGTGCCCGTCAGAGTCACGTCTGACAAATAAATAAGGAGAACAAAAAGTTGTTAAGTCAAACCATTCCCAAAATATCTAAGCACACACATAAATCAATAATCACACATTTCAGCAAAACACAAGCAAATAAACTACAACTCAGCACAATTTTCAATTGTGTATTTACAAGAAAAACCAAGCACAGCAATGATAGTGAGTGTGTGTGTGTGTGTGTGTGTGTGTGAGAATGAAAGAGTCCCAACAGTCTCAGAAAAGTCCGTTCATGTGTTTCCCCACAACCCAAAATCCAATCAAGCAGTCCAGTCCAGTGAATACAATGCAAAATGAAGTCAACTCAAAAAGTCGGCTCCAGGTTTTACCATGGATCCACTCACAAACCAAACCCGGAAATCAGAAAGGAAATAGTAACGTCTCTCAGCGCAGTTCAATAGTAACACAAATGTATAAACACACTGTAAATCCTGTGTACTCACGGTACTGAGGACCAGTCAGTCGGTCAGTCATTCAAGCTGGGTTGCAGCATCAACTGTTTATCTCCACCAGACCCACAACTCCTGGAGAACTCCGACAGGAAATTTAATCCAGTGAGAATATTCTTGTCCTGAATGGACTCCAGCGAGGACACTTCTGCCGAGCCAAGTGGTAGCAAACGTGGATTTAGCAAAGCGGTTTGATGCCGAGGTAAGCTGAGGTCTCTCCTGCACTGGTCATCTCTCCTTTTTCCCCAGGTGGTACTCGTTCATAGTGATAATTTCTTCCGGGGTTTTGTGAGCTGGTGATTGGATAATGGGAAGGATGTGGGTGTGAACATTGGGAAAATGTGAATGATTCTCTGACAGGTGGGAGGTCATGTGAGGTGGTTCTGGCGGCCGCTACACTCCTCCCCCCTTCGCAAAAGCCGACCAAAGGTAAGGCGTTGTAGTTGACCTGATGCAGTTTAAAACTCTCAGAATTAAATCCCAAAGTTTTGTTCACGGGGTGCGGGGCATTGTGTTGGTCTCTATGTCTGAATCAGAGGTGCTGTCAGGATGAGAAATGTCTTGTACCACGGCATTGGGGCCTGCAGCAGAACAGGTGGTGTCGGAGAAACCCAGAAGTCTTCCTCATCAGAGTCAGCGTTCAGGATGTCCAGAACACGCTGGTGCTCCTGCTTCTGCAGGTCTTGAGCAGTAGGATAGCAGGGTTTCAGCCTGGAAATGTGGACGACCTTGAGGTCCTGACCTGAAGCCTCCAGAGCCACATTGTACTTGACAAGGTGCTGCACCACTCTGTATGGTCCTTGCCATTTAGGGGCTAGTTTGGCTGTGAAGGACTTTTCTGCTTTGGAGAGAGGATGAGATCTCACCCAGACTTTATCTTGCTCCTTAAATTCCAAGTCACGCCGGTGTTTATCATAGTTCCTTTTCTGACGAGTCCGTGCGGTGTGCAGATTTTTTGAGAAAGGAACAGAGATCTTCCAGCTGGGTGATCTTTGTGTAAGCAGGTGTGTCTGGCGTTGGCTGTTGCAGTTGGAGTAGTACATCAAGGAGTCCTCTCAACGGATGGCTGAGATTCAGCTCATCGGAGGAGACTCCTGTTGACTCCTGGATGGCAGAGTTGATGGCAAACCGGAATTCAGGGAGATGTTTGTCCCAATGTTTGTGCTGATTCTCGACATAGGATGCAATCATTGTTTTTAAAGGTGCGCTTCACTCTCTCCGTGAGATTGGTCTAGGGGTGACAGGCAGATGTTAATTTGTGGCCCACATTCCAGGTTTGACAAACAGTTTGGAACACTTAGGACACAAACTGTGACCCACAATCAGAGAGGATGTAGTTGGGTTTACCCCACCGGGTCAAGACGTCTTTCACCATGATCTGGGAGATGGTTTCTGCTGTGGCTTTTCTGATGGGGAACAGCTCTACCCATTTTGAGTAATAGTCTACAAACGCAAGTAAGTAAACATGTTGTTTGGAGCTCTTGGGGAACGGGCCCATCAAATCCATCCCAAGCATCTCCCAGGAGCGTAGAACAATAGTTTGCTGAAGTTTTCCTGACAGTTTTCTCTTTTCAGGTTTGTAGCGCTGACACACTGTACAGTTCTGAACGTGTTGACATACGTCCCAGCTCATCTTTGGCCAATAGACCAGGTGTTGCAGTCTCTGGTAGGTTTTGTACCTTCCCAGATGACCAGAGAGGGGGTCTTGATGAAAATACTCCTGAAGTTGGCCCCAGAAACTTGCAGGCATGTAAAGTTGATGTATGGTTTTGTAGGAGTGTGAGACAACGCAGTAAATGAGGTCTTCCATTATGACAAATGATGGATTTGAGTTTGTGCTGTTCTCGTTCTTCATAATTCTTTGATACAGGACATTGCACTCCGGATCTTCCTGCTGCGCCTTCCACATGGTCTCAATGGAGATGGGAGGCTCTTGGGTTGTTTGCAGAGAAGCAGGCAGGATGGTAGCACACAGGTAGCAAAGGCTGATCCTCTATTGGGGTTCTAGAGAGCATCTGGCACAGTGTTATACTTTCCTTTTCTGTAGTCCACAGTGAAAGTGAACTCCTGAAGTCTGAGTGCCCACTTGATGAGCCGAGTGCTGGGTTTGGTAGCCTTAAACACCCAGAGAAGAGAGGCATGATCTGTCACAACCGTGACAAGGCAGCCTTCCAGATAAGTCCTCCACTTTTCCACTGCCCACACACCACAGCCAAGCATTTCAACTCCGTGGCAGCATAATTTCTCTCGGCTGGATTTAGGCTGCAGCTGGCATAAGCAAGTTCCTCCTCACTTCCATTGCTGGGTTTCTGGACCAGTACTGCTCCAAGTCCCACCTCACTAGCATCCGTGTACACCACAAAAGACGCATTGAAGTTTGGATGGCCGAGGACAGGCGGGTTTACTAGGTGGTTTTTGAGGGTGTCAAATGCAGCTTGGCATGTGGGTGACCAGAGCAACCTTGCTCCTTTCTTCCTTAAGGCATTTGGTGGCTCAGCAATCTTGGAAAAGTTGGGGATAAATCGATGGTACCACCCGGCCGTGCCTAGGAACCTCTGAAGGGGTTTCAGGTTGGTGGGAAATGGAAAGTGACGCACAGCCTCTGTCTTGTCTGGATCGACATGAACTCCACTTGCAGACACTATATGGCCGAGAAATTTGACGGAGGTTCTGAACAGCTTGCTCTTCTTCATGTTGACTGAAAGGCCAGCGAATCGGAGCTTGTCAATGACAGCTTGGACATCATAGACGTGTTGTTCGCAGGATGAGGAGAAGATAATGATGTCGTCCAAGTAGACAAAAAAGATGACACCTTTCAATTCTCCCAGTCCTCTCTCAGTCAGTCTCTGAAAGGTGGCCAGGGCATTCTTCAGTCCAAATGGCATGACTTTAAATTGGAACAGACCCAGAGGGCAGATGAAGGCTGTGATTTCTTGTACATCTGGGTCCATTTCCACCTGCCAGAATGCACTATTTAAGTCCAGTGAAGAGAAAACAGCAGCGCCAGAAAGGCTGTCCAAAATCTCCTGTATTGTGGGAATGAGGTAAGCGTCTGTGACTGTCTTCTCATTTACCTTCCGGTAATCTACACAGAACCTTGGTTTGCCAACCTTTCTGGAAATCAGGACAACTGGAGAGGCCCACGCAGAATAAGAGGGTTCAATAATGTTGTCTTTTAGCATATCATCAATGAGTTCTTTTATCACCTTCAGTTTAGGAGGGGAGACACTGTAGGGTTTCTGTCGAACTGGTAGTGGATTATTGAGAAAAATCTGATGTTTTAGTAGCTCTGTGCGGCCGACTTTTGTTGTGCACACATCAGGGTTATTGCGTAACAGAGTGTTTAAGTGAGGTTTCCTGTGTTCGTCCAAGTGAGACTCCTATATCGCTTTCAGGATCAAGTCTGAGTCCTCCAAGGTGGTCTATGTGGGTAATTGTGCCGTAGCCGATGAGGCTTCCACAGAAAAGAAAACAACATAGTTGTTCTCCCCCTCCCCCAGCAGAGGCGGCTCTGCACAGAAGGACTACTTCTTATCCAGATTGTCCTGGAACCAGTACACTCCTGCCACATCAATCTGCATTCCTGTGAAGAACACAAGGTCCAATCCTAGCAGTACAGGCAACGCAAGGGTTGTTGGGTCCAGCACAACCACAGCCCACATCCAGGTCTTATCATGCAGGCTTAGCTCCAACTCCACCCAACCAATGGACATTCTGGGTTCACCGTCAGCCAGATAAAGGGGCTCACCAGTCCATGGAGTGAGTATGGCCTCTGTGGTTTTTATAGTATTCCATACATGCTCACTGAGGAGAGCATATGTTGAACCGGTGTCCACAGTAGCTTTTCCACTCCAGTTCCTCAATGTTAACGGCACTCTCAACTGTCGCAGCAGGGCTGTGCAACCTCTACCTCCAGGGACACCAAACTTCCATAGACCATGTACAAAGAAATGTGAGGTTATGCATGCTGGTGACTCTGTAATATGTGTCACGGCATTAACTGATGATTAATCATTAATTTCTCCTTTTCTTTTTGTTTCACAGTGTTGTCTTTCTAAGCTCATATTGAGACTGACTTGCTCTGTCTTTCTCCAGTTGCTGACCCATTCTCACCAGTTCATCCACCGTAGTGACCCTGCCTCTGAGTTGACTCACCATGTGTGGGTTGATGTTCCTGAAGATTAGCTTGAGCACAGCAGCCTCCTGAATGTCAGGCTTCCATCTCTGACATAAGGACCGATACATATAGGCAAAGTCACAAATGCTTTCGCTGTCACCTTGAACACTTGTCCTCACTCTTTCCGACAGTTCATCCTCATAATCCTCGGATAAAAAGGCAGCACGGAACTTCTCCTGAAACTCTGGCCAGGTATGTGTGATTAAATGAGCCACATCCCACCAGTCCCTTGCTGTTCCATGCAGGACATTCCTCAAGGTTGCCATCAGCTCCTCGTCAGACGGTGGCTTTAGCGCCAGGAAATCTTTATATTTCTCCAAGTATAGAAGGGGGTCTGGTTCATCCTCCATTTTTCCAAAGGATGGGAACTGAAGCTTGACAGGGCATTTTCCCCATCAACCGTCCTCTACCTTCTAGAACAACTGGAGAACTTTGAAGTGAAGGTATATTTTCAGACTTATCTGCCATCACTGTGGACTGTAAGCGCTGTCTCAGAGCATTTTCCAGCTGATCAGTATGTGGTGCAGCATGAACTAGGCCTGTCGCAAATGCTGACACATTGAAGGTGTGTCTCATGGATTCCATTTCCTGAGACATGGAATTCATACCTTGAGACAGTTTTGAAACATCACCATGCAACTGCTTGACAGAATGTACAACTGGGGTCATAAACTCTTTGATGTCCTTTAAGACGTCTGTATGATGATGAATCAAACACCAGTTGAGGTTTGTTGAAAACTGGTTTCTTAAAAAAGTAGATTGTTTTTCCAATGTTTCCAACAGGTGTGTAGCGTTGCTGGTAAACTGCATCAACATTATTTAATAGAGTTGTTATTGTGTTTTGGATCTCCACTTGTGTCTATTTTGTGTCTCCATGAGTGTGTTAAACTTGTCCTCCAAGGCTGCTTTAAGTGTTTTCAATGTCAGATGGTTCCTCATTCATTTACACGTACACCATTGAGATGTTAAGCCAGGCTGGCCAGCTGCTCTGTTTGGAGATGCAACATCCAGAGGAATAAGAGGTGCTGACAGATTTGAATCCACACACAGATTCATGTCCAACAAGGAGTAGTGTCACATTTGCTGTAGCTAGCTGAGCTTGTCCACATATTTGATCCACTTCACTTCACTTCCAACGATTGGGTCCAGTGAGAGGGAATCCAGTCCAGTAACATCCTTGGCTGAAGCCATTTCCACAGACATCACAAGGGTCTGCTTTTTGTTTGTTTGCTTGGGTGGGAGGGAAGCTGAGGGCAGTTGAAGAGGTTGAAGAATTATGTTTTATTTGCTTGCTGCAACAAGTCAGGGTTTGGATCCGAAAATCTGGGGTGTCACTTTTTATGTAGCGGGCTTGACTATATTCAATAGAGTGGGGTGCCAGTCAGAGTCACGTCTGACAAATAAATAAGGAGAACAAAAAGTAATTTAGTCAAACCATACCAACAATACAGCACAGCACACATATAAATCAATAATCACACATTTCAGCAAATAAACAAACAAACAAATAAACCACAACTCGACACAATTTTCAATAGTGTATTTACAAGAAAAACCAAGCACAGCAATGAGAGTGAGTGTGTGTGTGAATGAACGAGTTCCAACAGTCTCACAAAAGTCCGTTCCGGTGTTTACCCACAACCCAAAATCCAACCAAGCAGTCCAGTCCAGTGAATACAATGCAAAATGAAGTCAACTCAAAAAGTCCGCTCCAAGTTTTTACCATGGATCCACTCACAAACCAAACCAGGAAATCAGAAAGGAAATAGTAGCGTCTCTCAGCGCAGTTCAATAGTAACACAAATGTATAAACACACTGTAAATCCTGTGTACTCACGGTACTGAGGACCAGTCAGTCGGTCAGTCAGTCATTCAAGCTGGGTTGCAGCATCAACCGATTATCTCCGCCAGACCCACAACTCCTGGAGAACTCCAACAGGAAAATTAATCCAATGGGAATATTCTTGTCCTGAACGGACTCCAGCGAGGACACTTCTGCCGACCCGAGTGGCAGCAAAACGCGGATTTAGCAACGCAGTTTGATGCCGAGGTAAGCTGAGGTCTCTCCTGCACTGGTCATCTCTCCTTTTTTCCCAGGTGGTACTCGTTCACAGTAATAATTTCTTCCGGGGTTTTGTGAGCTGGTGATTGGATAATGGGAAGGATGTGGGTGTGAACGGTGGAAAACGTGAATGATTCTCTGACAGGTGGGCGATGATGTGAGGTGGTTCTGGCGGTCGCTACAAGCCGATGGACAAATATATAGTCTACTTTTCAAAATAAAGGAGCAGCAGCAACAGAGAGTCATCCAATCATCATGCTGGCTTGGTTTCATTCAGGGACATGTGGGAAAAAACATTTTTTATTTCATCATATCCTTATTTCCTATCTTGCAGTTTTCTTCTTCACTGGCTGTATTGGTGTATTGCTGAATTTCTTTGTGTGTTACTAGACTTAGACTTAAATTTTATTGTCCCCACAGGGAAACTCTTTTCCACAGCAGAATACAGCACTGCATTTGCTTTCAATGCATTCAATAGGCGCTTGTAGAAAATACAAAATATACGTGACTTTTAGCAGATTTGGCACATGAACCTAAGGTTGGTTTGAATTGAATTATTTATGCTTGAAGACTGGTGGACAGTGCTGGTTTCCAGTTGTCTTTGTGTGTTTTTCTCCTCAGAGGCTGCAGCTTCCTGAGCCCAGACAAACTGGCACCGTTTAACGGACAGCTTCTAAACGGCAGTGTTTGGATGGTGGGGGAGGGAACCAGGAGCGTTCACAATAAAATCCATAGTGAGGTAACAGCAGCTGACACGTGAAAACGGCTCATTAGTTCTACTATTACTAATCAAGACCAAACTATCCTTATGTCTTCAACCACATAAGTCCAGTGGTTGTATGTATCTCTGTTTTTCAGTTAATATACGATTCATAGCAGTGACACTTAATCAGTATACAGTCCTTTTTGCACATAGAGATTTGACCTGTTGATACAAATACATTGTATTCATACTGTAAATCTGTTACGTAATGTTTAATCTTGAACATCTCTATAAGCCTGTTCACACCTGTTACTATCATCGGTCCTGGGTGACCCAATCACCAGTGGGCAGCTCTAAGCCCTGCTGTTCACACCTGACTGTATAAAGCATCTTCAGTAACATAGTGATGACATCACACGTATATCAAACAGACACAAGAAGGCCAAATAATGAAGACTCCGTCAGACACCACAGAAAGCATACAATGTTTCTCCTAACTCAACAACATACAAAACTGGCTCTGGGGTATTTCCATCCTCTATTTGTAAAATATCCCATTTTATTACCTCTAGTCAGAACTTATAAAGGCAGAAGTGTCAGTACTCATCCATGTGGAAAGTGAATTTATGGACTAACAAATAAAAACGTACTTATGTGGCTACAGCCTGCAGTCCCCTCTCTACACTACCTCTGTGTGGGCACGGCATATTTCTCATGCTGCAGCCACATTCCCAGTCCCACACATTGAAACACATGTCCGTTTGGAATCCAGTCAGAAACACTGATGCAAATAAAGACATTCAGAGGATTTGAATTTGGTCAAGAAAAGAGAATAATGTGAGAAGAGAAATTAGAAACATTCAGTCTGTATGCTTTGTAAGCCTAACAGTGTTTCTGGAGCAGCATGAACCATAGACCAGGTTTATTCCACAAGGACAAGGAATTTGACTCACTGTGACATCACTGATGAAGCACTGTTTGGGAATCATGATGGATATTCAGGGGAATGTTCTGTAATTTCACTTCAGGATCACGTAAAAATGTGAAATATCATAAGAAAGCTAATGTAGTTAGCTTTAATTATACAGTGAGTGAAAATGGAACTTCACCCTGAACAACGAGCAGCACATGTAGGTGTGTCATGTGGAGCAAAGGTGTTAGTACTGAACACACCATTGTGTTTTCATTGCTCCTTAGCAGCCTGAGGCATATATACTGAGTGGTATACAGTATACTGTAGAAACGTATAATTTTAAAAACCCGATTTTTCCTTTCACTAGCCCTAATCTACTGAAACAAACAAACATGAGATACATAGAAATTACTTTTTTAAGTACTCAAAACCAAAACAAATTACTTTTTTAAGTACCCAAAATCAAAACATGTTAAATCATGAATAACCATCATTTAGTCATAACATAGAAACGTCTTATCCATTCCATGCAACAGAGATGTGACGGTGTGATAAATGTTGGAGGTGGTCACACGCGGTACTGACTGTTGTTGTTCTCTGTCTCACCATCTATACTTTTTGACTTGTAAACACTAAGGCAAAAACCACTAATTTGTATAAAAATGATTTTTCTGTATGGCTAAAGGGTGAATAAAGATGTGTGAACCATAATTTGCCTTTGATATTTAATATGAACAGGATGGCATGACATAAAAAAAATATTTCTACGGTTGGTCAGTATATGAGGGTTTATTAAGATTGTAGTATTTTTGTGGCTGCGGTACCTCAGCAGTGTCACACCTTGTCATCCTGCCAAATCTATTTCAGTCCCTTATAGAGGCTGTGGAAACCCGAAAAGCAGAGCAAAGTAGAATATGAGAAATGGAGCAGTAGGAAAGAATCTCTCACATGAGACATCTGAGCTCAGCTGATTCTCTCAGCACAGGTCCATTTTCTATAGTATTCTATGGTACAGTGTTTGAACTGATCATCTATAGCACTGGTCTGTCTTGATAAGCAGGATTAGAACCAGAGAAATCTATTGAAATCATTAGATTTGTATTGAACAGTGAGGTCTCTTTCTATGTGTGTGTGTGTGTCTGTTCTCTCAGTGATGACTCCATAGATGATAGTACACTTTACATTCAACACAAATCACTTCCAGCATAAACAAACTTACATGTAAGATTTCACTTCCTTCATTTAACCGACGTGTCTCCAGTCTTTCACAGTCTCTGCAGTCCACCCACTGTGTGGAAGACTCCAGTCCCACAATGCCACACGCACCCTCTCCCAGTCCACGCTACTGCAATTAGAGAGTCCTTAGTCCAACACAAAAACACCTGTAGTAACTGCATCCCTAACTCTGTTACCCCACTCCCTGAACCATCCCGACACGCTCTCTCTGCTGCTACTGAATACTAACCCAAACCCCAACACCACAGTGAAGCACAGAGGTAACCATATGAATCCATAGATGAGATGAAGCTGGTGTGCCTCATATTTGACCCACGTCTCTCTTCTCTCTGGTATGTCGTGGACTTAAGGTCACATGTGAAGACAGTCTGCGTTCACACAGCCTGACCTCCAGCCCACAGCATCCTGCCCTCATTTCTGCATCAGACCCTCTATCACTGCCTGGATACACAGATGAAGAACTCCTGGCCAACAACAACCACCTCAAGGTAAAGTCATCCTCTGATCCACCATCAGCTCATCAGTTCAGCCTTTACCTAACACTGAAGGTTTTAGATTAAAAAAAACTCTTTTGTGTCCATTTGACGTGTGTGTGTGTGTGTGTGTGTGTGCGTGTGTGTGTGTGTGTGTGTGTGTGTGTGTGTGTGTGTGTGTGTGTGTGTGTGTGTGTGTGTGTGTGTGTGTGTGTGTGTGTGTGTGTGTGTAGTTACCCATCCCAGAGGTGAACGAGGAACGATACTGGGAAACAGACCAGACTGAGCAGAGCCTACCAGGACAGATGGCCAGTAACCAGACACGCTCCAGTTCAACCAGTGTGTATCACAGTTTTCATTCAGCAGTAAAACTACCAACCAGATGATGGACAAGTGAGACAAACTAATTCTACTGCAGATCACTGTCCATGTAAAGGAGTCAGATGTGGGCCAAAAGCTGCACAAACAGGAGCTGCTGTAGTGTAGTAATGACAGATGATCAACGGAGGGCGTACTGTCTAATATTCTTATTGTCTTCAGAGAGGTGTGAGGCCAGCCAATAACAAACACCTTGACTAAGACAGATGCTCACAGTGATGGAGGAGAATAGACAGCATTTAAGTTTTCAGCCAGTCCAAAACATGGCTTCCTTTTTAACATTCAGAAACTCAGAGCGCTCATATACGCCAATACGACTGTTTATTATTAATAGAGCAAAGAGGAAATAGTTTCCAGACCAAAGCACAACAAAAGCTTCTAATAAATGTTCATAAGAGACAAATCATCAATGAGGCAATAAATGATATTTAAAAATTTCTAGCTATACACTGGAGAGCTGCATGTGTCACAATGCAGGAGGCTAAAATGAGAACCATAAGAGGTATGAATGAAGATCTAATTCTTCTTTTCTTCTTCATGTGTGTTTAGGACCAACTGTTGGGAGAGCCTATGGCCCCTAACAATCCTACAGTCTGTCTAGGTCATCTGACCTGTGCCTCGCCCCTAAATAAAACAACCCTGGATCTGCAGCTCTGTGTCATTGCTGATCATAATTAAGAGATTTTCATTCAGCTGCGTTTCATGGGCTGATGCCTTAAATGTGGCTTCTTGGTCTTTTCTACCTTTCTACCTTTCAACCTGATGTTTATTTTCTGCTCATACACTGTGTGTCACCAGGTGTTCATCCATACTGGATCGGGGATCTAGACAGCATCATCATGAAGACCCCCGAGCTGGGCACAAGTCATCGTCATGGGAACAGTGGTTTATATGGAAACAGGAAGTCTTTATCCCAGCAGCTTGAGTTTCCTCACTCCACTACACAAGTATTTAATTTATCAGTCTACAGTACGTTAAACATGACATCATCATACATTATCAGGTCGCTGCAGTGGGGCCGGTGTAGGGACCCTTTCGCTAGTCAAAAAAAGGTCACAACTATGGTTGGAGGTAAGCATAGTCCAGACGCATACATATGAGGATGTCCACGGTTCCAACGAAAACAATGTATTTTATTTTTATGTCTCTCCAAACCAACCAACAACAAAGCTGTATGTTACAATATTTACCAAATTTGCACGGTCGAAAAACTGTGTGCTTCTGCCATCCTTCAAACAAACAAATCAGAATTACACCGGTGTATTTAATGACCTCTGATTACCTCTGATTACCTCTGATTACCTCAGTACTTTGACGGCCTTCTTCTCCCTCCAGTGGTGGGAGGTTCAATACTGTACAATGTGTGAATTGGACAGAATAGGGAACAGAACAGACAGAACAGACAGCAGGTTTTCTATGTGTATAAGGAGGAGCTGTGACTGTCAGCTCAGGTAGAAGTCAAAGAAAAGCTCCTCTGATCTGAGAATAGTCAAAGAAAAACTCTAGAAAAGTTCCTCTAATCTGAGAACAGTCAAAGAAAAGCTCCTCTGATCTGAGAACAGTGTCTCTATAGCTGGTCCTAATTTTCCAGTAGGACAGTTTAGAATTTTATTGAATGACATGAATGAAGGAGAACTAGCAATAAAGACAAAGGTTGTATCGGTATTTTAAGAGATATTTAAAGCCACTAAAATTCACTTAACACTTAAAAACCAAAAGTAGTAGTAGTAGTTGTTTAATAATGTCAGTAATAATACTATGACAGCAAAGGGAAGAATGAAATCATGGCATAATTCCCTGCTCTGTGTGTCTGCAGCCTGTGCACCGCCCCTGCCACTCTCTCAGCTCCGCCCATCTGGTCCACTCCTGCAGCAATGTGCAGGCCTTCATAATCTGTAACATTGTGCTGATGAAGGGCCACGGCAAGGTACGAACCCATCACCACCACTAAGAAAGTATGTCATTACTATCTTTCTAGTGTCAAAGAGTGAGCAATGGTTAGCACACATCTCCTGCCTCTGTAGCTCTCCCATCATCACTGGTCTCAGCATCCCATAATATCAGCTGAGCAACGAGCTCACTATACTACTGACCTTTTGAATTGCTAGTTCTAAGTCACTTCACACATTGGTTCTCCTGCTTCATCTAATGCTGAAGACTAATGCCAAGACTGTCCACTCATCATCCACCCATCATCTACCCATCTCCATCTATCATCCACCTATTTCCATCCATCATCCACCCATCTCCATCTATCATCCACCCATCATCCACCCATCTCCATCTATCATCCACCCATCACCCACCCATCTCCATCCATCCATCATCCACCCATCTCAATCCATCATCCAACCATCGCCATCTATCATCCACCCATCGCCATCTATCATCCACCCATCTCCATCCATCATCCACCCATCTCCATCTATCATCCACCATCTCCATTCATCATCCACCCATCTCCATCTATCATCCACCCATCTCCACCTATCATCCACCCATCAGCCACCTATCTCCATCCATCATCCACCCATTATCCACCCATCTCCACTCATCATCCACCCATCATCCATCCATCATCCACCCATTATCCACCCATCTCCACTCATCATCCATCCATCATCCATCCATCACCCATCTATCCAGGTCGATGACCTTTGACAGTCAGCATCATACTCATCTTAGATACCTTCTCTTACCCATGATTATGTGATTATGTCTGTTAACCACTGCTAATATTACTATTATTAATGTTTCTGCTGCTCTCCCCAGGGTCTGGGCTTCAGTATAGTTGGGGGGGAGGACAGCATGTATGGACCAATGGGGATATATGTCAAGACCATTTTCCCTGGCGGGGCAGCAGCTGCTGATGGAAGGCTGAAGGAAGGTGAGGGACACATGAAGCTCATTCACACTCTATGACAAAGCTGTCTTCTTCTGCTGAGCTTTATCACTAATTATTGTAAGGGACATGTTTACAAACAGGTTTTTAATGTCATATGTTTTCAAACAGGTTTTCAATTTCCCATGGCTCTGATTGGTCTGTAAATTGGCATTTTGAAAATTTTCACATTAGTGAGTGAAAATCACCAAGGAGGTGAATTTACAGGTCACTGATGGTCCCTTCACTTCCCATTCTGTCTGCTACACTGGGCGTAAATGGAATAAAGGCTAACATTTATGTTTACCACCATAAAAAGTAAGCGGACTAACCAACCTAACTGACACGCTCTGTCTGCTTCATTTCCATACCATGGACAGCATCCCACTGGAACACCCACCTCCTAATTTAATCATACTCATTTCACCATTTCCTATCTACAAGTGCCCATTTGCTTAGCTGTAGGAAATAGGAAAAAGAGAAAAAAAATATTTTGAATAAGAGCAAAGTTTCAATGAAATAATTCTGGGAATAAGAAAATATACTGAGCAACAGTAAAAATGCATAATTTTGTAGGCTTTCATGCCATCCTGTTCATATTAAATATCAAAGGCAAATTATGGTTCACACTTCTTTATACACCCCTTAGCCAAACAGAAACATCATTTTTGTTCAAATTTGTGGTTTTTGCCTCAGTGTTTACAAGTCAGAAAGTGTGTCTAGTGAGACAGAGAACAAAAATAGGCACTACCATGCGTGTCTACCTCCAGCATTTATCACTACTTTACACCTCCTGAATGGATAAGATATTATTCTGGACTTGTAGGATGACATGCCATTCTTCCTGCAGAGCTATGACAAGTTGTTCATGTGTTGCTGGAGCAGGATCTCTCTCTCTCACCCGGTGATCCTGAACGTCCCATAGATGCTCTACTGGGTTGAGATCTGGTGAATATGCTGGCCAAGGAAGGACAGCGACATTGTTCTGGTCCAGGTAGGCTACTCCTGACAGACATGAGCCACATGTGGTCTGGAATCAACATGCATGAAGGTGATGCCTGATTGCTGTATCCTGGGAATGACGTGTGGACCTAGGACCGTATTTCGGTAACGGATGGCCATGAATGTGGACAAGTTCTGACCGTCATCCATTAGCAGTGGCTCCCCAGATCATGACACCACCACCAAACGATCCACTTCTTGGATCTATACGACAGGATAGCGGTCCCCGACGATACAAACGCCAACGACCACCACCTGTGTACAAGTTAAATCTGGATTTGTCGCTAAATGTGATCTCCGTTCACTTTGCAATCAGCCATAATCTGGAACATCTGTGCTGCTCGTGTCTGCAGAGTTCAGACCATAGCATCCCAACTGCCCGTTCATATACGTTTTTAAGGGGATCGTGACATCATCCGTTGTTTCGGTAGGACATTAATTAGACCAGGTAAATTATCACCTTGGCCAGTGTCTTTTCAATCATGCTGAAAAAAATCTCACCATCATCATTTACTCTGAAATGCACCAATGACTGTTATTTCTATGTTATGACTAAATGATGGTTATTAATGATTTAACATGTTTTGGTTGTGGGTACTTAAAAAAGTCTATTCAGTGAATTGTTTGTTTCAGTAGATTAGGGCTAGTGAATAGAAATTAAAGGGATTTTAAAATTATGCATTCCACTGTTGCTCAGTATATATGGATAGATCCAGCCCTAATTCACCCATGGCACTTATAACAGTACCAGCTGATGTGCAAGCTTTGGGAATGTAATATGAGACAATAGTCTCATATTGTCTCATATATCAGATGAAGAGTGAGGGATTACCAGATTTAAAGTGGGGTTAGGTTTTGGTGACGTTTAACTCTGACACTTGAAAAAGATAGAATATTAGAAACATTGTGGTCACCAAGTGTTAGAAAGTGTAAATGTGTTAAAATGTCAGTGTTATCTTCATCAGATATCTAAGTTATGTGACACATGTACAGCCCTCAATGCTGTTAGACCTTCTCTTTGTGTCTGCATAGGTGATGAGATCCTGGAGCTGAATGGAGAGTCACTCCATGGTCTGACCAATGATGAAGCCCTGCACAAGTTCAAAGTAAGGCAATGACACAATGATCGACACGATGATCCTAACAGCAGTACTCCTCATCTTCATCTGAAGCACATGTATTTATGTAAAACATGAGAAAAGAAACAGCTCAGTGGAAGAGACCGTCAGCATCTTTAACCTGAGAGATCAGATCCTAGACATTCCTCCAATCTGGATTTATCATTTTCTACATTGTATTGATAGTTGCTGTTCACTCAGGCCTTATTTTTTATGGTATTTCTAATGGAGTGAACAGACGTGTTTTCTGTTTATGTAACATTTCTTTGGACTACACCTTTACTAATTATGTGAATGAGTATATGTACAGTTAGATATAACACTTGACTTAAATATTCCATGTGTTATTAATACAACAACAGATTATGTCCTCTACCTCATCCCCAAGCCAGTCAGAAAAAGTAACCACTGTTCCATTCAGGCACACATGACATCCACACACTGTATGCATGTATGTTCAAGATTCAACATCAGTTCAGTTAGAAAGCCACTGTACAACAACTTATCTAACCTCATCCCCTGGAAACTCTACTTGTTTGCAACAGCAAGGAAAAGTCATGGTGACCATGTATTAGCATTGAACTATGAAATGTCATTCTCTGTGTGTAGCAGATCAAGAAGGGCTTACTGACTCTGGTGGTGAGGACCAGCCTGCCTGTGGGGGCTCTGTGTGGTCAGGCACAGGGAGCTCAGCTCTGCAGGTCACGGTCCCTCACCTCCACCACAGCCATGGCTAGGGTCAGCGCCGACATGGGAGACTACAGCTACCTGAACAGTGACACACCAACCATCCCGGGTCAGCCTGCTAAACCCAGAGACCGCATCATGATGGAAATTATTCTGCAGAAAGGTCAGCCTCAATACTGAAACTAGCATTATTGATTTTAAAAAGTGATTAGAAGAACAGTTCACTCTTTCTATTCAACCTGAACACAGGTGAAAGCAATAAACAATCTCAACGGAGGGAAAAGACAAAGACAGGAAGTGTAAAGCAAAAGAGACAACATGGAGAACATTACTATCAAAATAAAACAGGAAATAGAAACACACAACCTTCAAAACTCAAACCATAACAGGTGCAGTATTTTTACTGCTATTTAAAGGACGCATCAGATGCGCCTACATAGGCGGCTTCACAACGCACGTACACTCTGCTGGTTACACACTAGTGATGCACGGATCGGCTCTGACATCATCACATTTTCACCCACCTGAACCAATGATTGTCTCTGATTCAGAGACTCCTTCCTGGACATTTGACATCACCTCTAGTTGTGCCTCAGGATTTATCAGGAGGACGTCTGTTCAACTCCAAACTGTTTCACTGTATGAACCTGGACTGTGTGTGGGACTTTTAGGATGTGTAGAAGAACACAGAACATTCATTAACATTAGATCCTGTCGGCATGTCTGAGATTTAAATCATTAATGAAGTTAAACTGCTGTGCCTCGTGGGTAAATGTCACAGACGGCGGAGACGAACTTAAGGTTTCAGCTGCTGGGGGATTGCTGCATGTCATGTCATCAATATGTTCCTCATTAATGATGGATTATTTTTACTTGCATCTCATCAGCTATAAATTAGAATGATGAGTTTTAAGACCTGGCCCACCTGATCTGCAGAATGTATTTGCTATGCATCACCAGACCTATTATCCTCCTGCTTCTCCATACTCCAGTCAAATGAAGTTGTTGATGGGACATTCAAGGCAGAGGGTCCAAGACCATATATGTGTCCCTCAGGGAAATGATTGCCACTGTTTGAATAGCAATGTGCCAGGTGCACCTAAATTTTAAAGGGAACGGAGATAACACACTGATTGGTTAAAGTCGTGTTACGCCTGAAACACACCTGAATAATTAAGAGACTACATACAACCCATTTGTGCCTGTTGGACACACCCTAAATGAACCTTGCACCATGGACTTTAGACTATGCACCTTAAACAGATGAAAAATTACCCTCTTTTTTTAAGCTAAAATCATCACTGTAGCCTCTAATTGAAAGTGTCTAGGAATGTACATGAGCTCAAACACATGCTTATTCTCTGCTGGATGAAATTAAGAACTTAAACTCTCTGCATACCTCAGTATTCACACAAAAGAAGAAAATGTCCTTTTTTCCCAGACTTTCCACAGTTTCAACTAGTGTTTGAAAGTCATGTTGCATTTTTATGAATTCCTGAGCCTAATGTCGTTGGTGCCAACATGGAAAATAATGACATGTGCAGATGGATGACAGTCAAGGATGGAAGGGATGTATTGTAGCAAGTCAGTAGTTTTGGCCCACGAGAAACAATAAGTGATTCCCTTCGGTAGCTCCACAAGCCTGATGATTGAGTCTCAAATCAGAATCCCTACAGTCCTTGTTGTACACGGCGACGTTAGGGAGTGCATCACTAGAGGGCTGGGCAGCCTGACTGGTCAGCACGGCAGTGTCTGGAGGCTGTTGCCTCTGTTGCTGTGATGGGCACCGCTCAGCAGCAGGTGAGGACACCACACGGGACCACTTCCTCTTGGGAGATGTTGCCGGAGAGTTGTTGAGCGAGCGGGGAGAGGGGACCCACTTTCTGACGCCTTGAGAGGCTCTCAGAGTGCAGTCACGGCGAGGAGATCCATCGTCCGAAAGATCCACTAACGGCGCAAATGAGTTGGACAATGGTGGGAAATCCTCGTCTCCCGTTGGGTCAAAGAGAGGTAGAGGATACCCTACGGCTTTTCCTGACGGTAGTTGTAGACGGTAGTAATGCAGTTCTGCTGTCATTGATTTGTAATTACTGTAATTTGTAGTTTCAGAGCCTACAAGAGGGGATTCCCCATCACCAATAAACTGCCATGTTTTTCTAAAATCAATGAAGTTCCCTTTGATAACATTTTAGGCTCTGGTATCATGTGATGGTAATATGTTATTTGTTGAGTATTACTGACCAAATTAATCAATACTGAAAGCATTTGTTGGCTGTTGCTTTAAAAGACTTGATGTTTGTAGTTGTGGTTTTACTGCAGTCTCTTTCACTTTTAACCATATATCATAATAAATCATACCATAATAAGGTTTATATGCATGTGTCATTCCCCAGAGGCTGGCGTTGGTCTGGGCATTGGTCTGTGCTGTGTTCCATCTGGTGACGGATGCCCTAGGATCTACATCCACACCCTTTCTCCTGGATCTGTAGCACACATGGATGGTAGACTCCGGTGAGGAGAAAAGACTACAGGGGTGTAAAGAGGTTGAAAAGAAAAAACACAACTGCATTAATAAATTAGACAATGTGAGGTTATAACACTTTACTGTACGTGACAAGTGTTTTGTTCAGTAATTAAAGTATGTCTCAGACTAAACTGTGTCAGGTTTGCAAAGTAATTTAACAGAAAACAGAAAATTGGGATAAACATAAAATGCAAGTTTTAAATGATTATTTCATTTGATCAGGTAAAAAGGCTCTCTAATACCCACATCACCTATGTTCAAAGGTCTTCACCCCTAAACTTAACATCTAGTTATTCCACCTTCAGCAGCAACACGTGTACCAGGAGATCAGTCTCTGACATCACTGTGGTGAATTTTGGTCCACTCTCCTTTAGTTCAGCCACACTGGGGGGTTTGTGAGCATCAGCTGTTCAGGTCCCACCACAGCATCTCAATGGGGTTCATTGATTCATTGGGGAGCGTGATGGACCTGGGAGGCGCTGCCGTTTGGGTCTGCCTACAAAGGCAGGCTGTCTGATGTAGTCGACCTGAAAAGGCCAACTGGAAGAGTCTCTGATGGACAAAACTGGAGATGCAACGGATGCGTCTGGGACTGATGCTGGAAAGCATCTCATTATTTAAGTATTTATTTTTGAAGCTGAAAAGCTATGTTACGTTTCTTCATTTTGTGTTTACTGTGTTAATAAAAACCTGTTCCAAGCTCATCATCGCTGCTGTCTCAGTGAGAGAACCCACAAGAGTGGTGGCAGGAGACTCAACTGGTACATGTGGGTTCTTCTCGGTGATCACTCTGATGATGGATTCAGGTTACAGTCTTTAGTTTTAACATAAAAATAAACATAAGCTTTTCAGCTTCTTCAGTCCCAACACACAAATCCAGATTCTTTCCAGCATGACATGTCTCTCCAGTCTCAGCCTCCCCCTCAGGTCCAGCACAAAATGCCTGTTACAGTTAAATCTGTACTTCTCTAACCCCGCTCCCTGAATCGCCCCCACACTCTCTCTCTCCTGTATCTAAACCCTAACCAAAACACACCACCACATATTCCTTTAGAGCCAATCAGAGATGGACTTACTCTGAAGTTGGGATCATTGTCTTCATGATCCAGTTGTTGTTGAGCTTCAGCTCACAGACTGATGACCTGACATCCTCCTTCAGGATCTTCTGCCAGAGACCAAAATTCATGTTTCCTTTAATTATGGCAGGTCGTCCTGGTCTTGAAGCAGCAGAGCATTCCCTCAACATCACACTGACTCCTCCATTTTTGACCGTAAGTATAATGTTCTTTAGTGGACCGCTGTGATTGGTTGACATCAGAGGTAACGGGACCCCTGTCTTCAAACAGTCCAACTTTAGACTCATCATCCATAGAATATTCTCCTAAAAGCTCTGAGGGTCATCAAGGTGTGTTGTGTCTAAATTCAGACGAGCCTTAATGATGTAGGTTCAGCAGTGGCTTTCACCTCACCTTTCTCCCATGATGCCTTTTTTGTCCAATGTCTCTGGAACAGTGGAGCCATGAACTCGGACCTTTACTGAGCTGACAGAGGTTTGAAGTTCATTGGGTGTTTTCTTTGGATCTTTGTGACTTCCTGAATGAACCTTCACCATGCTGTCAGAGGAGTTTTGGAAGGTCAGCCACTTCTGTGAAGGTTCACTATTGATCCAGGTCTTCTCCATTTGTAGATGATGTGTCTCAATGTGGATCTGTGGAGTCTCAGAGCCTTAGAGACAGATACGTAACCCTTCCCAGACTGATGGATTTCATCACCTTCTTCCTCATCTCTTCTGAATCTCTGTAGATGTTGTCATAGGGTCCTCCTGGTGAGACCTACTAGACAACGTCCTGCTTCTGAAATGGTTTATGTAAGTGATGATGTGATTGGACAGGGCTGGTAGTGATCAGGTCTGGGTGTGTCTAGTCCAACTGTAACCAGTTACTAATGTGGTTTGGTAGTTTTTTTAGGATTTAGTTTCCAAGCGGGTGAATATTTTTTCATACAGGTGGTTTAGGTTGGATAAACTGCCTCATTAAATAAAATTATCATTTAAAACTTTGTGTTTACTCTGGTTTTCTTTGTTTTATGATAAATTTAGTTTGAGGGAGGGATCATATCTCTCGGCTGGCTTGGGAACGCCTCGGTGTACCCCCAGAAGAGCTGGAGGAGGTGGCTGGAGAGGCAGGTTTGGGCTTGTCTGCTGAGACTGCTGCCCCCGCGATCCGGACCTGGATAAGCGGAAGAAAATGGATCTGACACACTTTAGTCTGAGATTCACAATAAAATAGAAAAAACCAGGAGGGTCCAGTACTTTATGATACCACTGTATATAAATATTTAAAATGTCCATCTTGGTGGACTTCCTTTTCCTAAACAACTGAAGAAGATGGAGACTTACTTGAAAACATTAAAAACAAACTGAAACAGGAAGCTGTGGGTACTTACACATACATACTGTATACCTGCTACCTGGAAGTTGTGTCATACACAACAGTAACAGCTCTGTGCACCTTCTTCAGACAGGATGCCCGTTAACCCGTTTAGCTTCAAGGTGACAAGATTTTGGCTCAAAAAGGTTGTAAACACCGTCTCTTCAAATCAGTTTGTGATCTCTGGGCTTCTAGGGGTTTTGAGTACACCCTATGGGTTGTATGGAACCATCTTTGGGGGGTGGGTTATGCTTTAAAACAAGTATTGATTTTCTAGTTTTTCAGGATATTGCTACTCCCATGATCATGGGGGTCAATAGATCATGATTGAAGTTTGTTTGCTGAAGTGCTCCTTTAAAATATTAAAGAAAATAGGAACTATATGTATGATGTCAGCTTGGTCTCATTCCTAGGGTCAAGTAGTGACATTTTGTCACATCTCTTGGAGGAAGGCAGGAAGGCTTTGAGCGACACACAGAGGCACTAAAGGGAACCTTGTGACTGAGTGGGACACTGTGGGCCATGATTGTTTTTGTTTGTGTGTTTTTTATTTACTTCCAACACCTTTTCCTGACATGTCCTTCCATACTTTTAGGTGTGGAGATGAGATCGTGGAGATCAACGACACTGTGGTTTACAACATGGCTCTGAATGACGTCTACACAGTCCTGAGCCAGTGCACACCAGGTCCAGTCCACATCATCATCAGTCGACACCCCGACCCCAAAGTATGGAGCACATTGTTCACATTTAACATTGTGTCAAAGGTGACACATGGTGATCATTTTTTTAGAATATATTTTAATGCTACTGCACTAGACACATATCTCTGCCACCAACTTTAGTGGAATAAAAAAAAAATAGATACTATATTAATCCCATAGGGGAAATTCTTTCTCTGCATTTGACCCATCCCTGAGGAGCAGTGGGCTGCCACTACATTGCGGTGCCCGAGGAGCAAATTAGGGCTCATTATCTTGCTCAAGGATACTTCAACTTGTAGACTTGCAGGGGCTGGGGATGTAAGAGAAGCTTGGAAAAAATGGCGGATCCACCCTTTATCCAGATCTGCACCAACATTAAATGTGTTCTTCCTCCTTCCTGCCACGTTTAGTGGGAATCCAGTCATTTATAATCCTGATGACAAAGGATTTTAGGCATTAAAATTTTCATTTTTTATCACACCTGTACTCCCCATAACAAAAATGATTAGGGCATGCCATAATTGGAAGATACAACTTTTCCCTATGGAAACCTTTCAAAAAGTCAAAGTTTATTGATATGTGTCTGGATGTTTTCCAAAAGAGAATTAAGATATGTGAAGACCTCAGTCCTGGTGATCCCACTATTATTTCATTATTTTCATATTCTCATATTGTTGTGGCATGGACAAGATGGTATGACCTCCACTCAACGCCATCTCTGGAGGTCATGACATCCAGTCCCAATCCCACTGGTTCCTACTGATGACACAGATAAGTAAAAAAAAAGGAAGAAGAATTCCCAGGAATCTCCTTTAAGAGCTGAAAAGTGTAGTTTTTAACAATCGTTTGGTTTCAGATCTAGAGATACCCCCTGGGCTATTCAGGGCAGCAGGATGGTGAATGTCAAAGCAAACACAGTGTATGTTGTCATGGTAACATAGACCAGAAGATGATTTTAGGCGGCTGATATTGGTGTCATCTTCTGTTCACATGTAGTTTTAAGGCTCTGTGAGCCTGAATGTGGGACAGTCCTCCAGCTCTGGTCCTTCCTTTATTGAAAAAGTGCGCATCCCATCTTCTGCTCTGTGTCCCAGGTATCAGAGCAGCAGCTGAATGATGCGATTGCTCAGGCAGTGGAAAACAGCAAACTGAGAAAGGAGAAGAGCCAGTGGAGTATCTATGGTGATGTATAGTTCATTATTCATATCTCTGTTCAGGGCCAGGGTTATACCAGTTCTGGATCCTGCTCCATCCTCATCTGACTCATGTTCTACTAATGTTCTCTTACTGTGTGCAAACATTAAGACAGGTTAATTTTTATTTACATCTTAGTGCTACAGAGATGATTGTTATATTGAGTTGGACCAGCAGAGATGTTTAACTAACATTCCAGAACCACAGGGTTCTCAGTAGCATCTATTCACCCCGATTAGAACACAGACTCATGGTTATAGACTCGTAAATCTGTCTCCAATTCTAATCCAACCTTGATGACATCATCAGGGCTTTTTTAGATTTTAGAAATGAAATTCACAAATGCTGCTGAACAGTAAATGTGACCTTCGGATGTAATCAGTGGAGTTGTCACATTTCAAATGCTCTCTGTAGAGCTCAGAGAAACTTTCCTAATGCAGAAACGTTCTCTCCTATTATTATTATATTCTCTCCTATTCTAACCCAAGCAATACATTAAGGCCAGTGAGTTTTCCACGTAATTATAATTATCATGATTAATACCATTCATCCCTGTGTTTGTCACATTTCAAACTGAACTAGAAACCGTTAAAGAGAGTAATAAAAATTCGTCCACTTGTCAAAAGGTAACCCAACAGGAAGTCGGCCATTTTGAGTTAAGCATTTTTTTTGTAATTTACAAGTGCTGTACATTGACAAATTAGAGAGAGAAATCCAATTGACTTGAAATTTGGTCAGAACAATCTTAACACCTTATAGATAAAACTGATAAAAAGGTTCTCTCCTAACCTGAAAGGTGTGGCTGCGGCCACTGTCGACTGTCAAGAGGCCCAGCCTGAAGACATCCACGTCAGTATGCAGTTACAGAGATAGTGCCATCTGCTGGTAACAGGAACAAATCACTTCATACTTTGATTTACATGAAATTTTCATGGGGGAGCTTCATTTTTTATACTGGAAGAGGACACACAGTTACTGGGTTCTGTAGCACCACATTGTGGACACAAAAAGTGGCACCGTGAATCTGCACAGTGTGCACAACGCACTCAAATTCAGAGCCGTGTTTACCTGCAGGTGTCCAGCAGACCACAGCTGGCTCACGCCTTGACGGGCGTAGTGGTGCGAAGGCCCATTCTACACTACTTTAGTTAAATGTTGATGCTTTATGCTAACATTAGCTGCTTCCGTGCTGAACTAACATTTGTTATGACACATTATGACATCATCGTTTCACCCCATTCACCATGTGGTGGGGACACTGATGACTGTGTCTTCTCGTTTCATTATCATTTCATTTGTAGAATCATCTGTTCTTCTGTTCCAGGGCTACGTAGACTCGATTCTTGTCCACACAGCCCACAGAGATGTGAGCATTGTCTGGAGAGGAGTTTCAGTCAGCTAACCATTCGACGAGCACCAAAGACCATGACCCGATCCTGTAGTGACAACACCAACAGCAACTACCACAATCGCTGCCTCACCATCCACAACCTCAACAACACACATCACAACCCATCAGCCTGGGTCCATAGCCTAGACACAGCCAGGGTAACCCACCATACTCAGGTTGTATGGAGGGGGGGATCGAATGTTCCAGCATGATTTACACCCAGTGCCTGGATGGAGCTGGGACACTTGGACCAGTGTTCTGTCAATATATGTGCTACCTGTCCCGATTGCCTACGTAACACATTTAAAAATGTTGGGGGCGAGTGGAGGGCTGGGGGTGATGGTGGTGGGTTGTTGTTGTTGTTGTTGTTGTTGTTGTTTTTTGGGGGGGGCTACATAATATTTGGCAGGTGGTTATAATGTTAAGGCTGATTGGTGAATATTTGTGTACAATTTTCTTTGTACCAGTAACTTCACAAGTTTTTATTGACCAAGTACACATTTATGTACATCCATCCATTTTCTGTAGCTCATCCTGTATAGGGGTGGGGGTGATGCAGGGTTCACCCTGGACAAGTCATCAGTTCATCACAGGAACACATAGAAAGAAAAACAACCATTCACACTCACATTCACAACTATGGTCAATTTAGAGTCACCAGTTCACCTCTACTGCATGTTTTTGGTGGTGGGAGGAAGCTGGAGAACCTGGAGGGAACCCATATAGACACGGGGAGAACATGTAGACTCTACACAGGAAAGTCCCAGGTCCTCAGGTAGATCTGAATCAAGGACCTTCTTGCTGTGAGGCTACAGTGCTTCCCACCATGTTGCCCTATATATGTGACACACAAAAAAAAAACACATTTGAAGTGGGATATAAAGATATGCATATAAATATAAATATCCAATGATGATCTGTCAGCTCATGATGAAGGACTAATACCTTTTTGGATCCAGTTCAGGCACTGCTTCAAACTAACTGCTGCTACTTATAGTACTACTGCTACTACTATATTTGTGTATTCTCACATATCATGCATATTTTAAGTCATATCTTATTTTTTGTGGAACATGTCAAAATATTGCTGTATGATTAGTTGAGAATCTGTCATGTGACCTGATGTGTAGACCTGATGTGTAGCATCTCATCTAATCCACTGCTGTTGTGTAGTCTATGACAGAGACGTGGTGTGACAACAGAATGTCAGTGCCTGTGTATCCTGATGAAGACTATAACATCCCATACAACCCTCCTGCTGCCAACCCATCCACTCAACAGGTCCTGGATCCGGCTCTAAGGGGCAGCAAGGTACCAGATCCACATTTCATCCCTCCTTCAGTCCTCTTTTGTTGAGAGCATGTCCTCTTCAACATGTGGTTTCTAAACCCAGGCACTAGAGAAGCCCTCTGAGACGGGGGTTCAGGTCAAACAGGAATGAATGTCTGGCTCTTGGAAGGACAGGAATGAATTTTCTTTTGATTAATATATTCCAACAGCAGAATGGTTTGAAATGTGGTTAGAACAGAATCAACACTTGAGTTATTTCAATGTTATTACAGAGGCTAACCGAGTAACAGAAACTATTATTCATCTTTTCATCAGTTTACAGAAGTAAGTCGTCATCCTCTCATCCTGTCTGCCTACATATTCACCCACAGTAGCTGGCTCATTGGGTTAGGGTTAGGGTTAGGGTCATTAATGATTTAAATCTCAGACATGTCGACAGGATCTAATGTTAATGAATGTTCTGTGTTCTTCTACACGTGTACGTCATCACTAGTGTGTAACCAGCAGAGTGTACGTACATCACTAGTGTGTAACCAGCATAGTGTACGTGCATCACTAGTGTATAACCAGAAGAATGACGTGTATTACCAGTGTGTAACGAGCAGGGTGTACTTCATCACTCGTGTATAACGAGCAGAATGAACGTGCATCACTAGTGTGTAACCAGCAGAGTGTACATCATCACTAGCGTGTAACCAGGAGAGTGTACTACATCTGATACTTAGGCTACATCTGATACTTAAACTACATCTGATACTTAAACTTCATCTGCTACTTGGACTACATCTGGTACTTGGACTACATCTGGTACTTAGACTACATCTGGTACTTAAACTACATCTGGTACTTTGACTATATACAGTCAGAGAAACAGAAGTCTATGTGGAGCAAACTGTGAATCACTTCTCATTTCTTTTACTTAAACTACATCTGGTACTTAGGCTACATCTGGTACGTAGACTACATCTGGTACTTAACCATCATCATATGATTTTTTTGACCCTGAAAACCTACCCCTAGCACTTGGAAAAATGTTGATATCATTATTAGTTTGAAAGTTATTTGACAAAAACACCTGTACGGTAATGGTTTTCCAGATCACCACTAAAATCTAATCAATTCTTCCTTGGGCCACTTCCGACATCTCATGACAATTTCATCAAAATCTGTCCATTACATTTTTGTTTTATCCTGTTAACAAACAAACCAACAAACCAACCAACGCTGGCAAAAACATAACCACCTCCCTTGGTGGATGTAATAATTTAGTTGACTAAATATGACTCAATTATTCTATGATGAAATACTGATTTGTCTGAATAAGTCCTTCAAACTGTAAAGATAAATGTCTTGTTTTCTGTTATGCTCTCTGTTGTTAGTGTTGTGTAGTTCAGTGTGTTAACAGTGATAGTGTTTGCTTCCTGACTGAGACTTGTTGCTGTGTTGTGGATGAATGAGCTCATTGTGAGACATGTATCATTTGTTTTGTTGCTGTGAGTGACTTTTGGAGATGAGATGAACTGTTTGGCTCAGATGATGCAGACTGTGTGAAGAGTTTTGAAAAAGTAGCTTCAGTATTGATCAATGCTTGTTACCACTGTAAACTATGTGGACCCTGGATGTGAAAATGAGGACTGCTCCAATCAAAAACTAGACACTTGCTTTGCACTGTGCTTTAGTTGGTGCTGGGTGGCGATGGTGCCCTCTAGCCCTCTTAACTGCACTGATGAACTGTCTGTGATAGACTGTTGACAGCATTTTATCTGGTCTCTGATTGGCTCAGACAGTTAATAGAGTTTTCTGATGGTGTGTTTAATCCAGCTGTGTGTGTGTGTGTTTGTGTGTGTGTAGTCCACCAGTAGAGGGCAAGCTGCCTCCCATCGGTACTACTGGCCTCAGGATGCTCCCAGTGAGGAGGGCTATAATGGAGGCTCCAGTGGCTCCAGTGGAGGATCTCTAGTCAGAGATGAAGGGCTGGAGTCATCGTCGCACACCATCTGCCAGGTACATCAGTGTAGATCCAGCTGAAATTAAAGAAGCAGTGTAAATCAGTCCTGGTGATGAGGTGGATTTTTTTTCTGTCGTCTTATACACATGCTAACCTCGGATGAGACAAACATGAACTTGGACCTGTGGTAATCCGAGCCTGTGGGAGGAATGTTGATGAAAACTAGCCATATTAGCCACCAATATGCTGATGCCAACAGCATACAAAATAGAGTGAAATAACAAAGTTGATAACTAGAAAGCACTCAGAGAGCGCAGACCTCTGCTAAGGCAGCTCAGTTTCCCCATATTTCCATTACACCCAGAAGCAGTACTTCTATAATTTAACCATCATAATATGATTTTTTGACCCTGAAAACCTACCCCTAGCTGGAAACATGTTGATATCATTATTAGTTTGAAAGTTATTCGATATAAACACTTGTGCCGTAATGGCGGTTTTCCAGATCACCACCAAAATCTAATCGATTCTTCCTTGGGCCACTTCCGACATCTCCTGAAAATTTCATCAAAATCCATCCATTACTGTTTTTGTTTTTTTAAAATCCTGTTAACAAACAAACCAACCAACCAACGAACTAACCAACGCCGGCAAAAACATAACATGAGCCGCATTTGTATGTAACTAACTGTTCAGACCTCAACAGAAGGAGGGTTGGGTTCTGGGTTCAGCACCCATATAAGGACGTTGTATGCATGTCTGAGATCTCTATCTGCATCATTCTTTCTCACTTCCTTCTTTGAAACATCAGAAGACATGGTGATGGACCAATAGCTGCTCTTCCTGTCTCATACTGTATACCTCTACTGGTGCTTCCTCTAACACTTCCTGTCCTTCACTGCCTGCAGTTCTTCAGCAGTGTATCCACGGCCTGTCGAAGCATCCTCAGATTACTCTTATGGAACGTATGTGAAGTGATGTGGCTCTCAGTGGTTTGCTGGTGAAAGCATGCTGAACATGTATGGCTTTTTATGACATCATGGAGGCTGTCAGTATAGAAATCACACAGAACTGGGCCTCTGTTTTAATTACAGTAAAGTGTTTCATTGCTCTAGTTAAGCTTGTGTATTTTTGGTACTCACTTTAAGGCTTTATCTCACTAGGACAACTCATTACACATAATGTTAATGTAAGAGCAGCCGTTCTCCAGACTGCTACCCAAATGTTGTTCTTAAAATAAATCATTACACAAAAATAATTTATTCATATTTTATTAACATTAATAAAGCCATTAGTTATTGCTAACAAAATCTGGATGCCTGGAAAGAGCACTTCACCCAAAACTGTACTATTATTCACTCACACCAATGCTGATGGAAAGTCAGATAAAGTTTGTTAGTCGAAACATTTCTGAAGCGTCACAGTAAAACAGGAGACTAGTTTAAAAATAAATGAGTCCATACAGCTCGTACGGCGTAATCCTAGAAGATCCCAGACAGATTATTTTAACCCTTTAAGGTGAAATCTTCCTCTAACCTAAAACGATCTGAGGGAGGAGCCATAGCATGGATTTTCTATCTGATGGGATCAACGAGAGGTTGAGATCTCTACATATCTCAGTGTTTACCTGCTACAAAGGAGTGTCACCCACCAGAGAGCTGCTGGAGTCGGGTCTAACACTACCTTTGGTTTTTGCAAGGGCTGCACCTTCTTCAGGAGGGCTGTGTGCAGTAATGTTTGCAGCACAGAGGTTACAGCTTAATGAAATATCATCTTTTCACATCCTTCAGGTAGTGTGACAAGGATATGCTGTTCAAGCTGTACGAAGTCATTTAATATAGTGCTCCATCACTGTTTTAATGCTCTGTCACCGCTTTAGTGCTCCCTCACCGCTTTAATGTTCCATTACCGTTTTAATGCTCTGTCACCGTTTAAATGCTCCATCACCGTTTTAATTCTCAGTCACCATTTTACCATGAAGCTCAAGAAAGCTGTTTGTGGACTCTTGGAATGAGTACAGAATGCCAGAATTTAACATTTTGGGTGAACTGTCCTTGTAAAGTTTGAATATATTAAGACTGCTGCATGTGATACTGAGCCAGTGATGCCTCAACTCTGTCCTTACACTATCAATATGTGGTCACTGCTGTCCATTTACTTCTGTGCATTTATTTCCCTGCTGTCTGTATGCATCCTGCTTGTTGCTGGTGAGGTTACAGGCCTGTTACTGGTGGATGGATGTCTTGAGCGGATGCCGGGTACATTACAACACCTCCCTGTGGTTTCTGAAGCTGCTGTGACACAATACTTCCTGTTTGTGCTGCAGGGAGGAGAGCGAGTAGAACAGTCAGAGGGAAACCGAGAAGATTTCACTCATGCAGACACTGCAGCCTGCACCAACATCAGACTGAACACAGGTAGGACATGCGTCACCTTTTGTCTTACCTGAATGCAGCTCATTTAACAACGTGACATCAAACTGAACCTGGTGAATGGTTCCCTTTCCTGTTTGAGTCTGACTGTCAGTGGATGTAGATGATAGCCTGTTTTAATATTAAAGTTCAATGTATGATAATGACAAACTGTGGCGTTCCATGTTTGAAGGTAGTACTGGTAAATGTAAGTGTGTTACACCTACAAGTGTGGAGATATCAATTAAATCCTCTATCACTGCATTTGTCACCTCATACTGTTCTAACAATGATCATTATTAAAACAGAGTATCAGGGATGTGGTCAGACTAAAAACTGAGAGATTTTCAGGGCATTTTTGCGAAACAAGTTGTAATGATATTACATTTAGATAAAAATCTTAATTTTCAAGAATAAAGTGACTTAATGTGAATTAATGAATAATTTTCTAAGACAAAAGGTGATCAGATTAGATTAATGACTGTCCTTTGACATGTACTCTAGCGCCACAGTGAGGTTCACACTTTAGTCTCATGAAATACAGACTCAGACTAGACAAGGAACCCGCATCACTGGTTAGCAGGTATAATGTGTGACACATTTCTGGGTTTGGTAACACGATGCCACAGTTGGTCATCATTACACGACAACCTTGGTGTCAAGCAGGTGATGGTCTACATTACTGCTGTCCCAGCAGCCTATTGGAGGGACTGTAGGACATTTAAATGCCCTCTCAGAATTACCTGGAATAACTTTGGTCATCCTGAACCACTCTCATCAAGTCAAGAGGGTTTTTGTACAATACTTTGGTTTATGAACCAATACCTGCAGAGCTAACGATTTCAGTCAGCTGCACGATGTGCTTACTGCTAATTTACAAATGTTAGCATGCTAAACTCAGTTGGTGAACATGGTTAAAATAACAACAATAATCACAGAATGAGAATTTCCCCACTGTGGGACTAATAAAGGAATCTCTTATCTTATTGTCATTGCGAGCATTTTTTTTAACTGATGTTATTCATACTGTAGGGTCTAATTCATGTGCTGTCAGAGTAATCTGAAAAAATAGTTTTAGAGTTTGAACAACTACTTGATCTAAACACGAGTCGGATGAAAGCAAATGTTTGGTTGATGCTTAGAAACCTTTCATTGAATGTTTGAAACACGACCACTTTTCTGCCTCCTCTGTTCTCCTCAGGTGATTCATCTCAGGCAAACAGAGGAGCTCTCAGGAGACAGGCTCGTATTGACCAACAAACCCAGGAGCAGCTTCAGGATCCCTGGGTTCGCCTTTCAGACAGCTCCCCCGAAGAGCTGCCTGAGATCCACCACCGTCGCCGTCACAACACTGCAGACAGGACACAGGCTACGAAGATCCACAGCAAGACCACCACCATGAATGTCGAAGACCACGCCCCCAAGCTCAATGGCACAGTCTCAGACACAACCTCAGTTCCCCCATACGTGGCCCCTGAAAACACATGTGATTCTCCAGGTGCAAAGAAGGGTCCTCCGGTGGCACCCAAGCCTTCCTGGTTTCGGCAGAGTCTAAGGAAAATTCGGGATGAGCAGGACCAGAAGAAGCAAAATAACCCAGCAGATCAGAGGCCTACTGTGGGCTTCACTCGAAGCTTTGAAGTCAGGTCTGCCTCAGCTGCAGCCAAACTGTCAATCAAACAAAAGATCAACTCATATGAGATTTTCTCCAGTCCAGAGGGTCCACAGAAGGGGGACAACATGAGGCCTGTGTCCCCTTCCACCTTCCTTCCCCTGATGGAGTCCAGGAGTCACCCTGCCTCACATGCAGATTATGGCGTGGGCAAAGATGAAATCCCCAGAGAGATCCAGGCAAATCAGGGAGAGAGTGGCATCTTATCTGTCTCTACTATCACCTTGTCCACTCCTGAAGCCTGTAGCCAAACAAAGTCCTCTGAGGATAAACCTCCCCCTATCCAGTCCCCCAAAGATCTACCACTTCCTGACACCACCAACACCTTTCTGGACTCAGGGAGACATTATTCTCATTCGGCTCAAGTCCATGATGACAGGAATGTCTTATCATTAAAACAGGAGTCCGAGCCAGAAAGAGACGATCTCAGCAGGTCCACAGAGTCCAGGGTCCTACATCCAGTGAAGTTCATTAGAGTCAGCCAAGCTGAGCGGAAGATTCCTCCAGATGGGATGGAGGGGGATGAAGCACGGAGCCAAGGAAAGATGGTTAGCATGACTCCCAGTGCTGCCCAACCCACAGACCACCTTAGAGGCCTAAAGGGAGAGAGTTTAGGGAGAATTCTCACCGTCACTAACCAGGTAATCGGTCATATGAGAAGCTAGAGTTATTACATGAATATTCTTCAATGGGTCTTCTTTAAGTAGTTCTGACCATAATGTCCATCAGTTAGTCATCAGGGGTAGTGGGACGACACTGGGAGGAGACTATACCCACACAATCCACTGCAGGTTGGGATTTATGAAGAGAAGACTGTGTATAGGTGTGCGCCGCACGTTTTTTTTTATAGATGTGAATACTTTTTTGTCTAAGTAAGTGAGGTCTGTGAGTACGGAATGTTTTAGGATGGAATCTATGCTCAGTTTTATAAATGAGGCCCCTGAGGAATTAGAATTAAATTTTGATAATATTTTTTAGATTGCTTTGACTGAGATAACGATTTATCAGGCTACTTTACTTCAAGTAGTTTCACTGTGTGAACCTGGACTGACCTATAAGACACGTAGAAGGAAACATTAATAAATGTGACTGATCCTGTCAGCATGAAGGGAGATTGAAATAATCAATGAAGTTAAGCTGTTGTGCCTTTGAACATGACTAAAATGTGTGCATATTTATGTATTATAACTAAACAGAACAATATTTCATTTAGTGGCCTATTTGTACTCTGCACAGGTATGGGCACAATGAAAGGAGAGAGCGTAATAAAGTCTGACCTGAGACTGATCAAATAAACCAAGCAGCTCAGGGCCTGTTTCGTCACAACAGACCTCTGATTAGCAATTAGCATGGGACTAACCAGTGTTGGGCTAGCTACTTGACTTGTGCTACAGTGGATTCCAGTTTCAGCTCTGTGACAGTATAGTGGATTCCAGTTTCAGCTCTGTGACAGTATAGTGGATTCCAGTTTCAGCTCTGTGACAGTATAGTGGATTCCAGTTTCAGCTCTGTGACAGATAGTGGATTCCAGTTTCAGCTCTGTGAGTATAGTGGATTCCAGTTTCAGCTCTGTTAGTATAGTGGATTCCAGCTTCAGCTGTCAGTATAGTGAACTCCAATTTCAGCTCTGTCAGTATAGTGGACTCCAGTTTCAGCTCTGTGTCAGTATTGTAGTGTGGAGATGAGGGTTTGAAACCGGTGTGGCACCAGGATTTCAGCTTTGGGTGGGCCTTTTACTTACTTTTGTACTTTTGCTCACCAGTACTACGATAGGTAGTAAAGTGTGGTGTAGGACTCTGTGAGGCAGCAGCTGGACCTTTCTCCAGATCTCTTATGCTACTCAACTGTCTCGGCACCATAGCGTACCTGTTCAGATCTGGGCCAATGTAAAATGGGCTGTTGTGATTGGTCCACACTTAACATACTGCATGTCCTTTACTTTTTAGAAAATGAACAAATTGTTTTATCTTTATTGTGCATTTAAACATAAATAATTAAATATAAATGTTAAGTCTTCCAGTCATGAAGGGGAGGGAAAAAGAGAGTGTGATTTACATAACTGCATAATAATGAGAAACATTTCCTCATTTTACTGATGGAAACCATAACCAAAGCTAAGGAAGTCAAAGTCAAAACAAACCAAAATGATCATATTATCAGAACTTCATTTTTCTTTGTCTTTAATCAGTCCGAACATTAAAACCACTGTTGGGGCTATCAATGGGAGCAAATTTGTTTATTAGAATATGATTAATAATTATAAAAAATGATCATTAATTATTAAAGGAATTTATTATTATTACTAAAATTAATAATAATTACGGGGCACCACCCTGGAGACAGGGAAACAATTAACCAAAGCCAAAGAGGGGGTTGCGTCTCGTGAAACGAGTAATCAGAGAAGGCCACGAAATTTCAACACTGGCAAATGGCGCTGGTGGCTCACCACGTTCCTAAACCAGAAAGTGTGTGTGTGTGTCTGTATGTCTGTGTGAATGGGTACGTGTGTATGCGTGGGTTAGTAAATGGAGAGAGGAAGAGGAAGAGAAAGGAGAAAGAAATAGAGAAGTAGAGAAGTAGAGAAAGAGAGAGGGATCCCAGCAATCAAGCACAACAGTTGGTGTGTGTGAAATACCGTCAGCTCACGATATAAACGCTAGCTTAGCAACTGAATAGCAAAATAGCAAGTCCAACAGGAACACAAACAATCAACTCTGCCCAGACTTAAGCCTCTTGCTTATGAAAAGGAGGTAGTGGGTGAAGAGGTCCTTTCGTCCTTTGTGGTCTGGCTCGGTCCTTCCAGTCGAGGGTCCTGACGAAGTGTTGTATTGCTTTGTGGTATCTTGAGTGGCAGCTGATTATCGGCGGGATGGCGTTGAGAGTGGCACAGTCTGCTGACTCTCGCAGTGCAGCGGAGCGAAACATCGGGCTGATGTGGCTGAAGGAAACACGGGTATCCTTCCGTTCCTTGGATCCGATGGAGCAGTGGTAAAGCAATCCATGTTTTATGTGCTGTAATCGTTACTGGAACAGGAGGAGAGGGTTGCAGCTAGAATGGAGCAGTACCGGTCCTTACAGGAGTACACAGCGGGTAGAAGGGAAAAGGGGTGCTCCCTTCAGAGGGAGATGCAGCTGGAAACAGCGAAAAGAGAAAGAGAGAAGAGAGAGTCTTGGAGGTCAATTTCAGCTTATATATCCTTGGTGACCTCACCGGGAAGGAGAGGGGACCCTTGTGGTTCCTAGCGGCTCTCCAATGAGAGCAGAGAGTTTTGGAAAAAGGAGTTTCACACCTATGCAGCATGGCACCCTGGGAGGTGAAGTCTCTCTGGTACCCTATGTTTGGGAGTTTGGTGTTTTATTGTTCTTATCAGGCTTCCAAGGACATATGTAGGCCTCAGTCAGGCTTTGTGGAGCCTATAAGCCTCTCTTTGTTTCAGAGGCCTGTACCCTGTGGCCCAACACCACATCCCGTATCAACGTTCTGATGGAACACCGGGGCTCCTGGCATTCATGTGGCCCTTTTTACACAGAGATCCCCTCTCTGCACCACCTGAGTTTGTTTATACTGAACAAACTGAAGGCATCGTGGCCCACTCCATTGTGTGATGTTAGATAGCAGCTGCCGATCTTCAAGCTAAAGAGGCATGACGTGTAACACAACGGCGTCAGTGTCTTGTGTGACGTCGGCGTCCAGCAGCACTTTGTAAACAATGGAATCACATGACAACAACCATCACTTATTGTCTGTTACATGGTGGTTGACCTCATCCTCTGCTCGGAGGATAAGGAGCTCCTGAACCTCACAATATCTAAAATCTGTAGACACTGTGCTCTTCTTTGAGTTAGCTGCTAACCTCTACTAGCTGCTTATTTCTACTAGCTGCCTTTTCCTTTTGACATGACAACGTTTTTGTTTTGTTTTTTAAACAGAAGAGTTTTTCCTTTCCATTTTAAGAAAGTTCTGCATTCACTCAACAACGTTTTGGAAATGATCCCCGTTCACACAGATCCACAAATCTGGTTGAAATTGGATGCCAAGGCTGTAGATGGCGGTGTACCCTTTCAAAATCACCACCACAGACTAAGATCACAGTGATGCAGCAGCTCTACAGAGGAGGAGCGTTAATAAACTCAAGAGTCTGCAGCACAAACAGACGGGACGGTCCGATGTTGTTTTTTTGTCGTCGTCCAGTTTTCTGGCTGGAACATGGATGAAGCAAGGCTGTGATGTCATAGTTTTCAGAGGAGTTGCGATTTGCCCATTTACACGGCGACAGTAATGATGGCGTTTTCAAAAGATGACACTCATTCCAAAAGTTTACGTTTTATAGTAGAACCATTGTCGTGGAAACAGCCCCTAAATCTCCCAGTTGTAAATGTCACACCCCGTCAAGAACTACTGTCTCACCAGCTCACTGATTTTATACTCTGATCCTCCCCCATTACACCGTTATGACACTCCTACACAACAGTGAGGCTCCTTAAACCGGCTCTGTAACAGCTTTACCACATTTAAACACCACTGCACACAAACTACTTCATATTTTGATTTAATTACATTTTATTTTTTTATAATCTACTGTTGTGATGTACCTTTAGACCATTGAAGATATAAATGTTACTGGGTCTAACAGCTGCATTTGTTATATTTCTCATTTTAATCTGTCTTTGCAGTAAACCTTTTTATTACAGGAATCAGCAGGTTTTACATGTTAATCTATTTTAACATGTCATTTCTGTTGCAGATTTCACAAGCGTTGATGCGTGCTCTAGCCATGAACCCCTGCCATGGTAGCCCTCACTCCCCAAACCTGCAGGAACCTCCTACAAACCCATACGAGTGTGAGCAGGCGGAGGACAGCACTGACAGAGGATTTTCTGTCAGGTAGGACTTCTGCACAGAGCTTTGGCCTCCAACATGTTATCATGCAAACTGGAAATCCTCCTCCAGAAGATATTCTGTGCCTGTTTCATTCATGGGGAAGTGGGTTCAGATTGAATAAAATGACTTCCTGTTTTATCAGAGAAGTGGCGAGTTTTTACTGTCAACACAGATATTAAACACTGGTGGCGTTATATCCTCCTCTCTAATGTGTTTCTGACTCAGCTTGGTCTCACTGACGGAGTGTACCATTGAGCAAGGGCAGGGGGGATCACATGACGAGGCAGCAGTCACCTCTGCTAACGCTGTCATGTCAGCCATCCCTTCACGGGACATACAGACGATGATCCAGGAAGTCAAAGCTCTGGATGAAGAGACGCTGAAGGTAAAAGCACCTCCTTGTTTTCACCCCGTAAAACACTGCAGATATCTTCATCATCACTAACATTCAGTTGAAAGTACTCTATTACTTTAATCTGTCATATTATTTATTTATTATCATAATATGGTGATTCACTTTTAGTTATATGCACTACAAGGTGACTTGATGTAAACACAATACAAACTAGAAATTCAATTCAATTTATTTGTAAAGCACTCTGAGAGCGCAGACCTCCGCCAAGGCAGCTCAGTTCTGGATATTTCCATTACACCCAAAAGCAGCAGAGAGACGCCATCAATGAGGGACGAACAAGACACAGAGGAAGATGCTAATTTAGAATGCTAGTGCTAGCTAATTACCTTCACAACGGTAAAACTTGACTTTGCGAACTCAAAACTGTACAAGACTCATACAGCATGAGTCAGACATCACTGAGAACTATATACAACAGTTTCATAAAGTTTGAACGACAAATAACAACTTTTATTAACGTTTATTGACGGAGTGCAGCAAAGCAGTGCTTACCTCTGATCCACCTATGACATCACACTGCACTCGTCCCCATACGTACACAGACAAAACTCAAAAACACACAGACAGCCCCATCTGGTGGAGCTTGGTAATATTACATTATAAGTGTAAATGTGGCAGTTTAATCCTATAAAAAAAATTCCTGGATCCAGATGGTGATCCAGATCACCACCAAAATCTAAGTGATTCTTCCTTGGGCCACTTCCAACATCTCCTGAAAATTTCATCAAAATCCGTCCATTAATTTAAAGAAAAATCCTGTCAACAAACCAACGCTGGCAAAAACATACAGAAAAACTTCAAAAGAAAAGCTTAAATTTGGTCATACAGAGATCACCTACACATCTATTTAATATATATTAATTTTTCCCCACTGTCTTTGACATTGTGTGATAGGACATTTTCCATATCTGGCCTACAAACTAAACAGAGCTGTGCCCCATCACATTCACACCTAGAAGCTGCCCAGTACAGTGGAACAACTTCTGATCTACTGCTAATTCAAAGCCCCTTCATAGAAGGGGCTTTGAATTACTCATCAGTTACAGCTGTAATCTGAGAGAATTGTGTCGAAAATACTATACTAATACTATATTAGTAACAGTACCTGTCTTTCCACGCAGCTGCTGGACATCCACATCGTGGTTCTGCATAAAGAGAAGGGAGCTGGGCTCGGCTTCAGCATCGCAGGAGGGTCTGACCTGGAGAACAAATGTCCTACAGTAAGCAGGACTCCACAGATACAGTCTCCACCTGAGACTACAGTATCTTAGCTGTCACTGGACAGACCCAGTGCTCCTATGAACACTATCCATGCACTGTTAGCCTTGTATAGTAGCAGACAGTCCAGCATCCATGCATGGGCATTGAGTCGAAGGCTGTCCTTTAGTCAGTCCAAGCGGTGCTCAGGTTAGTCTCATAAGCCCCTTTTCCACTGCATTGTACCAGCTTGACTCGACTCGCCTCACATCGCTTTTTTGTGTTTCCACTAGGTAAAAGTACCTCGTTCTACTTTTTAGTACCTGCTCTGTTGCGGTTCCAAGCGAGCCGAGCAGATACTAAAAGGTCACATGAAACGTTACAGACCACTGATTGGTCAATGCCCGGCACACATGGAGTATCCTGCACAGCACAAATCAATGGCCGCCACAGTCAAACAGCTAGCTATAGCAACCTTAACTTTAATTTATTGTAGCCACTATACTGAGGAGATGCAGACGTTCCTGTCTTAAACAGCTGATGAGAGAATCACAAGAGGTGGACAAGAGGTGTGTGTCACATTGATGGTACCATCGGCAATGGAAAACAACCAGAAAACCAAGCCGAGTTGTTTAGAGCTGGTACTACGCAATGGAAAAGTGTCATTAGTCTGGGGGCGGCTGTGGCTCAGGAGGTAGAGTGGTCGCTCACGGAACCAAAGGCCAATGGTTCACCAATGGTTCCAGCCCCTGCAAGTCTACAAGTCAAACTTTCCTTGAGCAAAATACTGAACTCCAATTTGCTCTCTGGGCGCCCCAATGTAGTGGCAGCCCACTGCTCCTCAGGGTTGGGTCAAATGCAGAGAAAGAATTTCCCCCTGTGGGATTAATAAAGTATCTCTCTCTTTCTTCCAGTAGTGGGTACTGGCTCTGATAACCGGTGCTTTGAACCTTTGACACACCTTTGAATACAGTGTTTTATCTGTATTTTGACCATTGTGTACATTATTAAACTATGCTGAATGCATTAAAACTATGAAACAATGCATGGAATTATGAAGTAAACAGTAAAATGTTTTACATTTTAGCTTCTTAAAGTAGCCATCTTTTGCTGTGATGACAGCTTTGCACACATTCTATCAGCCATCTTCATGAAGTTGTCACCTGGATGCTTTTCCAACAGTCCTGAAGGAGTTCCCATAAATGTTGAGCACTGAGATAAATCTCAGAATAGATCTCAGATCATCTGATATATATATATATATATATACACACACACACACACACACACCCTTTTTACATATTAAGATTCTATTTTAGAAAAGAAAAAAAAGAAACACAAAGCAAACATTTCCATTTCTTACTCAATATAATTTCTTTTTTTAGCATGTTATTTTAAAGATTTTTTTATATATTGAAAGTTTAAACCAGAAGTTCTAGAAACATCATCATAAACAATATCGTAGCTCAGTTTTGTATTTGTTTATCACCTTGTTTTTAAATTGACATAGTGAACTACATAGTTGTATTTCTTTGTCACAGCTGTTCCACGGGTTTACTCCTTTGACTGATACACATCTATTTGTCCTTACTTTCATTTTTTTTAACAAATCTATTCCCCTAAGTCTATACTTAGTCTCGTATTTCAAACAGCTTCTGAATACAGTACGGAAGTAAGTTACTCTGTAAATCTTGAAATTTAGGGGTATTTAATTTGAAAAAATATTGCGTTCGTTGGTTCATAAGGGTTTGATAGACTTACAATTCTTGCTTTTTTTGCAGTCTATATATTAGGTTAGTATTAGTTAAGTATGTGTTTCCCCACACTCCCAAACATAAAGTTATGTATGGTAGTATGAGAGAACAATATAATATGTATGAAGAGTTTTGGTTTAAGATATATTTAGTTTTACATAAAATTACAATCTTCAATGTAACTCCTCAATCTTTAATCTCTAATCTCTCCAGCTTCCTCATTAATAAACTGTGATCGATTTTATAAAATGCCTTTTTTTTAAAAATCCGTAAAAATCCCTAATGTGTATCTCTTATTATCAATTGCAATAGATATTTCCTCTGCCAGCTGCATCACTGCCATCTTGGCGGACGTGTTTCTTCTCAATCCGTACTGATGGTCACTGAGCACGTTGTGTTTTTCTATAAAATTGTTCATTTAGTTTTTCAAAAATTTTAGAGAACTGGGAAAGCAGAGAAATTGATAATATTCAATTACAGAATAGATGTCTATCTTCACTTTTATAAATAGGAATAATAAATATTTTCATTTTTCTTGGAAATATACCCGTTTGAAAGGACTTATTGCATATGTATGTCAATGGTTTTACTATTGAGTCTATAATATTTTTTTATTAAGGATATGTCCATCCCAGCCCAGTCAGTGTATTATTTTTCTCTTGAATTTCTTTTACAGTATCTAGTATTTCTTTTTCATTGACACCCCTGATAAAAATGGTGAAGGGGATTGACTGACCTTCATGTCTGAAAATAATGATGGACTGTTGTTTCTCGTCACTTAATTGAGCAGTTCTTTCCATAATATGGATACTGCAGTCTAATAGGGCTATATAGTACATACTAACACTGTCTCGGCACACCTAATGGTATAAAACACATTCAGAAGGAACAAATTCCTCTAATTAGCTGATGACACACCTGTTGATGAAAACCATTCCAGGTGATGACCTCATGAAGCTGGTTAACTAATGGAAACCGTGTGTAAAGCTGTCATCAGAAAGTAAAGAATCTAAAATATGAAACATATTTAGTGTTTTTAACACTACACACTCTCTGTGTGTGACATTGTTTTCCATCCAGGTCCACAAAGTGTTTCCCAGTGGCCTGGCAGCTCAGGAGGGAACCATTCAGAGAGGAGATGAGGTGATGTCTATAAACGGACAAACACTGCGCAACGTCACACACGCCAGTGCCACTGCTGCTCTGCGTCAGGCCCGCGGTCTGAAGCTGGCTGTGGTGGTGGTGGGCAAGAGAGCAGAGAAGGAGGGCAGAGAGGGAGAGGGCTGCAGCAGTGAAGAGCCCCGCCCTGCAGGTGAGTCATGGACCATACAGGTGACCAAACAGCCCGGAATTTATGCAGGCAATAATCCCTGTGGTTCACATTTAGGAGATAAACTACACCAGGTACCATGTGCCATCCTTTCAGGTGTGCAGTTGTTTTTTTTGTGTTGCAGTGGAGGAGACAGGGGCTCCGGTGACTGTGGAGCTGGAGAAAGGAGTCGGAGGCATCGGGTTCACTCTGGAGGGAGGAAAAGGCTCCATCCATGGGGACAGACCTTTGGTCATCAACAGAATCTTTAAAGGTAAACTCATCTTTCATATGAAGCATCACTGATGAACTATTAGGGTTTTTATAGTGTTGATTTATTGAAATGGACAGAAGGTTAATCTGTGAATGAATATTATCAGAACAGAGAGATAGTTGTGATTAAATTCTAGGGCTACACAACGAACATGTTCAACCAGGATATCTGAGTCCACTACACCCAACAGTATGATTACACACTAACATGAACATGGTTATTAACGAGTCAAGCTGGGTTTCCCCCATGTAGCCATGTTCACAGAAAAGACGCGGAGTTTGCTGCAGATGAGCAATCACAAACCTGGACAAGTCTACTGGCAGCAGGGCAGAATATTTAATTAATCCCAGATCAGACATGTAAATAAGACAAATGTGAAGAAGGGTAACACAAAAGCTGGTCTGTCTGTGATCTGACTGTAGGTCTGTTTGTGATCTGACTGTAGGTCTGTGATCTGACTGTAGGTCTGTTTGTGATCTCACTATCTCTGTGATCCGACTGTAGGTCTGTTTTTGATCTGACTGTAGGTCTGTTTGTGATCTGACTGTAGATCTGTGTGATCTGACCATAGGTCTGTTTGTGATCTGACTATGTCTGTGATCTGACTGTAGGTCTGTTTGTGATCCGACTGTAGGTTTGTGATCCGACTGTAGGTCTGTTTGTGATCCGACTGTAGGTCTGTGATCTGACTGTATGTCTGTGATCTGACTGTAGGTCACTTTGTGATGTGACTGTAGGTCTTTTGGTGTACTTCAGTACATGAACTTAGAAGTGTTATTAAGTGTTTTATAGTTTTGAATTCTTTCAGTGATTGGTCAGTAGGCGGTGCTCTTATACGTTTGATCTCTCATGTCCCACATTCCATCACAGTGTACCTTTGTGTTTGTGTCAGGTGGAGCAGCAGAGCAGAGCGGTCTGCAGCATGGAGATGTACTGCTGCAGGTCCAGGGAGACCATCTGCAGGGCATGTCTCGTTTCGAGGCCTGGAACCTGATCAAGGCTCTGCCTGAAGGACCAATCACAGTGGTCATCAGGAGCATGAGGTCATCAGGGGGCAGGGCCCTACCATCACACATACAGCTACTGGGAGCTGCTGACAAATGAAGAGCCAATGAAGAAAGGCAACAGACACTTTTTCAACTGTCTCAGTGATCAGATATCAGTCGGTTCTTATTGATCAGATATCAGTGAGGCCTACCTTAGACATATTTCACAGAACAGCTTCTGTAAAAATGTATATTATTCTTATCTGTCTGACTAGATATAAAACGTTACCTACATCCCTACAAATGTACATTTTCTCCCTTACCTCCACTGACAACCAGCCTTGTGGTTCATGTCATATTGTGTTCTACTTACTGTGAATAATCCCCAGTCCTCAGGATCTCCTTCACCTTCTGTAGGGAATCGTCCCCATGTTAGTTTGTCCTGCAAACTGGTGTGACTCAAGAGGTAGAGGGTCCTCCACTTATTCGATGATCAACCCCCAGTCTACATGTCCAAGTGTCCTTGAGCAAGATACTGGACCATCCGCTCCCAGTACTTGTTCCACTGGTGTGAATGGTTATCACTCCTAATGAGCAGGTGGTTCCTTCCATGGTAGCCTCTGTCACCGCTTAATGAATGTTTGTGTGAATGGGTGAATGCAGGCTTGTGTTGTAAAGCTTTGATTGGTCAGACTAGAAATGTTATATGTAAGTACAGTCTGGGGCGTAATTTCCACTGGGGACAGTTCGAGTATTGTTACTCCAATACAAGTGAAAGTGGCAGAGTCAAATTATTGCTCGAGTTAAAGTACAGGGGTACTTGCTTTTAAAAATACTTAAGTATTCAAAGTTTTAGTTTTTTTTTAAAAATCGCAACACATTGTATACTGTCACAGTACATTTAAAGAACCTAATGACTCTAAAACAAGTAGAAATGCAGGAAATGGGATTCAAATCGAAAACAATTTTCTGGCGGAGGACCCCCAGACCCCCTGTTATGTGCCCCCTCCACTTCTCAAACCAAAGTTACACCCTTGAGTACAGTCTATTTACCATTTAGCAATGAAATAAGGAGCCAGTCAGTGTCAATTGTGAGTGTAAAAATAACTCAATCAATATGAAGACAGTAATACACAAACTGAACACAGCTCTATACAATACACAGCTGCTAGCATGCTGTTCAGAAACTGGATGATATTCAGGCTCAGATTAGATTACACACAACAAACTTATTATGTTATTGGCATTGTTGGATCATAAAGGTCCCAACCTGGGCCAGGAAAAATTTAATTTTATCAAACATTCTACAAAGAAAATACTTGAGTCTTCCAGAGTCTGAAGTGTTAGATTTTATTGTGCTCATCATCACAAAGCATACATTAAAACCGAGCTGAACCCGGGACACAAAGGGCTCGAAATTGTATATGTTTTCTAACTCTTCATACCCCTCCCTTCCCTGAAAAATCCCCACATACACATGACTTTGGATGACACTAAGTTGAACCGCTTGTTCGCGGCTCACTTTGCATTGGCACACTTTCTGGGGCTGAACTTTATTTGAGCTGCCATAGGTGTCCTGCTGGAAGCAAGGCCTTGTCCTATAACAGCCTCTCTCAAGGCCATCTTTCCTAACTCCATAGGGGAGGTGGAAGAGGCACATCTATGGCTGATGTTCTGACTCTCCCCCTGCCTCTTTCCAAGATGAGGGGGAAGGGCAGAGGCAGGTCTTGATCACTCTTTTCTCTGCTTTGCTCCAAGATGTGAGAAGTAAAAACTAAATGACATGAGTTATTCCTGACACCTTTAACATGGAAAACTTAATTGTTCACGATCCAAAAAGAATTACTCATCATTTTAACATTAATGTCACTTTTTTTTTTTTACTACAACAGCAGATTGGCTTGTCGGGTCATAGACAATATGATGCCAATTTAAATGATCAAAAGCACTTGTTCTTAAGTCCAGATCGCAAGTTCTTTCAGGGCGTGTCAAATCCCCTTTCGCAGCACAATCTGGATGCAACGGTTCAACGACACAAACGGGTTGTATTTAGTCACTTATTTGTAGGTGTGTTTTGGGTGCAACATGAATTAAACCAATCAGAGTTCATCTCCCACCCCCTTTAAAAGCATTGCTATTTAAACAGCATCACTCTCACTGAGGGACAAGTATGTGGTCCTTGGTCAGTGGACCCTCTGCCTCCACGTCTCCCAATCCTCTGTACCATCAACAACTCCATCTGACTGCATATGAGCAAAGTCAGCCATATTTAACTGAGAGGAGGAGGAGGAGGGCTGCTTCTCATCGCTGTGTGTAATAGGTCTAGTGATGTAGCTGATCAGTCTGCAGATCCATCAGAAAAATGATCAATCTGATTAACAGCTGATGGGATTCAGGTGATGAAATAATCCATCATTAATGAGGAAAATATTGATGACATCACCTGCAGTGATCCCCCAGCAGAAACCAGAAGTGTGTCTCCGCTGTCTGTGACATTTACCCATGATGCACAGCAGCTTTATTTTTTTAAATTTATTTTACCAGGAAAGTCTCACTAAGATTAAAAATCTCTTTTGCAAGAGCGTCCTGGCCAAGACAGGCAGCAGCACACAAACAAAGTTACAAACATACAGAATACATACAGATAGTAATTTAACATCATTAATTGAGATGAAACATCCGTAATTAGTCAGACGTCTCTATCAAAACATCTACAGCCTGATGTCTCTTCATCCAAGTCTTTTAAGATGGCCTTGAATGCGTTCAGTGAGACCAGCTCTTTGAGATGAAGATCAGTCTGCAACTGATTCCAGGCTTCATTAACTTCATTAATGATTTAAATCTCAGACACGTTGACAGGATCTAATGTTAATGAATGTTCTGTGTTCTTCTACACATGTGTACGTCATCACTAGTGTGTAGCCAGCATAGTGTACGTGCATCACTAGTGTATAACCAGAAGAATGTACGTGTATTACCAGTGTGTAACAAGCAGGGTGTACTTCATCACTAGTGTATAACAAGCAGAATGAACGTGCATCACTAGTGTGTAACCAGCAGAGTGTACATCATCACTAGTGTGTAACCAGCAGTGTACATCATCACTAGTGTGTAACCAGCAGTGTACTGTGTTGTGAAGCCTCCTATGTAGTTTCATCTGATGCATCCTTTAAATAGCAGTACAAATACTGCACCTTTGACTTTAGAGGTTTTTGTTGGTCATTGGTTCAAATCACTTTCTGCTGCCTCAAGACAGCAATGCTCCAACAATCTGCTGACCACACCTCATTTTAACACCTGACCACAACTCATTTAACACCAACACTAACAAGGACACACTACATCTGACACTTAAACTACATCTGACACTTAAAACTACATCTGGTACTGAAACTACATCTGGTACTGAAACTACATGTGGTACTTAAACTGCATCTAATACTCAAAATATATCTAGTACTGAAACTACATCTGATACTTAAACTATATCTGGTACTTAAACTATATCTGGTACTTAAACTATATCTGGTACTTAAACTATATCTGGTACTTACTTAAACTACATCTGAAACATCTGATACTGAAACTACATCTGATATTTAAACTACACCTGGTACTTAAAATACATCTGGTACTTAAAATACATCTGGTACCTAAATTACATCTGATAAGCTACATCTGGTACTTAAACCACATCTACTCAAACTACATCTGATACTTAAGCTACATCCGGTACTGAAACTTCATCCTATACTGAAACTACATCCGATACTGAAACTACATCTGATAATTAAACTACATCTGATACTTAAACTACACCTGGTACTTAAACTACATCTGATACTGATACTACATCAGATACTGAAACTACATCTGATAATTAAACTACATCTGATACTTAAACTACACCTGGTACTTAAACTACATCTGATACTGATACTACATCCGATACTGAAACTACATCCAATACTTAAACATCTGATAATCAAACTACATCTGCTACTTAAACTACACCTGGTACTTAAACTACATCTGATACTTAAAACTACATCCAATACTTAAAAAACATCTGATACTTAAACTGGATTCACTTTTTCCCCATTAATGGTTATCCTTGGCATTCTTTCAATATGTTAATTAGTAGAATTCCATTCCATTGACAATCTATTAATACTATGTTCTGTTAATTTGTGTAAACAACTTTAGTATTTTGAGACAAGTCATTTTTAACATGCATGCTACTTCCCATTGTCCAGTTAACGAAACACACTTGAAAAGTGTTCTCTGCTCCTGTTCACCATCTCTATAATAAGGGAATGTGTTAGGATTATCAGCAAGTACTGACACAAGCAGTAGAGATGATGTACTTATTATGAGTATCATCAGAGTAAAACAGGTCAATATTTGTACTAGTGATGAAGTAAAATCTTCATGGGGGAGCTGAATGCAGTTTTACTATCAGTAAGTGTGATTCAATTCAATTCAATTTATTTGTATAACGCCAAATCACAACAAAAGTTATATCAAGGCACTTCACAAAAAGAGCAGGTCTAGACCGACTCTTCATTCTAGAGAGACCCAACACTCCACCATGACCAAGCACTTGGCGACAGTGGCAACTAAAAACTGCCATTTTTGAAACGTCGAGCAGATCCGAGACTCAAGGTGGGCGGCCCTCTGCTTTGAATGAAGACCCCAGTAAATGTATAGGTCTCCTAGGATCAGATGTCGATCCACATCAATCTACATACTCATGAATACAAGTCGATTTTTTTCATTGATAATCTATATCTGTTACCTCTGTTCACAGAGTCAGCTGGAGATCATGTGACCACCCATGCTGTCTGTGAAATGAAATTTTATCAGGTTTTTGTGGAGGGGCTGGAAGAGGAAGAGCTGATTAAATTTTGAACCAGATGCAGGATTTTTGTCCCTGAATTTCTCAATAAATAAACATACAATCACAGTAACAAAAAAAATTAACCTCAGACGCTGCCACAACTCATTTATCTGATTATTTTACCATTTTATTTTCAGTAGAGATTCATATTTTATTATCTCGAGTAAAATATCAGGAACTACTTAAATGCATGTACATTTAATTTACATTAAAGGTATACTCCCACTCAACTAACAGCCTAGGCATACAAAATGCATTCCACCCAAAATGCGGCATATCAATTAATAACTAGAAAAGCAATTTCTGAAGAAATTGCAGTGTGAATGCTGAAGAGCTGGCGCTAGACTGCAATGCTGCCCGAAGAAGTTGAATCAGACTAATGAACTCTGAAAAATATGAAAAACTAATGAAGCATGAAAAATGTGAAAAATGAATGAAGCATGTATATTGTGGAAAGTAAATGAAATATAAATAATGGTGAAAATTGAAAGTCTTACTGAAAAGCTGACACTATACTGCAATGCTGCTTGTAAAGTCTGAACAAAACATTTGTATGAAGGATGAGAAATATCTTAAAGTTTGTTGAAATACTCTGAATAAATGGAAAAGTGAGGCAGGGTCTAAATAGTATGAATTAACTGTCAGTCAGACACAGACAGAGGAGTCAAGTTTAAAACAGAGCTCAGAACAGTGAAGAACTGCTGAATTTAAATCAGCCAATTACCATGAACTGTGTCAACCGCCCTTGGTAAGGAGCTGCAGCTGTGTAAGACTGCTGACTCACTGAGACACAGAAACAGTCAAAAAGCACCCCTCAGAAAAGCGCTGCCAGAGGCAGCCGTAGGTCGTATCGGTGAAATGGCCTAATCACAGTTTCAGTTTTTGATCATCTCAGTTTTGGCAGACTGTGAGACAAGATTGAATATGGGCGCAGGTGGGGCAGTTGAAGGGTACTCTTGGTGGTTGGAGGTTCATTTAGCCCAAACCATAGGTGCTACACTTATGTAGGTATATTTAATTGAAGCACGACAAGTTTTCCCACGTACATCGAGTGCGACGTCACTGAATTTCAAAATGGCCCTTTGTTTACTTCATATTTTTCGCCTTTCACTGGCTTAAAATCGGAATTGTTCTCTGTATTCCGTTGTGCTACAAATACGACCATTATATTAGGCTGTAGAATAGCATTCGTCCTACAGAATAAAAATATTGTGGTTACTTTCAAAATTCTTCACATGCCTTGAGCAGGAAAATACTGAGTGGGTGTATACCTTTAAATGTACTACTAATGGTTGTATGAGACCTTGTTTTCTGTGTAGATATTTGTAATGATTAGTCTCTGATGAACATTTCTTCAAGGCTTTTGTTGTGACTTGGTCTGGGAAATATTTCCTGATACCCCGTGGAGGTATTTGCTCTCTGAGGGTCACAATAAGCCCCTCTAACAGTGATAAGAGATAAAAGAAACCGTTGATCAACATCCAGATCTCTCTTAATCTAATCAAGTCCTCTGGCTCTGGATCCATGCCTCCGCAAATGTTCACCGAAACATGTTCTGAACTTTTAACCTGCACACGGACAAACATGGGTGATCACATGACCTCCAATGAGAGGAGGTAACAATGAAATATTAATAAACCTGATAAAGGACTAAACGTAAAATCTTATGTACGACAGTGCCAATGCACTGATTCACACGTGCATCCAGCAGAGCAGCAAGTCATCAAACATCTGGCGAGAGCACTGCATCCTGGTTCAAAGGTATGTTGTGATCGTTTCTTCAAAACTGTTGTGGAACAAATGCTAGCAAAGCAGGTGTACCTGACCGGTAGAGCTGTGAAGAACAGGATCACAAAGGCACTGAAAAGGCTACCATATAAGACCATGGAAGAGCGAGGAAGAGGTGCCTCAGCTTCAGGTAAAAGGAGAGATGTATGACTGAACAGGTATGACAACAAACCAGTTTGATGCTTTCTGCTGTTCATGGTGAACAGCCAGAAGAAAAGGTGGTCCAAGAAAGACACAAGACCAAGTGTTGTGCATCAGTACAGCTCAGAAACGGGTGGGGCTGACTTGTTAGACAGGATGATGAGCTACTACCGAATGAGGGACGAAATGCTGACGCACACCAAGTAGGGAGATTATGAACTTCCTTGAGTTTCGCATGAGTAGCTCAGGCATACTGAAGTTACACATGAAGGAGGATCTCAGGCACAAGGGAAAAATCACCAGGTCACAGTCGTAGCCCACATTTCAATGTGTGACATGATGTGTTCGTGTTCCAATCAGAACACAACTGATTTACAGCATTTCAAACAAGAGGTTAAGAGTTAACTTCTGAGTCACTAATAAAAACAGAGGTAGGACTGGGGAAGGACCAGGAAGAAAAGGAAAGGCAACAGGTTACTTAACGACTCTCAAGGTAGTTTACATCCAACAGAGGATAAATATCCTGACCCCGTACCAACAGTTCAGAACTGCCTCTCGGATGAGAGGTGAAACGAAACGTCTTCAAGGTAAGAAAAGAAGTCCAGATGCTTCTGAATCAACCTTCAAGGATTACCATGACCTGGATGACTGAGAATCTACACAAAAATATTTTTATTCACATTTTACAAGCAGCATTGCAGTTTAGCGTCAGCTTTTTTTGAACTTTCTGTAATTTTCATGCTTCATTAATTTTTCATATTCTTCATACTTCATTAGTCTGATTCCCCTTTTTCAGTCAGCATAGCAGTTGCTCAGCTCTTCAGCATCCAGCATTCACACCTGCAATTTCTTAAGAAATTGCTTCTCTAGTTTAAGAACGGTCTAGTCTAAAGAAAGTCAGCTCAGATATTTACATTGTTCAGACATCCTGAGACTTGAATAAACTTCTGCTGCTGGTTGGTTGGGTTCTCATCTTAAAACTGTAGGAGGAGTTTCTGTACATGAACCAACCAACGCCATGTACTGTAGAAAAAAGAAGACTCTCTTCTACCCAGCAGAACATGTTCTTATCAAATGGCAACACAACAAAAATGACTAAGTATGAGGTATGAGTCGGTACTTCAAAACATTGATGACATACCAGCATAGGGTCAATAAGATCCGTGCAACAAGCATGCTGATTGTACACACGGAACTTTGAATGGTGGAGGAAATATCATCATTATTGGTAAAGATATTCTGTACTGTAGATGTACAAATACAGATTTTACATCGATTCTCAATGTTTAGATTGAAGGAATAAATTCATCCCAACTGATGGCGAAGCAAACAGACAGCACTTTAAGATAGGGGCTCTGTTATTAAGGGACTCTACCCTGTTATTACGGGACTCTACCTGTTATTACGAACTCTACCCTGTTATTATGGGACCCCACCATGTGTAAACAGAGGGGTGAATGTTTCAATCCAGGTTTAGTGGATCCCTCCTGCAGTAGCAGGTGTGCACATTAAACATTCTCAGTGGATTAGATCTCTAATCATCTCAGTATAAAATGAGTTTGACGTTTGGCCTGAGTGGTCAGGCCTCAGGTAGACGGTGAAACTAGGTTTCCTCTGCTGGTGTCAAAGGTCCTTGAAGGATTTGACGACCTTGGCCAGGTTGCTGTAGAACTCAGCCATGCTGGAAGGAAAGAACGAGTCGACCACAGAGCGAGGGAGGAGGCCACCCAGGTCTGTCTGGAAGAAAGTGAACACCTGGGTTTTGTTGGGCTCCCTGCGAACGGAGTGCGACACAGAGAGAGAGAGATTAACTCAGCTGATCATCTATGAACACACGCTGCACTTTTTTAGTGTCGGTGTGTTGTTTACTCACCCTGAGACAGGGACACACACACAACCACATGGATGGTTGAATCCTCTGACGTAGCCCAACTGGGGAGGACAGCTGGGGTGTATCACATTGGTGGCTGTTTGATGGGACACAAAGACACATCCATACATGCATGCTTGTCTACATCACATTGTGAGGGGCTGGATTTCTGTACAGTCAGCCTCTCGACAGAAGGAATACATGGACAGATGCTGTCCATTCACTGTGAAGCTAAACCTACACAGAGCTAACTGTCTCCTGGCTGTGGCTTCATACTGAAAAGATAGGTGAACTGTATCAGTCTCCTTATTTAACCGTCTTTAGGAAGGTGAATAAGTGCATTTCCTACAAGGTGGATGACTAAACATTAGAACTCTGAGCGGGTTGACAGTGTTTTACTTCACTGCAGACAGATGACAAAGTGTCCTGCTGAATTACAATCACTCTTTACAGCAGACAGTATTCTGGACGGACATCTGATATCACTGTAAATGATTGCCTTGATCAAGCTACTATATTCTGTTTAAGGTCCAGTGAGGAGGATTTAGTGGCATCTAATGCAGACTGCAACCAATTGAAATCCCCTTACCTCACCGTCCCCTTCCAGTCTGGTAGGGGAACCCACAGTGGCCATCAGGTGCTAAAGGTCCTCTCTAGAGGCCAGAGTTTGGTTTGTCTGCTCTGGGCTATTGTAGAAACATGGCGGACTCTTAGTTTCAGGTGATTCTATACTGATGAGATGTCATGGCCGGCTCAAAGCCATGGCAAATGACGGGAGGTGACACCAGAGCCTAAGGCAAAAATCAATTATTTATTTAAATAAAGCAATCCATCAAATAATATTTAATATCTGTGAGGTGTGAGTATCAGTATGTCAGTGGTGTCAGCATATAGGTGTGAGTGGAGTATAGTGCGTGCAGTGTTGAAAAGCAAAAAGGAAAATCTAAATTAAGGCTTGGGGAGCATGATGTGTCTGAGGCAGAGTCCAGTGACTCTCCTTCTCCAAAAAAAAACAAGAGCAGGTGAGGTGTGCCTTAATGCATTAGGAACACCTGGCCCAGACGCTCCCAATAGCTGATCACTCAACCACGCCCACTGGCATCTGTAAACCAAAAAGACACACAGACCCAACCAAGCAGCCAATGAGGGCGGGGTCGTCACACCCTCCTCCATGAAGACGTGGTCCCATCAGGAACCACGGCAAAAGCCATTTAAACAAAAAACATACATGTAAATATATACTGAGCAACAGTGGAAACGCATAATTTTAAAAACCCTGTAATTTTTATTCACTAGCCCTAATCTACTAAAACAAACAAACATGTGATTCACTGAATAGACTTTTTTAAGTACCCACAACCAAAACATGTTAAATGTTTGAAAAGACCTGGTCAAGGCAATAATTTACTAAGTAACGTCGTAGAGAAACAACTGGCGATGTGACGATCCCCGAAAAAAAAACTTACGTGAACGCGCAGTTGGGATGCTATGGTCGGAAGTCTGCAGACACGTGCAGCACAGATGTTACGGATGTTATGGCTGATTGCAAAGTGGACAGAGATCACATTTAGTGACAAGTCCAGATTTAACTTGTACACAGCTGGTGGTCGTTGGCGTACCCTCGCCACGGAGACCGCTATTCTGCCACATACGTCCAGGTAGTGGATCATTTGGTGTTGTTGTCATGAAGTGGGGGGGCACTGCTAATGGATGACGGTCAGAACTTGTCCACATTCACGGCCATCCGTCTCTGACATATGGTTCTAGGTCCACACGTCATTCCCAGAATACAGCAATCAGGCATCAGCTTAATGCATGACAATGCCCTCTATGGGACGTTCAGGATCACCGGGTGAGAGAAAGAGATCCTGCTCCAGCAACACATTCATAACTTGTCACAGCACTGCAGGAAGAATGCCATGTCATCCCATAAGTCTAGAATAACATCTTATCCATTCAGGAGGTGTAAAGTAGTGCTAAATGCTGGAGGTAGACAAGCACGGTAGTGACTATTGTTGTTCTCTGTCTCACCATCCACACTTTCTGACTTGTAAACACTAAGGCAAAAACCACTGATCTGCACAAAAAGGATTTTTCTGTTTGGCTAAAGGGTGAATAAAGATGTGTGAACCATAATTTGCCTTTGATATTTAATATGAACAGGATGGCATGACATTAAAAAAAAATGCATTTCTACTGTTGGTCAGTATATATACTGTACATAAAACCTGTAATCAGCACTCCTCCTCAGCACAAGGATCCTGTTTGCACGCTGTGTGAGGACAAAGTTAAGATACAGGTTCACAAAACAAATTACATTACAGGGGAGCACGAAAGCTTCTGCTACCACATTTTCTGACCCCTTAATGTGGCGTATTTCCTAACAGTAAGACTGCAACATCAGAGACCATCTAATCAATCTTTGATTGGGGCATTTCAAAGAATTCAAAAACGTTAGTCAACTGTGGTCTGTAAAAACCACCATTGGCACTCCAGAACCCACATAGACATCATAATGACTCAAAGACCAAACTAAAGCCAAAATCTCCTTGTAGTTAAGCTGGTGTTTGTTGAATTTCTTAGAAAAGAAACTAACAGATCTATCGATCCCCTGAGTGTCAGACTGCATCAATAATGAACCTGCTCCCAGTTTTTAAGGCTTCAGCACACAGGGAGCAGCCAGCACTGGAGCACTACACAGGAGGGCCTTGACATTCTGAAAAGACTGCTGACAAACAGGAGACCACACATACTTAACATTTCTCTTTAGCAAGTCAGTAAGTGGAGCAACAACAGATGAGAAGTTCCTGCAAAATCTGCATTAGTATGCTATCATGCCCAGGAACCGGATTAGTTCCTTTTTTGTGGTCGGCACAGGAACATGCTCCAAAACCACTGGCTGCACTTGGCCCTGGCCCACAACATGTCCAAGGTATGTTACTCTCGCACAAGCAAAATCACATTTAGGAAGATTTACTGTCAATCATGCGGAAACCAACATTCAAACAATGAGCGGATGCGCAAAATATGACTGTCTCAACTATCACTGTAGATAACCACATCATCTAAACAGCACGGCCCTCCAAATCACCAACTACAATATTCATCAAGCATTGAAAACGTTGCTGGAACGTTTCACAAACCAAAAGGCATCACTTTACATGAATACAGTCCAGATGGTGTTACAAATGCAGGAATGTATTGTGCTCTCTTGGACTAAGGTACCTGCCTAGTGGAAATGCATCTGGTTTGGTGATACCATTTACCTTACGGAAATCGGAGCAAAATCTGTGAGTTTTATCAGACTTGGGGACAAGCAGGCATGGGGAGGCCCAACTAGACGATGACGGTTCAGCAATATTGTTCTCTAGCATTTACTTTACCTTTTACCTGCTTTTTCTTATCTTCTCTCTTCATGTCTTCCAATTAACTGGGCTCTTTTTTGTAAAGCACTTTGTAACTTCAATTGTAACTACTATCAGGTGAGTTTGTGAAGGAGCATCACCAAACAAAGATGGAGAACTGTTAATTAGCTCAGCCAATTCAACACGCTGTGACTCTTGCAAATGACCTAACAAATTATCCAGATTGTTAAGAGCTTCAGTGTTCACAATTTAGATTTTCCTATTTGCACAGTGGACCAGTTGCACAAAGGCTCTAGACAGAAGGAAATGAATGAAATATGACTGAGTACCTGTTATTTGTTGAGTGTAATAAGAAAATATGACATATGGCCAACAGAGGTTTTGGTCTTATTGCACAGCTCTACGTGTTGGAACATGCTATTTTTAAAGTGGTGCTGATAAAACGTGAACAAATGTGTGTATTTATCTGTCAGTGGCCTAAACTGAACAACTGTGGGGCTCAGGTGTTTTGGGAAACATGGTTAAACCTGGTTCCTGCAGAGGAAATGCGGCTTCAAGTCAGGTTGTTATGATTGTGTTTATAATTATGTTTTACAGACATATTCGACTGAAGTCTGGTCTGATGTCGGGGTCATAAATCGCTAATCATGTCATCAATATGGGGCATCAAATGCCTTCAGTCTGTTCAGACCTGTAATAGTACAAACAGTGAAGCCCCTGATCCAGGGCACAGCTGGTCTTAGAAACACACAAGAAACAGGAAGTGGAGGAGAGTCATTACGCACCATTGGACGAGATGGTGCCATCTTCGTATTTCTTAACTAAAATAACATCTACAAAGTCTCGTGGCGCTATGATACCCAGAGCTGCTGAGGGCGTGACTGTTCTGCAGATAGAGATGTCCTGTGCAAACATGGAGACAAGGGAATGTCCTCAAAGAGTGAGCAAAGCAAAAATGGACATGACCTCTGGCATCACGTATGAATTTAAAGCTGCACCAGGAAGATCTGACATTAATTATGTGGGTTTGTTCTAATGGATCAAATTCAGCCTGAGGGCAGAGATGAGTGGGTCAGATTCAGATCCAAATGTCTGGACATGTGGTTTGACCTCACTAGATATCAGAGGCCAACAAAATGCAGAGACACCCAGTGCAGCTCTAAACATAAATCAGACAACTGTTGATGAAAAAACAGAAATCTTACAAGTGATAGAGTGAAAACTGGGTTAACTCATAAATGATCATGACTGAACATCCTCTGATCAGGAATAACCCACCTCTGTGATCTGCTCCAAAAGCTCGAATGTTTTCACATTGTTGTCCCACTTGACTCGGATTCCATTGGGTACTGGTTTCAGACACTCCCACACCTTGGCTGGGCTGCCACTGATAAAACCCTCCCCCTTGTACCTGTGGAGGTGGTCAGAAGAACACAGTTGGTCATACCCTGGCTGCTGAATGATTAACATGTACGTGGCTTTACAGATCAACTATATCATATTATAATATATGGATTTATTGGTAGCTTTGAATGTTTCTGGTTAGTGATTCTCTCTGGGTTTTCAGTTGAACACTGGTTCACTTCTTACTGAGCTATATCGCCATGGTAACTTATGCAGCACACCTACCCTGCTCCAGACAGGGCTATATTCCAGACAACAGACCCAAACGTTTAAAGCACCATCTACTTACTGCTGGATTCACTGGAAACTTTTATCATTCCGAGACGATCCCGGAGCTCCTGTGTCGGAGGATCCCTCCTGTCTTCCTCATTTAATGATAAATCAATTTCGCTGGGCTTTTGCTCACAGATAACATCCTAAAATCTCTTGTAAGATACCAAAGTACCACTTTAAATGACACTCTTATATTTATACTTTATTTCAACACACACCATAAGAATACCTAAGCTACACAACAGTCTAATGAAAGACACACGTGACTCTAATGTGATCTACTTGTGATCTAATGATAGAGCAGTGATGTTATTAATGTATGCATTTTCCTGCTGTCTCTCCTGCATCTGTCAGTTGTATCATGTCATGTGTGTCAAATTGGTAGTTTGTTCTTTGTAAAATATGCTGATTGGCTGCCAGTAGACTTGTTCACACCTGTGATTGGTCATATGCTGCAAACATCACCTCTTAGAGTATGACTGCTTTGTGAGATTTGTAGGGTTAGATATTCTGGGTGTCTGGTAGCAGAGAAGAACAGTTACTGGTATGTTTTATTCATTTAAAGATAAATGAGCGGCAGTGATGTGCTCATAACAAACTCACCACCTCTGTTAGGTAAAACTTGTTTAGTTTGATTATATCGATTCAGTTTTAGTTATCACACGACAGGTTCTAAAATAACTATACGGTCACAGGTGTAAGGCCTGAGAAAGACAAAGAGAAGTTTTCTCACACATTTCCAGGGAACTCAGACGAGGAACGCCAGGACACAACCATATCGTTCTGCCAAAGAAAAGAGAACAGTTACAGTGAGCAACATTTACCTCGGTGTAATCAGTGGTCCTGATATACATGTTATTCCCCCTCACTACATATTTAAAAAGGTAACATATTATGTCTTCCTCCAGTGTGACACCAAGGTCACTGTTAGCTGAGACAGTGGTTGAACATCGCCATAGCTTTCACAACCCGTCAATCTACAGCCAGTTAAGCACCTCCATTCAGTTTTGGCAGGGGTGTGTCCACACTTTTTGGAGTGGGGTAGCCCTAGTGGGGCATTAACTTATGTAGGGGTGGCATGATGTACATAGGGATGTCAGGATTAATTGTTTTTGCTATTAACTGCGATTAATAACATCACGGTGTTATAATTGTAAGAATTTTATAAACTAGGGTATCTCGTGAGACACGTTTATGTGTTAGGCGCGAGTCTCTCTCGTCTGGAGTCACATTCTGTATGTGAGAGTGTGTGGGTGCCTGTGTGGAAATGGCAGAGGGAACTGTGGGACCATTTTGTATATCTCCAAAATGAGCAGGGGGTTGGGGAAGATGAATAGCCAATCTGCAAAGCCTGCCATCAGAAAGTTGCTGCTAAAGGTTCCAACACGTCTAATATGTGGCAACATCTTGGGGATAATCCTTTATGCCCAAGTCATGGTAAAAAAAACTAAACTTGCTAAATGTACAAAGCTGGCCTTAAACTGTTAAACTCCTGCAGAACAAAGTTCACAGGGAGTTCACACAGAGCGCTGCTCGGGCCCCTTTTTTCTGTCCGAGCCGAGTCCAGGAGACTAGTGACCGAGCCCAGCAGACTTTCTGTTTTTATGTTTGAACCTGACCCGAGTCCGACACAGTTAATACTAGCTGAAGCACTGGGTAAGCAATTTTTATGCCGTCACATAATTGTTGTTACTCTTATTACTCCTGTCGGCAGAGTAAATGACCATAAAAGAGTACTGTATGTGGCTCTATGCCAGTAAAGCTGGAGTTTTAACACATCAAACACAAACATTACACACGGTCATCAGCAGTTAAATAATCTATATCCATCCATATCGATCCATAATAATATTGGGATGAATGTCTGATGAACAATATTAACAAAGATAATTAAATAAATCAACATTAATACATTAATTAGACAATGTGTGTTTATATATATAATATATACATATATAATATATACATATATAATATGTATATACTGTATATATATATATATATGTGTGTGTGTGTGTGTGCATGTTAATAAAACATTTAATTTAAAAAATGCTCAGGTTTTCCTTCCATAGTGTCGATAATCGTGAAAATGTGAAACCGTGATTATTTCTCTGACAATAATCATGATTCCAAAATCTGATATCGTGACATCCCTAGATGTACCTACATGTACACACACTGACATTTATCATATGGACTTTAATTACCAACATGACAGTGTCTGTTTCTAAAAATGCTGTCTTTTAAGGCTTTTTATTTTTACCACCGATACCATTTCTTGTCAAACCCAAGTGCAACTTTGACTACTTACATCCAAGTTCTTAAAGATACTGAGTACCAATACGAGTACTTACTAATACCATTACACTTTGCTTTCAAATCATGTTTAATCTCCATCAGATGTTACTACTGTAACTTGCTTCTCACGGAGGTGGTCTGAAATGGGTTCTGCACTGATACAGTGTGCTATACCTTATGAAGAAGACGACTTTGACAAAACTTAATTTATAGCATTATATAAAGTATTCTTAGGTCTCTATTTCAATTTTAACTCATCAATGTAAATAATGACATAAGAACCTTTCTATTTACACACTCACAAGCACCAGGTTAAAAATTAATAATCAGAGACTCATCCTCTGCCAGTGAGGACAAGACCTGCATGATGCCCCACACAGCTTTAAAACCACTGAAATTATTGGTTAGTCTGTAAAACCTGTGTTGGACTCTCAGGTGAGCTAACACCAAACCTTTACAACAGAGTACTGGGTCAGTTGAACCTACTCCTAAACTCCGGTTCTTCTGAGTTTTTCACATTGCTAGCTTGGCAGTTGCAAAGATAAAATTAATTAATTAATTAATTCCATTTTTTGGAGTGTATTTGGGTCCAAAGACAAAGAGAGAGACATAGAAAACCTCTCTAAACTCTACCACCAACTTCTGCAGGAGACCAAACAGACCCACCAGTCGGGGACAGGACACCACCAGATGTTTTCTGTAGAAGAACAGAATGAACAACCCTCCCCAGTGCTTGGGTCCAGGTGAGCCCTGTGCCTGTTTATAGATAATGCTCCATGTGTAATCCTTCACTGGAGGTCACCTATCCGTTTTTCAACAGGAGGCTTATACAGAACCCGCCAGCTGCCTTTAAGGGAAAAGTCCGAGCCAAACACCTCTGTCCACCTCGACACCTGTGAGAGAGCGGAGGTTCAGCACTTTAACACAGCTAGAGTACTGCTGCTTCCCACTGCAGGAGCTGAACATACCAAGCGCTGGAGTCCTCAGAGTTAGAAGCAGGCCGCTCTTCTCCATCTACTCTCCCACTGCTGGCCCACTCCACTAGTCAACCAGAGCCCGGCTTTGAGCGAAGGCCCGCAGAGGAGCAAATAGTGATCGCCACCCTCATCTACAAGGCTCTGTAACACTCTCGTCATCTCAGCCAGAATCTCAATCGATGTCCTTGAAAGGTACCCCAGCTTCACAATGCTAGCCTCAATGAATTTGCTTCTTAGGGCAGCTGAAGAGAACACTGTTAGACAGGAAGCTGTTGTGAAACAAGGGCTCCTCAAACAACCACATCCCAGGCCTGGGGTCAGGGGGACGAGAGAAGCTCAGGGTCCTCCAGGCCTCAATCACTGAGCTATAGTAAGGTGTCAGTCCAGAGAGGTCACACTCAGATGACTTTATCAGGAAAAGCTGTCTATCAAGGCTGAGTCTACTGGCTTTCCGAAGCAGTAACCAGGCCACAGCTGACCAGCAGACAGAAACACCATATAGCAGCCATTGAGCCGCCTGCAGCCTGGAAACCGCAGTCCTGGAGACAGTAGCTGGGTTTACATGTACACTTTTCTTCATTCTGATTGAAGGTTTTGTTTCAACTGTTTACATGAGTTGTGATCTAATATGACCTGGTGTTTACATGCGCCACCACATTTAATCGGAGCATCTGTGTGACATTCGCAGAAGTGATGGAAGTGACGTATGTTTCGCATGTTTTAGAAGAAGTTTTCGAAGATGGACGTGGATTGTGTGATGGGCACAGTTTTTGCTGTTATTGTGGATCTTTTAATAAAGCTGCTGCATGATAATAACGTAGGTTTACTAATACTGGAAGTCATGAACGAGAGATGGTGAGCACAAGAAAAGAAACTCTCTGCTGTTGCTTTAAATCCGCCATCTTGTAAATACGTCACGACTCTGAGCAGTGCAGACAAAACTCTACCAGTACATATTCCGTTTCACCATTTACATGGAACGGTTGTTCTTCCGATCGGTTTAAGAAAAGGTTTATACTACCCCTCTGCAACCGAATGAAATTTCATGGGCATTTTTATTCTGAATTAGGTGTTTATATGGAGCATTTTCATTCTGATTTAGCGTAAACTGATTTTAATCGGAATAAAGAGGGCCATGTAAACCCAGCTAATGTCTATTAGGCCCTGTTCCCCCTCTGCCACAGGGAGGTACAGGACTAACGCTCGTACCCAGTGATGACCCGACCAGAAAAAGTCCACTAGCAGCCTCTGCAGTCACTCCATGAGGCCTGGTGGCTACCAGGTTATTAGCTATCAGAGCTTTTCCCCTGTAGGACAGCTGAGGTAGCAAACATTTCCATTTAGACAACTTGGTCTGCACCTTCTCTAGTACTCCCTGCCAGTTCTGCCTCTCTGTGTTCTCATTCCCTAATTAAACACCCAGGACCTTTACTCCTCTGTTTCCCCACCTGAGGTTCCCAGGGAAGGCCTGGGGTACTCTCTAAACTTTATTTACCTACCAGACAAGCCTCACCCCCCAATTAAGAGGCCTTCCTATATATGTCCAGGCTGCTCTCTAGTTCCTGGACATTTCCCTGACCCTGGATGAAGACTGTGATATCATCAGCATAAGCTGATACTGACACCCGGTGCCCGAGAGCTGGCTCAAGCAGACACAGACCCCTCAGCCAGTTCCTAAGCCTGCATAGCAGAGGCTCAATGGCTATGCTGGACAGAATCAGCTTTGTCACATACAATTATACACACAGTACAATGTACTGAAATTTGTCCTCTGCATTTGACTCATCCCTGAGGAGAAGTGGGCAGCCCTTACGGCGCCCTTACAATTAAGGAAATTGGGGTTCAGTATCTTGCTCAAAGATACTTTGACATGTGGGCTGGGGGAATTGGCGATCGAACCAAGGACCTTCTGATAAGTGGAAGACCACTCTTACCACTTAAGCCACTCTCTCCAGGCTTGGACAAAAAGCCGTCCAAGCCTGGACCCTTGCCCGAGGCCATGTTGGATAGGGCAGTGGTCAGTTCCTCCAGAGAGAGGTCGGACCTTAAGATGTCCCATTCCTCTGGGCTCAGCTGGGGGAGGCCCTGCAGAAGCTCGGCAGCAGCATCTCCATGACAGCCTTCTGAAGAGAACAGTTCAGTGTAGAAAGCTACAGCGTGTTTCCTCATCTCAGCCGGTTCAGTGGTCAACCTTTCATCAGGTAGACAGACCATATGTTTCCTTTGGGACCTCTCCAGGTTAAAAAAGAAGGTGGTCGGGGCATCAATGTCATTCAACATGGTGAATCATGCACGAACCAGAGCTCCTTTAGCTCTCTCCTGAAGAAAATAGTTCAGCTGTTGCCTTTTGGAGAGTAGATCAGTGTGTGAGGTAGACATGCTCTCCAGTTCTCTGATCTCTACTTCTAACTGTTCAACTGCTCTTCAGATGAAAGCCAAGGAATAAGAAGTGAACTGCTGACAGAACAATATGGTCTGGCCATTTCCTACCTCCCACTGCTGACTAACAGAGGGAAAAAAAACTCTTTCCTAGATCTCCAATTAGCCCAAAACGGTTTAAATTTTCACACAAATTAAAATCATGTAACAATTTCACATTAAAATGCCAAAAGGACCTAGATTTTCAAGTTGGAGATAAAATCAGCTCTGCTAAAACTAGATGGTCTGTAAAACCCATGGGGAGGATGTGACAGTTAGCAATGCCAGTAATAATCAAATAATAAAAACCGGCAGCAACGTGACGAGGCACTGAGTATCTTTTCTGCACATATGGTGTTTTTTTCTGATCGCTGATTGTTGAAAAACGGGTGAAACGCAGCACTCATCACCGTCACTTCTTACCCAGCCGTTCAATCACAGTGGAGGAGGGGCGGGACATATACCATAAAATCCCATGATTCCACATAGACCTGCAGGTCCGTCCTCTCTCCCTACTTCCTTCATCCAGAGCCAGAGCAAGTCCTCTACCTTGTGCTGCCATTTTTACATTCAGTATTTGTTAATAAAACAAACTATCTGCAAAATTAGGTACATGCAGCACAAATTACTTCAGCAGATATTCCTTATCATAGCAACCAAAAAAAACGCTGCACCTCCTAAGCACTCTCTAGCGCTCCCTGCTGGGCGTTTTCAGAAGAGCACCTGGCATTTTCAGCCGGGAAAACCCGCTTTGGTGCACACAGGCCCTTATTGTTACGCTCCTGTAAAGTGGTATTGGTGCGGTGATATCCGAGTACTTTTACACAAGCCCAGAATCAGACCAGATACCCGATAACGGTATTGGTGCATCCATATTTTTTCTTATCTTTTATTAGTGACTTACAATAAGTGTATTCAAAAAATAATCAGTCCCACCGACCACAACACAGCAGGGTGGGACCAAACACATACAATATAAGGCTTCCATACTGAAGTCAATCATATTTCTATGGTGGCCACTGCCCACCCCAGACACTCCTGGATACGCCCCTGAGAGTTAGTGCTGAATAATGTGTAAACCATAAACTTTATGAATGAGGATGTTAATAAGAGTAATAATGATTTAAATCTATGGATTAATTCACATAAGATACAGCCTGTACACATCCATTTTCATCTGTCTGCTGATGTAGAGCTATCCAACAACTGTACAAAAGAGAATAACAATGATGTAAACAAATCTACTATCATACATTGTGGTTTGGGAGGAACCAGACCCCCCCTCAAAACACAAGAGGCGCCATCTGTGCAACAGTAAACAAGAGATGATGCGTCTAAATGTGACAGAGCAAAACACTACACACATTTTTGATACAGTGTCAGAGTGGAGCCACAGGTTTCCTAACACCTCTGAACCCTTACAGGTGAGCAGCCTACGACAGAGATCAGAACACACCCAGTGACACATTTACCAACGAACCTACCTGGCGATCCTTTAACAGGATATCTACATTGGAAACAAGAGCGCAAACCTCCGCCAAGGCCCAACAATCCTCGACATAACCATTATTCCAGCAGTACCAGTCCTATCTGTCACAGGGTCATCACCAAAGTTTAATCACCTCTAGGATTTGCTAGGGTCCATCTTTAGTGTCAATTTCATGCAAATCTGTCCATTAGCTTTTGTGTAATCCTGCTGACAAACAAAAACCGAACCAATCATAACATAACCTCCTTGGCGGAGGAGTATTTTATAATTCAGTGTTATCCTCGGTACTGTATTAATCCCACAGGGGAAATTCTTTCTCTGCATTTGACCCATCATTGAGGTGCAGTGGGCTGCCACTACATTACGGCGGCCGGGGAGCAAATTGGGGTTCAGTATCTTGGTCAAGGATACGTCGACTCATAGACTTGAAGGGGCTGGGGATCGAACCGCCGACCTTTTCGTTCCGTGAACGACCGCTCCTGAGCCACAGACGCCCCTTTGATTTGACAATTATGATTTTTTTATCCCATAAATCCAGTCCAGGTGGAGAGTTATACAACAGATTGCACATACAGTAGTTTATAACACATTTACCGATTTCTTGCAGACTTTCCATCCGGACTCATCCGTCTTGTAGCCAAGCAGGCAGTCAGCCACTGCCTTCGCTTGAAGTTCATAGTCCATAGCAGCTAGCCAAAGCGACCGGTAGCTTGTTTGTAGCTAATTCACTTTGACCCGAGACCGTTACCTCTCAGCGAAATCAGATATCACAGGTGACACGTGGCTTTACGGAAGACTACGTTAAGGAAGACACCGTGTAGCGGGACACAGTTGGCACGTAGACACAAACCTGCTCAGGTGAGCGTGCCCCGCCACGACAAAGCTGGCCGAAATGAATGAAATGTGCTCTGCAATAACCGCATCGCTAGCTGCTAGCTACGAGTAGCTAATAGATGTAGCTAGCTCCATCTCTGTCCGGTACTGGCAAACATCGTTACACAACGATTAGCCTGTGTCCGTTGAAACGTGAAAATCCAGAGGCGGCTGAATGAGTTTCTTCGCGACGGGATGATGTTTTTAAGACGGGATGTTTAGCAGAGGTTTCATAACATCCAGACAAAATACACTTCCGGCTGATGATTTCAAAATAAAGCTCTATTCACACACGTGTGCGTTAGTGAAAATGTATTATACTCCAGATGTAAATTTCTTTACTGTCCAGGCTGGATGTTTAACTATTTAATTGTGATTGCATGAGAAGCAGGTGTAGGTGTTTATTTTTAATAGTTGTTGATACATTAATGACGTCATCGTAATTAGGCTTTATTGGTTTTGGTACATTAACACAAACAAGAGACAGAAGTCACATTTCTGTGCTATCAATACAATGTGTGAACCTGTAGTAGCATATATATCTGTGATAAATCATCATTTTAGCATAGATATCATACGTTGGAGGAGACCAGGTCATGTGACTCTGTGACGTTTAGATCGAAGCTGGTTTTGAACTTCTTTTTGGCGATTTTTCCCTGCCTGGCATTGAGATAGCGCTCCCTGTTGTGAATGACCTGAATATACTGGTCAGTGCTGCTATTCTGTTGGTCACTGCTGGAGGCCAGGGAGACAGAGTCAGACTCAGTCATCGGGGTCTCCAGCTTTGGTCTCATCTTAGGCTTTAGGTAGGTCTCCATGTGCCTGATCCTGGCCGGGGACTGGTAGTGTCTTCCTGGAGAATGGATGCGACGCCTGTTACGCACAAGAAGAGGGTCTGCTCCTTTCACTTTGGCCTGGAATCGGGAATGTGACTCTAAACCCTCCCACTTCACTTCTCCTTCATCATCCTCTTCTTCATCATCTTCTTGTACTCCATATCTTCCTCGAGAGGTGCTGCTGTCTTTAGCCATGGACCTGTGGCCCTCTATGCGGTCACCGATGTAGAAGTGTGCTGGCTGGAGGAGGTCTGAAAGGGAACTGGGCCGATGTGCCTTCCCCAGTGATCTTCTCCTGCCTTCTCCTCCCTCCTCCTCTTCCTGCTCCTCTTCACTTTGCTGCTGCTGGGATGGGTGGGGCCGGTGAGGTTGTGATTGGCGGTGAGTGGTGCGTGGTGTGTAGCGTTTGATGTTGCGTGGGTACACCTCCAGGACTTCTGCGGACTCCTCCATGAGGTAATGGCATGGGATCCGTGTAGCTGAACGCAGCAGCTTCTTCCTGGGCTCGTGCTCATTGACAATCACATAACGGGTGGTGTGACCTCGTCGTCCTCCATAACTCTGTGCAGTGATTATCCTGGCAGCCTCAACAGGATGTATGGAGCGTACGGTCTTCCTGCAGAGGGGGTCAGACTGGATGTTACCAGAGTAAAGAGCTGGGGGGTTGTATGCCATGTGGTGGTAGGACTTGGACCTGCAGGTACCACTGGGGCCACAAAGAAAGGGTGGGGGCCTGTTGTGAAATAAGACAGCAGATAAGAATCAGCTTAAACCATCAATATGTAATATTTTTGTTGGTGTGTTATCATTGCATAATCATGTACTGAAGTGAAATGTATGCACACTAAATTAAAGGGGCATGATCTTAACTGATGGATAATTTAATATGTTTGGATACAGACTATGCTCCATGGAGGCTTGAAACAGTGAAAAACCAAACATGTATGTTGTTAAGCAGTGATTCTCCTATCTGTACAAAAATGTTTGAAATATGCTAAATATTATCCAATATACAGTATTCTGATGTTTTTAATGTGGAAAAAAATGACTTCATAACTTACAGGTATGCAATGCTTCACACACAATATTTTCTTATCAAGATGAAAAAAAAAACAGCATTGGGAAAACCCTCAACTGAAACCCAGATTAACAATAAAATAAATACAAACCAGAGCTGAGCAATTAATCACTGTTATATAAAGTCATTTCCACATCCCAGGAGTCCACTTTGACCATAACTTCATGTTATTATCAGTTTGAACAGGCTCTGATAGTGAAAAATGTAGTTTTGGTGGCTGCAGTTATATAATGCAGATTTTACCCTCTGTTGTTGCTCTGTGGGCGTTTGGCCAGCTCTACCTACAGTAGCTGCATGGATCCAGGTTTACACGGAGGGCTGCATCATGGCTGAGCTCTGACAGAAGCCTGACGAGGCTGAAACTCAGGCCAATTCTGAAATGAGTCGTGCTGCTCAAACTCGATAAACTAACACGTTATCAGATATTATTTCACTTTGAAATATAACTTGATTTCAGAATTTTTAACTTCTTTGCCTTCTCAGTTGCTGTTGAACTTGGAGGCTGTGAAATGAAGACAGTTTAAAAACCTGGAACACGGGTCGCATAATATACCGTCCAACAGTAGAAACGTTTTGGTTTTTTTGATGTTATGCCATCCTGTTCAGATAAAATATCAAAGGGAAATTATGGTTCACACATCTTTATTCACCCTTTAGCCATACAGAAAAAACATTTTTGTGCAGATTAGTGGTTTTTGTCTTAGTGTTTACAAGTCAGAAAGTGTGGATGGTGAGACAGAGAACAATAGTCACTACCCTGTGTGTCTACCTCCAGCATTTATCACTACTTTACACCTCCTGAATGGATAAGATGTTAATCTGGACTTGTAGGATGACATGCCATTCTTCCTGCAGAGCTGTGACAAGTTGTTCATGTGTTGCTGGAGCAGGATCTCTCTCTCTCACCCGGTGATCCTGAACGTAACATAGATGCTCTATTGGGTTGAGATCTGTGAATATGCTGGTCAAGGAAAGACAGCGACATTGTTCTGGTCCAGGTAGGCTCCTCCTGACAGACATGAGCCACATATGGTCTGGCATCTTCATGCATGAAGGTGATGCCTGATTGCTGTATCCTTGGAATGACATGTGGACCTAGGACCGTATCTCGGAGATGGATGGCTGTCAGTGTACTGTGGATCTGGACAAGTTCTGACCATCATCCATTAGCAGTGGCCCCCCCACATCATGACACCACCACCAAACGATCCACTTCCTGGATCTATACGACAGGATAGCTGTCCCCGCGGCGACGATACAAACGCCAACGACCATCAGCTGTGTACAAGTTAAATCTGGACTTGTCACTAAATGTGATCTCCGTCCACTTTGCAATCAGCCATAACATCTGGAACATCTGTGCTGCAGGTGTCTGCAGAGTTCAGACCATCAGCATCCCAACTGCCCGTTCACGCAAGTTTTCACGGGGATCGTGACATCATCAGGTGTTTCAGTAGGACATTAATTAGACCCGGTAAATTATCACCTTGACCAGGTCTTTTCAATCATGCAGAAAAAAATATCACCAACATAATGGTTTACTCTGAAATGCACCAATGACTGTTATTTCTATGTTATGACTAAATGATGGTTATTCATGATTTAACATGTTTTGGTCATGGGTACTTAAAAAAGTCTATTCAGTGAATCACATGATTGTTTGTTTCAGTAGATTAGGGCTAGTGAATAGAAATTACAGGGTTTTTAAAATTATGCGTTTCCACTGTTGCTCAGTATATGTTGGCATGTAGCTTCTCTCTCTCTCTCTTTCTCTCTCTGTATACTGAGCAACAGTAGAAATGCTTTTTTTTGTTGTAATCTCCATTAAAGATTTCACTGCATCATATATAATAAGATAAGATATTCATCCCGCAGGGGGATATTCTCTTGTTACAGCAGCAAAGAACAAAGTATAGGCAGGTAAAGACATAACAGGTTAAAGTGACAACATGTTAAAGTGACAGTTGCAATAAATAGCTTACTAGCACTATGAAATTATGTACAGAGGTAGGAATATACTTGGCGAAGTTGTTCTGGCGCCTCAGGGATGCGATCCTAGTGTTCCTGTGTTCGGTTGATGTATTTGCTTCCTATGGGGATCGGCCCGTTTAAACAGCTATGTCAGATTGGAGATATCTTTTAAAGAGCCTCAAAGAGGTTTAATGATCTAACTTCTAGGGTCTGGGATCCTAACAGGGGGTGTTGAGAGAGGTGTGACAGGATCAGGGAGGAGCGGTAGAGAAGAGGAGAGGGTCGGGGTGAGAGGCTGCACTGAGGTGTTGTGTGATATAGGAGCCTGCGAGTGTGTGGCAGAAGATGGGGTCGTTGAGTTAAACCTGTTGTAGAACATGTTCAGCTCATTAGCCTTGTCTCTGTCCCCCTCAGCCATCTGGCTGTTCTGTCCATAGCCAGTGATGGTCCTCATACTTGACCACACCTCCTTCACACTATTCCTCTTCAGCTTGTCCTCCATCTTCCTCCTGTAGTCCTCCTTGCCCCCTCTAATTCTCACCTACAGTGCTTTTTGAACTCTCTTCAGCTCCTCACTGTTCCCATCCCTGAAGGCTCTCTTTTTGTCATTGATGATGTTTTTGATGTCTTTTGTAATCCAAGGTTTATTGTTTACATAGCAGTCTTGTCTTGTCTTAGTGGGTATAACATTGTCCTGACAAAAAGTGATGTAACCAGTTATGAATTCAGTTAATCCATTGATGTCCTCACCAAATGAATGACACAGCTCATCCCAGTCCATTGTTTCCAGACAGTCCTGAAGTGGCTCTTCATCCTCAGATGTCCATCTCCTGACTTTTGGTGGTCCTGGGCAGTTGTTTTACAGCTGGCTGATAGTGGGGGGACAGCAAAACCAGGTTGTGATCAGAGCACCCCAGTGGGGGAGGGGGTTCAGAGCTGTAAGTATCTCTGATATTTGTATATAATGTTTTCTTTGGTGCAGTAGTCCACATACTGGGTAAAGGTGGGCAGTATGGAGCAGAGTGGGACATGATTAAAGTCACCAGAAATTACAATGAGTGCATTGGGATGGTCAGTTTGTAAACAGGCAGTCACTGTATGAAAGTTTCACATGCAACCTTTTCGTCAGCAGAGGGAGGGATGTAAACAGTCAGGAGGATAACGTTGGAGAACTCTCTTGGGAGATAGTATGGTCGCAGGCTAACTGTTTGCAGCCCAGTGTCTGGGCTACAGATTTGATCTTTAACCGTGATGTGTTTTGGGTTACACCACCGGTTGTTTACGAGCCCCCCACCCTTTTTCTTAACGCTAGTACGCCGGTCTCTGTCCGCACAGTCTGGAAGCCATCGATGGTTACGTTTGAGTCAAGGATGAGGTTATTCAGCCATGTCTCCGTAAAACGCATGATGCTGCATTCCCGAAACTCCCAATGACTCTTTACCAGTGCCGCTAGCTCGTCCAATTTGTTAGCGAGCGACCTCACGCTACCCATGATAATGGATGGTAGAGTTTATATCTTCTCCGTTTTTCCCTAGCTTCTCTAGTTTCACTCCAGCTCTGCATCCTCTCCTCCTCCTCCGAAGTTCGGTTGGTAAGTCCGGTTTCGCTCCAAACGTTGCATTGGGTCGGAGAGTGACCAGCTGATCCTGTGTGTAAACAATGCCTCTCCCACACGCGATGTTGGCGGAAACCGGCATAACGCTGATGACCAGGAAAAGCAGTATCAAAGTCCACAAGTACCAGATATCCATGGCGAAAGTTTTTGTCAGCAAAAAGGAACAGAAAGTGTAAAAGGGGGGGGGGGGGGTAAAAAATACAAAAAGATAGACGAAAACTAGAGAAACTAGAAAAAGCAAGTACAAACAGCAGAGCTGCTGCAACGGGGCTGCCACTAGCACGGCGCCATCTTGCAAATAATACATATCATATAAGAGGTGATCTGTTGTCTGAAGTCAACCTGATGGTCCTGACCAACATCTCACCAACCTGTTAGGGATGTGCTCCAGCCTGTGTTTGGTCACCGTTGGACCTCTGACAGACCCAGCCACACCTCGTCTGTTCAGGTCCACCCTAGACGCTGACTGGGTGATGGTGCGGATGCTGTCTCCACGACCAACAGGAGACTGAAAGTTTGTGATGCTCCCGTTCCGTGGGGGAGATGGAGTGAGGATGGAGGTGTCCTGGCTTGTGATGTCACTCTCCAGCTGATCTGGCTTTTTGTCTGCTGCTGCCTCTGGAGCCTGCAGTCTCACTAAGGTTGGGTTAGACATCACAGTGAGGGTCACAAAACTTCCAGAATCAATGGAGCACCCACAGGAGACCTAAAAAACATACCTGCAACCATCTGGAAGACTTTCTTCTTGTCCTCTGTGCGTTCCTAAAAACAGAAGAGAAGATGATTGTTTGGTTATCAAACTTACATCATTATGAAATAAAAGATGATTGCACACAGTATTGGCTATAGAATGACATCATAGTTCTGCCCTGAGCCAAAGTGCAGTATCTGTGTAAGCATCAAATTATTGATTACATAGATGAGAGTGAAGTGAATTTCAAGTATATTGTAGGTTGACCCTCAGACTGGCCTTAGCGGCTTTACTGCAGAAATGTTCGTGTGTTCATAAGATGCATTATGAATCTGTTAGAGGAGCATCACTTATTTTTCATTTATTGGGAGGTCAGTTACTACATTTTCATTCAGATACACAACCTGATGCCTAAACAGTAGCAAAACCCTTTCCTACCTAACCTAACCTAAAACAAAGGCAAACTGCAGTATCTAACATTCTTCAGGTGAAACCAAGACAAAATACAATCAGTGCAGTTACTGCACTGCCTTTGTTTCACTCTGAATTCTTCCCAATATGTCCAGAAAATGAGGCAGTAAAACAATGAACCTCTGACAGACTGAAGAGAAGCACAGCGTTTTACTTTAGGCCGAAAAACCTGCAGATACTGCACTTTGCCTTTGTGGGGCAGAGCTGTTTAGAGTGTAGATTACATTTTGTACACATTTTGGTTTAAAAGTTTATTAAAACATTGAATCCGATCATCTTTATGACAACAATAATACCAATGTGAAATCCGTTGAAACCAGTTGTCTGGTCCCAGATGTGTATCCATCTGAGACCACTAGTTTATTTTATAAAGTCAAATTCTCACTGAACATCCTCTAATGACAAAATTCAATGGACCCTTAACAAACATGTTCTATTAGATATATATAGAATATCAGATAAGATAAGATATACATAATATAAGATATAAGATAAGATATACATACTATAAGATATATTAGATAAGATATACATACTATAAGATATATTAGATAACATATATACATAATATAAGATATATTAGATAAGATATACATACTATAAGATATAAGATAAGATATACATACTATAAGATATATTAGATAAGATATACATACTATAAGATATAAGATAAGATATACATACTATAAGATATATTAGATAAGATATACAGTACCAGTCAATAGTTTGGACACGGTTTCCCATCCACTTGAATGGGAAACCGTGTCCAAATTTTTGACTGGTAGTGTACATATAAGATATATTAGATAAAATATACATAATATGATATATTAGATAAGATATACATAGTATATGATATACATAGTATAAGATATTAGATAAGATAGTTTAAGTATCAGATGTAGTTAAAGTACCAGATGTAGTTTAAGTAACATGTAGTTTGAGTCCCAGATGTAGTCTAAGTATCAGATGTAGTTTAAGTATCAGATGTAGTTTAAGTATCAGATGTAGTTTAAGTATCAGATGTAGTTTAAGTATCAGATGTAGTTTAAGTATCAGATGTAGTTTAAGTATCAGATGTAGTCTAAGTATCAGATGTAGTTTAAGTATCAGATGTAGTCTAAGTATCAGATATAGTTTAAGTATCAGATGTAGTTTAAGTATCAGATGTAATTTAAGTAACAGATGTAATTTAAGTAACAGATGTAGTTTAAGTACCAGATGTAGTTTAAGTACCAGATGTAATTTAAGTACCAGATGTAATTTAAGTACCAGATGTAGTTTAAGTATCAGATGTAATTTAAGTAACAGATGTAATTTAAGTATCAGATGTAGTTTAAGTATCAGATGTAATTTAAGTAACAGATGTAATTTAAGTAACAGATGTAGTTTAAGTACCAGATGTACTTTAAGTACCAGATGACGTTTAAGTATCAGGTTCTTGCGAATACACACCCTGATTGTCAATGACAGTGATGAAAACTGTTGCCTCCACTCTGACATCTGATCGTTATAGGATAATATATCATGATACTCTGATCATGATGATCTGAGACTCACCGTCTGGAGCTGCATCCTCAGCTGGTTGTTGGTGAATTTGAGGGACCTGGCGATGGCCTGGAGATAATATATCAGCATGCTGAAACACACAGGGGTAAAGGTCAGGATGATATACAAGGTCCAGGGTTTAGTGTGAGTAAACATTCTGATTGGTCGCACCGATAGGCCTTAAATTTAAGGCCTTCTGCTTAGGTCTGATTTAAAAAATGGGTGTGAAGACAGTTGGCTGGTAACAAACACCATGCCCCTATTTTCTTTAAATTACTGTTCAGTATATAACAAGATTGTATGAAGGCTGCATCTTACACATGTTGTTTGTTTGTGTTTGTGTGTTCGAGACTCTTCCCAAATTCATTACACCTGAACAAGACAAACCGTGAGACATCACAACCTTACAAAATAGCTCACGTCATTTGTATCAGGCTTTTGATTGGTTTTGGTTAGAATTTTTTTAACCAGTTGAGGTCAACATGATTTTCTGTTGAGTGTTCAGTGATTTAAATGAAGAAAAACATTTATTTGCACCTTTATTCCTCTTTACCGTCATTTATATTATATGTTAAGGTTAACTTAAGTTAGGTTGACTTAAGTTAGGTTAACTAGGTTATATTAATGTTTATGGGAACTGACAAAAAGAAAACATTAGCATGTATTATTGTGTACCTCACTGAGAAAGTTAGACGCACCAGTGTGAAAAATACTGTGTGTGTATATGTGAGAGTGTGTTTGTGTATGTGTGTGTGTGAGAGTGAGTGTGTTTGTGTGTGCAGTCTTACAACAGCAGCAGCAGTGCTGGCAGCACTACGATGGGACTGGTGATGTAACTCATGACTTTACTGAACCACAGTGGGAAGTCACTGGCCACTGTCTCAGAGATGATGTCATAAATCTTCTCCTGGCCACTGAAACAGACATTTACATGATTGATATGAGGTAACATGTAAAAACAATGTGAACACAGTCACATAAAGGTAGTAACTCCTTCCTCAGATGCAGTGATTACTTCATTGGACCCACAGCAGGTCCTTTCTACTGGCTATCCCAGCAGCTTGTGGGCAGAACACAGACTGCCAATCACATCCCGCAGAGGGAGCGATGCACCACATCATGTGATCTCATGGGGAGGCAGATGTAAACAAGTTGTTGTAGTGAAGCTTTACTATGAGAGAGACAAAGAGCTGAAGGCTGGAGTCTGATGTGTCAACATGTAAACACCTTGTACAGTTAATACGATGAGATATTTCTGGGCCAGAAAGCTAACCTTATGATAACGCTGTGTGTGCTTTCAAACAGTAAACATTATGTGACAGTATGTTTAAGGAGAAAATCTACATATCCATGTCCGCTACTCAACATGAAGACTCTCACCAACAGACAATAGGCTGGTGTTCTGTTGGCTGCAGCCTGAAGTAACGAGTTGAAGAGCCAATGGGATTGGAGATCAGATGATGTCTTATGTGATAAACATATCACTAAGTTCAGACAGGCAGTGTGAACTAGTATCTTGTGTGTTACAGTGGCCACTCTGTGGTGAGAATTAGGTACTACACTGACTTTTAATTCATTTACATGAATCTGATTAACATCTTAAAAACCACTAAATAAACAACAAGCTTGTCAGCAGTATGTCCAACAGTTGAGTTAGAATAATTAATTACATGTGTAGAAGAAGACAGAACATTCATTAACATTAGATCCTGTCGGCGTGTCGGAGATTTAAATCATTAATGAAGTTAAGGTGCTGTGCATTGTGGGTAAATGTCACAGATGTCGGAGACACATTTCTGTTTTCTGCTGCTGGGGGATTGCTGCAGGTGATGTCATCAATATTTTCCTCATTAATGATGGATTATTTCATCACCTGCATCCCATCAGCTGTTAATCAGAATGATCACTTTTCTGATGGATCTGCAGACTGTGATCGGCTGCATCACTTGACTTATTACACACACAGGGCTGCTGCCCATCCCTCCTCCTCCTCAGTTAAATATGGCTGACTTTGCTCATATGCAGTCAGAAGGAGTTGTTGATGGGACAGAGGATTGGGAGACGGAAGGGTCCGCCAGTACCACATACCTGTCCCTCTGAGAGGAATGGGGCTGTGAAATAGCAGGTCCAGGTGCTCCTGGCTTTTAGGGAATGGGAGATGACACTGATTGGTTTAATTTATATTAAAACACACCTATGAATAGGTGACTAAATACAAGCCCTTTGTGTCTAGTGTGTTACTTTAGCAGAAGGGAGTTGGACACACCCTAAATTAACGATATGCACCATAGAGTGTTGGATGCATAGGCCCTATGTTTGTCCATTCTGTGTACTGATTGGTGGACAGTGTGTGTTTACCTGAACGGTCCACAGTGCTGTGAAGGTCTGTATCTCACGATGGCAAAGATGGTGGGTAGCATGCACAGAAACAGCATGAAGAGCAGCATAGCCAGGTAGAAATTATTTGACCTAAAAGGAAAGGCAGCAGAGCTGTGATGAAACAGTTTCTCCCATCTCTCAGACGTTTGTTCTAACGCTGCTTTGAGAACCATCTGCTGAACATTTCAGGAATGTCACATCTATGGGGATAAAATCATCACAGGATAACTGGAAAATGTTTCCCCATCCATACATTTCAGATAAGCTGTATTGTTTATGATAACAAAAGGAAATTCTGAACCGCATATCCTATTTATGTCATTTATTTATTTATTTGTTGGGGAGGGACGATGTACAATAAGTAATATAAATGTTACCATTTGATGCATTCTACCAGAGTTAGCCTAAGGCTAAGTTTCATCTGCGGCAGGTTTAAAACATCCATCCAACAGCATTAAATAACAAAATGACAAAGGACAAAAACACACACATAAAGCAGTAAAACATGATAAAATAACACATCGTATCCTACTATATAACTTACCACAATAGTAATAATAATAATACCACATGGACGGTTTTCAAACCGCTGACGTCCCATTTAGATCTATTCCAGTGAAGCAGGATGATTTTTAACCAGACAGGGTGAGTAAGAGCAGAATAGATTTTTATATTAAACACACTATAGTTCTGAATGAACCTCCTGTTGCAGGGCAGCAGGGACATTTACACTGAGCAAAGCTGATATGATACAGACTGCAGCTCCAGTTAAAGTCTAAGTACGAGGAAATACCTTATATAGATAATATTTGCCTGTTTTATGTCTGACAGGATCTTTTTTTACTGGGCAGTTTTTATGTTAGAGAAAGTTTCAAACTATCTTAAATAATATTCAGATGTTCTAACTTTTTTTTTACTTTTTCAGAATAACCAGAGTTCTGGATGTGTTTCATCAACACTGACAAGAACAAAACTATGTAGTTAGAATTCTTTAAAGAATTTGATCTTTTAATTTCTTCACATATTAAGAACAGAACAGTGTGATGATCTTTTGTATCTATAGTATTGAGACTTTCTCTCCACACAGCTACATATTCCATATATACGAGGATTCATCCCCCAGCTGACAGATGACATGGATACTTTTGTAAACACCAACCGTGCTGTTGCACACACACAGTTTATATTAGGTACCGGTGTGTTTATCGCTCTGATTTTCAGATCTCCATACTGAGCAGTCAAGACATGTTTTTGAAAAAGCAAGAGATAGATAAAGACAGAAAATAATGTGGTGGAGAGACAGAATAAACTGAATATATTTTGAAGTGTAACTCTATATTACTTGAAGATAATGTATGTTCTATGTGTATGCAGTTATAATTTATTTATTCCATTTAGATAGACAATATCAGACACTGAACAGGCTGTTATTTCTACTATGCTTTTCTCCAAAGACAGAAAAGATAACGATGACAACTTATGAATGAAAGAGGTTCTTCTTCTTTTCTGGTTTTAAGATTTGTTTTTATTGGAACATATGGAATATGGAAAATTTATTTCCAGAGATTTGTCACTTTTCCAAGGCTGAGATCATTTTTCTGTTTTCAAGAAATCTTACTAAGGGTAATTATGTGACCCAGGTTGTAGTGTGTAATCTCCCCAGTCCAGCATTTATTTCTTATATTTAGATACTTTATGGTTAATACATTCATTTTTCTGCATGTTTAACATTTTCTGAATGATGCTTCCATTTGTTGAGGCCTGTCCTCAGTCACTCATGCTTTCACTCAAATGAATGAGTCACACAGTAACATTCAGTCATGCTGGATGTTATGAACATTTAAATAGACAGTATTCAGCTGTGACCATTTATAACGACTGTAAGGCAAAAATTCCTCCATTTTCATTGGTGTGTTTCTGGTTAGAGGTGGAGCACATTAGACCACCTCTGAATAAACCCATATTATCATCAACTCACATTAAAGGCTCTCAGCTCCTCACTATCAGCAACATGTCACCATCAGTCTCTCTCTCCTCCTGCAGAACTACATGTAATGGCTCACACACGCACGCACGTGTGTGTGTGTGTGTGTGTGTGTGTGTGTGTGTGTGTGTGTGTGTGTGTGTGTGTGTGTGTGTGTGTGTGTGTGTGTGTGTGTGTGGGATCTGGGAGTTCCTGATAAGGACTGAAAGAGACAAAGGCAGCCTTGCTACATAAACCAGAGTGGGCTGAGGCCTGTGTCTGTTTATTCTTTATTCAACCGCCATCATTTATCAGGTTTATTGGTCAAATCTACTATTGATCAGCTGTTAATAACCTAATTAAACAGTGTAACTAGATCAATACAACATACATTAAAGTGTTTTCCTGATGACTGTAGTCTCTAAATGATTCATTAGATCCTGTCAGGAGATTTAAACAATCAACCAGAGCTAACTGAGAGCATAGACCTCCACCAAGACAGCTCTGTTTATGTCATGTCCCCTAAAGCCACCAGTTCCCTGATAGGCTGACCCTCATCATCTGATCCTGGACCATGAAAACCTGCCCCTAGAATCTGGATGACATTGGTATCATTATTAGTTTGATAGTTATTCTAGAAAAACTAGATTTCACTGATGGTGGTTTTTCTTCAGGATCTAGATCAGGAACTGTTGAAGATAAATTTGACCCCTAACTGAATCAGACCAGCTTCAGCTACAATCTGATCTCAGGTCAGTCTGGATCATTATTATTTGTTATCTCACAGTAGTGAATTGAACTCTATAAAGTCAGTGGAGACCAGTGCTGCTGTTTAAACAGCTGAGCTCCAGGTGCACACATACCTGGCTTTAAGATGACACTCTGATTGGTTTAATTGATGTTTCTTCTATACTAATTAAGAGACTGGTGACCTGACAGGTGAACCTCTGTTTAATGTGTGTGTGTGTCAGACCTGGAGGCTCTGAACACCTGCTGATGGGGAACATTACAGGTGAGGACAGCCCAGCTCCTCAGATACATCAGACCAATCAGCTTCAACACGTTGAAGGCAGGAAGACAGGGCGAGAAAAACGCTCCCATCCTGGAGGAGAGAGAGGAGGAGTCAGCAGCAGCAGCGAGCGTTAAAGGTCACATAGACTCTATCTAGTGGCGATGTTTGTCTTCATTACGTTCTCTACAGGGTGACATTTGTGAAATGAGATGAGGAAACAGAGAGCAGCAGCCACAGAGGTGTGATGAGATGTTCTACAGTTCTTTACACAGGGTCATGGACACGGGTCAGTACAGACCACAACTGATTCTGAATTAGATCCTTACACAGGGCCAAAGCCAAGGTGACAGAGAGACATCCTCCATGGCTGATTTCAGATGAAGTCACACTCACCAGATCATTCCTTGGTTGTAAATCAGATGCAGAACGTTCTCCGCTATTTTAAACTCTCCATATTCAGGCTGAGAAGAGAAGGATAAGTCATTGGATGTTAAATGAAGGTTCAACAGTCATGTTGTCATCTGTTGTCACCCCCCCAATGAAAAGTATCATACTCATAAGTTCATATTAAACATCTAGATATTATTTTAAGAAATAGTTACATTGTGATTCATTTCAGCCATTAAAATGCAATATATTAATTTATTTTTGTTTGTGCACAGTAAGTGTGACTAATTTAAGACTGTATGTGCACAACTGCACTCAGCATAAACCTTATTTTAACACACAAACATGACCACATTTTTTATTTGTGACATCAGAACTAGTTTGGAGCCAATCCTGGTCCAGAATTAATCGTACGACTGCTTTGTGTGCACATGCACTTTTAGGTGAAGTCGGAGAAATTCAGTTTCCTGACGTTACACTGTTAGATTTAGAAAATATTTGCAGACACTGAATGCACACTCAATGAGGAAAGAGTAGATTTAATCCTTTTTTTCATAAGTTGATTCCACTTGGTGCCAAGAAATATCTAAAGTTTTTATGTTTGACAGAGGTGTGCAGCCAAAAAAACCCTGTGATTTAAGGTGATTTACCATTTAACTATTAATCCCCTCATACTCCAGTCCAGGCTTCAGGACATGAACACCCACCCGACTCTGTGCCACTGGATTCTGGACTTTCTCAGTAATAACACTGTAAAGTTTAGCAAGTGTCCACAGCACTGGTGCTCCCCAAGGCTGTGTGTTATCTCCCCTGCTTTTCTCTCTTTTCTTTATCTTTATATATTTCTTTTTACCTCACCACAGATCAGTTAAAATATTCAAGTATGAAGATGACATCATCATCAGAATTATCGATGATGACGAGTCAAAGTGCTGCCAACAGGTGAAACCACACCACCCACTTTATAAACAGCTTCACCTTCAGCTGCTAGAATACTGAACACCTCCTGCCATAAGACACCACACACAGATGGACCCTAGGCACTGTTTGCACTGACCTGGACTGTGACTCGACTGATGTGTGTACAGTCAGTGTAAACACACATCCATGTGTGTTTGCTGTAATGTTTGGGTCTGTACGTTGTTTGGGCCTAAATGTTCTTCATTGTCTGACACCATCACCAAGCTACAGCTCTACCAGAATGCATCTGTGTTTAAATCCCGTCTACTTCACAGAGGTCACACACATAGGCTCTGTCCACAGGTGACAAATGAACACCTTATGTCTCATTTTCCAACAAAAATAAGTGTAAAAGGTGAGAGTTTCAGTTACGTTATGGATCATTCCCTGGCCTCAAACAATACACACTCAAAGCTTTAAGAACTTTAAAGTCAACAGCTGGTGTCCAACTTACAAACTTGCTTTCTAAATCCCAGCAGCAGCAGTCACTCAGGTAGCGCACCACCAACCCTCTGATGAAGTCAATGAGCAGGATACTGGCCACTGTGAAGATCATGTCAATGATGGACAGCTTCAGCATCTCCTGGAGACACACATCCAAAGAGGGTGAATACATTTGAAATGTTTCTGTCAGTGTAATGCATCATGGTGACAGCTGGTTCATCAGTTGGATGATTGGCCTCTTTGGTCCAAAGTGAATAATTAGATTGGTACCTCAAACACCCTAATCCAATAGTTTTGTTTGTGAGCTAATATGTGATAAGATAATAACATTCCCATCAGTCTCAGTTATATTTTGTTTCTTGCTGATTATTAGGGATGAGTTAATGCTCCATTATCTGTGTCTTTATCTGTTCAAGTAAATGATCCATATCTGTATCCATTCTCTTCATGGGTGGAGCTTAAATGAGAGGTGGGCCGTAGTTAAAACAGAACTGGATGGGCCTAAAAAGTTGGAAATTTAAACTAGCTGTTAATATTTGTTGATCAGACGTTGGAATAATAGTTATTTATTGGACAACTACAGGACAGCTCATAACCATAACCTCTATCATAGCAGAATAAGAGCAGAATGACATGAAAACGGTCAGAGTTCAACTAAAAATATCAGAATAAGCAGTATAACAATAAGGTTCCGTGACCATTCTCTGGCTAAGATGTTTTGATGATTGATTTGACTTCTCTGGACCTTTTATAAAAAATGTAGCCCCCTCATCATCATCCTCCTCACTCTCCTCTTCCTCGCTTTCTTCAGCTGGCCCTGGTGCAGGTAGATGCGTCGTGCACCAGGCCTGTCCGGCATCCTCCCCCGCCATCGGATCCAACTCACCACCAGGTGGTGATCAGTTGACAGCTCAGCACCTCTCTTCACCCGAGTGTCCAGAACATATGGTCGAGGTTCTGATGATATAATATAAAGTCGATCATCGACCTACGACCTAGGGCATCCTTGTGCCAAGTGCACTTACGGACACCCTTATGTTATGAGATGCACATCTGTTAAATTTAACTGGATTCTGTCCAGCAATTTATGAGCAGATCCTTTACAGACGGACGTATGGATGGATGGACAGAGGGACGATGGTAACCTTATAAACCCCTCTGATGGGGAAATAAAAACTATTTACAGAATACATGTTTATAAACTTGATAGAATGAACTACCCAATGAGGATCGTCCTTCATCGTGAACACAGATGCTCACACACTTTACTCCGATGATACTTGTACTCATAAGAAGTACATGATTTGTATTGGATTACTCATTTAACCATACTTATTAGTAAATGTCTAGATATGAATGAATAACATCTTTATTTTTGCCAGCTTTCAAAATATGCATGTGATTCTTACCAAATTATGGGCCTTAAATATTTATGAAATGTTTCAAACAGCTTTTTGATCATAGGGAGAGACATTCAGATCACCAGTGAAAGTGATACTGAGTGATATTGTACACAGCAAACAACAGTATGAGTAGAAACACATGGAATGTGAGGGGTTTAGACATTAATCTGACACATAGAATCTCCCTCTAAACAATCAATAAAAACCTACAGGCATCTGCCATGTGAATATAAAGTAGCAGAAGACAAGAGAGGACCTGTCCGACGTAGGTCTCCCAGCACTGGTCCTGCTGAGAGCGGGTGTTCTTCTCAAACAGAGCTGTCTGGTTGGACAGGGGCCCTGAGGTGCTCCTACCGGTGTTACTGATGTCCAACACTGTCGCGATGGTTGCTATCGTGCTGTTGCCATGTTGAGAGTCAGAGATCTCAGAAACGAGGGTGGAGAGGCTGTCTACCTCAGGCTGAGCGATCGTGGCCTGGAAAGAGCTGGAGTCTGACCAGTTACCTGGATTCACTGGGACCTGGAAGACATATATAGTCTGTCACCAGCTGTATGCTATGATGCTCTCATATGGGTGACCAGTGATGCAATTGATTCTTTGTGATGTGAATGAATTACATTTTCAACAGTCCAAGAGTCTCATGTCAATAAACTAAGTGCAGCACTTAAGCAAGATTAGCCTAGCTTAACATAAAGAGTGGAAGTAAGGGAAACAGCTAACCTACTCTGTCCAATTTGTTCACAAACATTAAAACACCTTGTTTTTTTCAGCTGCACAGAAGAACTGCACATACAGACATGATCACCACTGTCTTAAGTATCAGCACCGACATCATCACCACTGACTGAAGTATCAGCACCGACATCATCACCACTGACTGAAGTATCAGCACCGACATCATCACCACTGACTGTCCATGAAGAAAATGAAAGCTGGGTTGGTAAAGTTGGAGAAATGAGCAACATTATGAAAGTATCAAAAGGAGAAACATCCAGTGTTCCCCTCAGGACTCCCCCCAAAGTCTCTCCTCTGAAGCTCATGACCACACCCTGTGAAACCAGATAGTCGCATGTTTGAGTGGAAACATGGCTATTGTTAGTACTGACAGCATGTCAGTATTGGGAAAGTTTGCCTCTGCCATTCTTGTGCAACTGGCTTGCTAATTATTCTAGCAATATACTGTATGCATCTAGCCTTGTAGAATACTAGCATCTAGCGGCACAGGCCATGTACATGCCAGTAGGAAGGTTAGGGCTGGGAACTGTTCACTCTTGAACTGATACCAGTACGAGTCCTCAACATTCCCCTTATATTACTTTACTCTCTATGTATTATTTTTAAAAATCCCATAATGTGTTTTAACACCAGCTTCAGAGGAGGTATATGTTCACAGATCTGGGAGCAGCTGGGGAAACACTCAGCCTGTTGACTGGACTAGTATGACTAGGACTAGACAGTTTTGGACAAAATAAAACCTACAGCTCTGCCAACACTGTGGTCACTGAACCATTTCTTCATTACATCAAAAGAAAATCCTGTAAAATCATAATCCATTCTGTATCATTATGAGATCATCAAATGTTGTATCATCACATCCAGGGCATAGCACACGATACCGTGATGTCACTATGAGGTCACTATGAGGTCATTGCTTTACTCACATCCTCATTCCAAATGAAGTAACCCCACCTTATTGGCTGACCATGTAACGCTCCTCCCGCATCTGGAATCGTGTTTATCATCAGTAGTTTATGAGTCATCAACATAAATCTGATTTTCCATAATGGAGGATCCGGATCTATTTTTGGTCTAGATAGAACTTGTTACCTTTCATAGATCCATGAATCCATTGAATGACTCTGAATCTGCATTATCTCAGCTCCCTATAGGGGGCAGTGTCATGTCTCTACCCTTCTCTGCTACTGAGACCCAATACATACAATACATTCTCCACATGGAGATTTAATCTACCAGCTCTGGATCATGATTCGGATCTGGATCCATATAGTCATGGAACATCATACCTGGGTATTTCCCTGTCAGAGGTAACGGTGGCGTTTTTGAAAGATCCCACTCTGGAATCCGTTTTGAAAATGCTGTAAACAAACGACCAAACGACAACAAAAATTTACCGTCTTATGAACTCAATGTGGCTGTGGAAAACACACCTGGAAGCCAACTCCAAGGCCATCGCATGAGTCACCATCAAGTGTAGCATGTAGAGTGGCTCACTGTCCCCACTGCCTCTCTGCATAGGCATGAATCCCCTCAGCCAGATCATCGAGAAGAGTGGATATGGATACAGGTTCAGAAGTGGAGTGACCATCAGCCACCTCCTACACATGGATGACATCATGCTGTACGCCAAGAGTGAACGAGACATCAACTCACTGATCCACCTGACAAGGATCTACAGCGAAGACACTGAGATGTCCTTAGGCCTAGAGAGGTGTGGCTCCATGGTGGCAAAGAGAGGGAAGGTGATCAGGCCTTAAGGGGTAGAGCTACCGGAAAGCAGGATAGCAGACATACAGGACAGCTCCTCCCATTGAGACCTGGGGATTCGAGGTCCCCTAGTCCTGAAATAGAACCTCTCAGATTGCCTTGTACAGTTTTAATTTCACGTATCTCTGACGTCCTGCTGGTCATCGGTCCACACCATCCTGATTCCATGCTACATGTTTTTGAAGGATTTCATAAAGCTCATATCAACTTAGAATGAGGTCCTTGCGTTCTCATGATTCTGTTCAAGCAGTATAAAGTGGTGACAGTAGGCATGAGAATGTAGAAGAGAAGCATTCGCTGTTTGATCCCCGATCACAAGTCTTGTAGCTGTACGATACATTTATATGAGAGGAGATCTGCACAAAGGTTTCAGGCAGAATAAAGTCAATTTTATTTATGACACCAAATCACAACAAAAGTTATATGAAGGCACTTTCCAAGAGGAGCAGGTCTTGACCGACTCTAATTCTACAGAGACCCAACAACCCCCATGAGAAGAACATGGAGACAATGGAGAGAAAAAAAACTGCCTTTAACAGGCAGAAACCTCGAGCAGATCCAAGACTCAAGGTGGATTTGTGATTCAGTGCTGCATGTGTGTACCTGTTTTATAAAGCAGATTTCTAGACTTCAGGAATGATGCTAATGCTACTTTAACTGAAAGGACTGATTGTTAGAGCTATGAAAATAAGACCCTGGTCAGTGTAAATACAAAATAAAACCATAGAATCTATACTCACAGCAGAGCTCATACTGTTGACCTTATCAAGGAGGGCGATAATCAGGCTGTAGAGATTCCCCAGGTATAGAACCAGGACTCTGTGGACCCATATGACCAGTGTTAGCGTGCACCGAGACCTGTGATGTGTGTTGATGATGATGGAGTGATGAAGCACCTGGCCAGCTGGAATCGCAGAGAGGTCCGTGGGTGGTACATCTCCAGCTGAGCCACCAGCTCAAAGGCAGATGGAGCAATCATGGTGATGAGAGAAACCACCACACTCACCTGGAGACAGGAAACACATGTTAGATATGGAGGGGGGTTCCTCCTCCTCTGAGCTAAGGTTTAATCTGAGACATTGTCCTCTGTCTCTCCTTTATAAGCACAAACACATATTTAAGATAGAAACGATTGCACAGAAATTTATAAAAATGATTGTTATTATGAATTCTCACACAACCCTGTAGGAAACTCATGCAGGGAAAAAACGGATCTACTCCTGAGGAAATATACGTTTGACCAATGAAATGATGTCATGCTCCAGGTCATAGCTCGCTTATTGCAAACATCTTATTAATTTGGTTTCTAAACACCCACAACAGCAACGACTATTTTAACAACCAAATCAACAACAATGTATGGCTGGACATGCCTGGCAGATGGGATACAGTGAATATACAGTATGTAGCTAATATGAACTATGTACTCCCATTGGTTTGTCAACCTCATTTAGATTGGGACGTGGGCAATGGTGATGTTGGGAGCTTGGGACAGAGTAGTAAGAGGAGGTCATTATAGAAATAGGAGCATCAGCTAGTTGATTTTAATGGGGCTGAACTTTGACCTGGTTCATCTGAAATGTGAACCTCCACAACCAGTGGATCATGACTAAACACATTTGGATCCAGAGCTGATCAGTGATTGATGATGGAACCATTAGGCTGATAGAACAGCAGCCTCTCTGACGTTAATGAGATGATGAACTATCCCCGACAGATCTTCCTCTGGGTCCGCCTGAGGTCTGCACTTTCATCGACTCCTTGGAACTGTATTCCTTGTTAGATATTCTAATTAACCTACTGATGATGATGATGATGATGATAATGGCTGCTCTGCTGTGCTACCTCATTCTTCTCCCACAGCGTCAGCTCCGGCTTCTCCTGCTCTAGTTTCTGAGAACGGTCCACCACAAAGTAGATGATGTAGATGCTGCCAGCCAGAGACAGCAGCACCAGGATGTTGGCTAAGATCCGCAAACTGACCAGAACTGCCCTAAACAAACACACAGATATGCAGAGAACATTGATAACGGAGTGCACAAACTTCACCTTTAAAAGGATGGAAGGAATTCCTCAAAATATCTTATATATGTAATTATAGCAAGAAAAAGGGTTAGGACTAGAGACTAGTTCAGGGAGTCATCAGCGGCTATACTCAAATCTTTTGTCTGAGTGTTATTAAATCACAAATGATGCAGTTCACATTTTCATGTCCAGCGTCTACATTGTGCATGCAGAAACATTCATAATCATTCATTCTACATAAGTCAGACTGGAAGAACTGTATGAAAAGTTTTTAAAAAAGTAATTCTCCACCTAATATTTATCTCCTGCTCTGACAGCTCTCTGTCACAGAGGAGGACGACGTCTAATCTCTGATAGAGGAGATAAACAGGGCGACCCAGGACACTCCTTTATCTCTCTATCTCTTTGTCTATCTCTTCCTCTATTTCTATGTCTCTCTTTTTGTTTCTCTCTATCTATTTGTCTCTCTATGTCTATCTCTCTATGTCTGTTTCTATGTCTATATGTATCTCTCCATCACTCATGTCATATCCTTGAGTGATTGCTCCACGTCTGTCAGGATCATCTGTCTCATACATGCTGCTGTGAATCAGCTGTACTGAATTAAAGGAGAACAGGGTGAGAGGCTTACGGAACCACAGCCTAATTACTAAGAATATGGAAGTTTTGAGACATGTAAATACATAATATTTTTTTAATATTAAATACACTTTGATGACTTGCCTGTGTGATAGTATATGTCAGACATGCTGTCCACGTATACAGGTCTCTAAGTATCCTGTCCTCCAGCACGCTGCAATAGAAACATCTGTACTCGGCTTTATGTTCCTGTCTCTGCTCCATAGCAGGTAAACCGAAATGACGTCTAGCCGACGGCTGTAGGTTCGGCAAGAAGGCCAAGAAGAAGACTTTACTTTATAAGGACAGGTTCCTACTTGAACGAAATGAAACTCTCCATCCAGCCCTCCAGAATCAACTTGATACCATCATAGACGGTTATTGGTGGACAGAATTTCTGCAGAGGATCCATCCAGTTGTCCATTCTAAAATATTATACAAGACTGTTCTTTGGTTGATCTGCAGACCAACACGGCTTTTTGTTAATAAAGTCTCCCTTTTTGATTTACTGTGCACAAGCATCACTGTGTTTTAATCTTTATGGTGCATTATAAAACCACCACAAGTTAGAACATGCAGAGAAAACATGCAAAAACAAGACTCCTACAGACTGGTGTCCTTCTTCTTTTCCTGCTCCTCCACAATGGCTTCCTGTGCAGAGGAAACATTTATCATTATATATAATTATATATATAATATATATATATTATATTATTATATATATAATATAATATAATATATATATAAAATATATTATATATATATATAATATATATATATATATATATATATATTATAATATAATATATATATATAATATATATATTATATTGTTATATATATAATATAATATATATATAAAATATATTATATATATATATAATATATATACATATACGTCAAAAATTTGGACACAGTTTCCCATTCAAGTGGATGGGTAACTGTGTCCAAACTATTGACTGGTACTGTATATATATATATATATATATATATATATATATATATATATATATATATATATGTTAGCTCATTGAGACTGTAGGCTGTGTTGTGTGTCTGACCCTGATGTTGTTGACAATGGCGGCTCCTTTGCTCTCTGCAGCCTCCGGGTTCCCTATCAGATAATCCCAGGCACAGAAAACCCTCCAGCAGAAGGTGAAGTTCTCATCAGAGGCACTGGCCAGGCTCAGACGAGAGTTCTTGGCCATTCTACATGAATAGTATTGTACAAACCACACAATAGACAGTATTAAGATGGTTAGTCATGTCATCAGTTTCAACCAGATGGAATTTATGAATGATTTATACCATCAGGATATATTTCCATGTGTCCTACAAGAACGTATCAGTGTCTACTCTAAAGATATATGGCTGTGAAACTATTCATGGGAATACCTCAGAGACTTACATAACCTTACTTCTGGTGATTCCCTCAGCACAGATGCAACTCTGAAGGCTCTGAGAACGATATAACTATGAGTATCATTCTTAAATATGTTGAACATAAACGCTGCTGCCTCTAGAAGGCACTAGAGGGGCTTTATCCTGTTAAGGTCACATCAGCAGATGGTGGTGCTTCAAGTTGGTATGAGAGACTTTGTGTCAACTTACCTGAACAGTTAATATTCTGCAGAACATGGTTACATAACAGTAGACGGTGCAGCGCAAATACTGTAATACGCCCAAAGCACCTCCAAAGGCAGAACTAAGATTTTCTGTGATCAGGCCAGTATTTATTCATGTCTGACTAACAATAATAATCATAAATCACCATTTTTGTGGAAACGAGCTCATGTGAACAAGCTTCATTTACACTCCAACAAGTATCCATTCACAATTATCCAAGTACGAGAAGCAAACCAGGAGGGAACAGGGATCACTCTGGACCATAAGGGACGGCTATGGCTACCACTAATACTTTAAATGTAGACACCTATGCATATAAGGGGGACTAACTAGAAGCTCTCTGCCTCTTGTGCCTTGCTGTGCACTCCAGCTGTGTGAGGGTTGGGCAAATGTTAAATACATTTGCATCATGGACTTAAGAACCTCTTTTAAAAAGGCCCAATAACAAGTAAACAATGTAAACAAACAATGTTGACATCTCTCACCTTATATTTCAGTTCAACCTCATCATCCACCTGCAGCTATGTGTTCGATAACGTGTTACACCTGAAGTATGAACTATGCACATTCTCACCACACTTTGATCGTTTTATGAATACAGGTTCATGTGTGGGGACATCTTTTATACATCCGACCCCTGATCAGTCATCATCAGACATTACATCCCATCATTACACTGTCAAATCATTATCACAGCATATGAGCTGTAAAAAGAGGAAGGATTACTTTCTTAGCAGAATGATGAAACTGTAGGCGAAGACAGCCATCCCAACCAGGAAGTAGGCGAGTGGCAACCGGTATCCTGCACTGCCAATTTTTCTTACGCGGCCATAATAACCATAGAATAACACAGAGTACTGCAGGTAGCCCTGTGGAGATCAGACACATGTTCACCACTCAGGGAGGGACAGTACTTGATTACATTAACATCAACTACATGCAATGTGTATGACAGCTAAGGCCCTTTTCCACTGCGTAGTACCAGCTCTACTCGACTCTGCCTGGTTTTCTGTCAGTCGTTTTCCAATGTGACACACATCTCTCGTCCATCTCTTGTGATCCTCTCATCAGCTGTTTAAGACAGGAACATCTGCACCTCCTCAATATAGAAGCTGCAATAAATAAAAGTGACGGTCGCTAAAGTGGCTTCGCTGTTTGAGTTTGGCGGCTATTGATTTGTGTTGTGCAAGATACTCCATGTGTGCCGGGCATTGACCAATCAGTGGTCTGCAACATTTCACGTGACCTTTTAGTACCTGCACGGCTTGCTTGGAACCTCAGCAGAGCAGGTACTAAAAAAGTAGAACCAGGTACTTTTACCTAGCGGAAACGCAAAAAAGGCGAGTCAGGTTGAGTTGAGCTGGTACTATGCAGTGGAAAAGGGGCTTATGTAATATACAGTCTAACAGAGAAAAGCATGAGTAGAGTCAGTAGAGATCAGTAGAGATCAATGGAGTCAGTAGAGTAGAGATCAATAGAGTCAGTAGAGATCAGAAGAGTCAGTAGAGATCAGTAAAGATCAGTAGAATCAGTAAAGATCAATAGAGTCAGCAGAGATCAGTAAAATCAGTAGAGTCTGTAGAGATCAGTAGAGTCAGATTGATACAGATAACGTACCCCTGTAACGTCAGGTTATCATAAATATCTGCAGTCATGACTCACCGAACGTCTTTGCCACTGATTTCATGAATATCACTAATATGACATTGTATTTCCTGAGTTGTCCCACACAGAAGATTTAGCTGATTCTTTTATTTTAATAGGCAGAACACGTAGGATTATGTATCATATCGAAGTATCCTCCATCCCTTTGACCTGATTCCACCCAGGTTTTTATTTGAACTTCTGCTATTCTATTGGGCCCCATTGACTTCTACTGTGAAGAGTTAGCTGTCCCAGATGATTTTAAATCTGCCTGTGACAAACCAATCCTTAACAAACCTGGGCCGAATCCAACCCCATTATAAGTTCTAAACTGCTCTTTATCTCTAAGGTGTATGAGCGACTTTACAGTGCAGCTTCTCACTGAGACGTGACAGGATAGTTCATATTTGGTGACTGCTATGTATGTGGCTGTAGATATGGTAGCATCAGGGAGAAGAGTGTTTTCTGCTTCTTCTGCATTATTGATGAATTTAAAACCTCGTTGAAGCAAACGAACATTCATGAACTCCAGGGACACTCAGAGTATAGAACAACAACATATAAAATAGCTTTCTCACATGATGTAACGTGTTTGAATGTCCTCCATCTTAAGACTGGTTCATCTGTTTGTCAGATTTAAAGGTATGTCTGCATAAGACAATAAGTTGGTGATGGTGGTGTGGACTACAGGTCAGGTGGTGTGGACTGCAGGACAGGTGGTGTGGACAACAGGTCAGGTGGTGTGGACTACAGGTCAGGAGGCAGTGCAGTACCATTTGAATGATGCATAATTGGATCTGCTGCTAATGTGCTATCGACAGGACAGTAAAAGAAAGAGGCTTGCCCCAAGAGACCAGATGGTGTCCAGGTCCTGGGCTGAAGCCAGATGCTCCTTCGGGATGGTTTTACTCCTTGTCATTCCAAATGGAGCTCCAGCCAGTAGCTAGTGCACACAAACACAGACCGATTCAATGCATTATTATCAGATACATCAGACTGTACGTATACTCTATAAGGTACATCAGACTGTATGTATACTCTATAACAGTGGTTCCAAAACTTTTTTTCTGGGGTCCCACATTTTTAAAATGACAAACCATCGTGACCCAAATCACAATAGGCCTTATCTATAAATTGCAAGATTAACAATTTGTGCATGAATGAACATTTCTGTCCATTTTTACTGCCATCTGCATCATCATATTATCTTGAATAGGTAAAACAGCCATTTCAAAGTGATCTACATTGAAATTACAACTATATTATACTCTTCTTGAAAACATACTGGACATATTTTAAATACTTTATAGATATGATCAAATCAGTACATTTAGGGGGGGTGTGGTATCTCATTTTTAATCTCCTCTTATCACAATATAAACGTTTTAAATAGGCTACTATATAAATGAGAAAATGCATTGAGTCTGAGTAAACAGCCACTCATGTTCATGTTCATGTTCATATGTTCATATTTATATTTGAGAACTTAAGTGCATTTTAAATTAAACGGGCACACATCAGTTAAACAACACACATTTTAACTACTTTATATGAGACACATTAAGTGCATTTTGTTGTAATTAACAGACTCTTATTTCCCTCTCATCATTAAATCAAACAGAATATTGCTTGTTCTTTGGTATTGCAGTCAGGTGTATAAGAGGAGAGCAACACGCATATCAGGTGTAGCATTTAGTCTCTGGGCGGTAGCTAAGCTAACATTACCTGCAGCAGTCTGGTCCTTAGCTGGGTCTTGTCCCTGGTCTCTAGCTATGCCTTTCTTTTTTTATTAGCCAGGCATCCATGTTTGTGACCACCTGCAAAATCTGTCCATTACTTTGGTGGAAACTATGGTGGAAACTATTGTGGACACCTGGGTACAAACCCAAACTGTTCTGAACAAAGCACCGCCTGCCTGGCTCCAATGTCGCACTATGATTGGCTGAACTCCATGATTGGTGGAGCTAGAAACACGCCCCCTCATGTTGCTGAAAGATGTACTGCAGATATAAATCTAGAATTATAGTAAAATAGAATCATAACTATTTTATTTGGCAACCCAAATAAAATCTCCTGCGACCCACCTGTGGGTCGCGACCCAGACTTTGGGAACCACTGCTCTATAAGGTACAGCAGACTGTATGTATACTCTTTACAGAGGCAGAGAAGCACAGAGCCAGAGGGTTTGATTTAAACATCTCATCTTGTGACACTGAGCACAATTTAAAGCAGGTTGAATTAAAACAATCTTTAACATTGATTGAACCAGAATGCTGCTAGCTACATTCTAATAAATATAATGTCTCAGCATTTAGCTCTCTTTGCCACAGTGTCATGAGTGGACTGATATCAGTCTCATGCTACAGAGCCTGAGTTACGTGTTGTTAGCCTAGCTTAGCATAAAGTCCAGAGGCAGGGGCAAGTTTAGGGGTGTTGTTTAAAGGCAACACCTTTAAACATCTGTCCGGGTTTATCTGGCAACACTTGGGGCTGCATGGAACTGCTAAAATGTACAGTTTAAACATGTGACTCACCAGGCTATCAGTGTTATATTTTACTTATATGGACTATAGTAGAACCCGTCTCTGTTGTTTAGCTGCTGCTCTTTGTCAGATTCTTATTAGGCTCATTCCATACATATCTCTATGAACACAGATCATCACCAATAACCAATAATCACTGTGAGCCTGGTGCCCATGATAATAAAGAAGTTAAACCTGTTGGTCATAAGGTCAGAGGTCCTGTTTCTGTAGTCATGTCTCCTGAGTTAAAGGCTGATATTTAATCACCTGACCTCCTCATGTAGAAAACACTGGTATGAATTCAGCCCAACACCTGAGAGGAACACATCTCATAAAGTTCTCCAGGCTCACTACTCAGTGCAGATGATGTTAATGCTGGTGTGACCCCTTTACCTTCACTAAACTGTACAGCCTTTACCTTTAGAGTTTAAGTTCCTCACATTTAACAAGGAAAGTCAGGGTCGACACACTGTCTAAATCAGTGCTGAACTAATAAGAAGCTGGTTCACTGCAGTTTTTTTGGGTTTACATAAAAGGGACGTCTGCTCTGGAAGAATGAACAATGATGATGTTAGGATGGGAGAAATGATGATGGTCAAATCTAAGCGACTGCTGACAGCATTTGTTTTCCTGACTCTTCTTTAAAGTACAGGTACAACATATGGAGCCAGAAAAGAAAGGTAATATAAATTAATACAAAGAAATGTAGTTCTATATTATATGACATTATAGTCATAAGGTTTATGAGAACACATCCTGAAAAAGAGTAGTCACTCCACTTATCATGTGTTATAATAATAATACTTTATTACTTATAGTAATAATTTTCTCTCAGATTATTTTCCTTCTCCCCTGGAACTGTGTATAATTTTCTTTTCACTAAAATATTCTACAGAATATGTTAATAATTGAATTAAACTCTCCTCCCAAAAGCAGCGAGGCTGCCTGTATGGATGTACATGTAGATGCTAACATCAAGTTAACCATGAAGATGTAGCGTAACTTGAGGTCAAACCTTTCATTTAGCCCATTGGATAGTCCTTGTGAAAATGCAGTGGCAGTGTAATACCTGTTTTACTTGTCTTTTAGTGGACAAGGCTTGTTATTGCTTTGATAACAATGTTTTCAATGTTTGTTGCAATGTGTTTCACAATAAAATACAATGGAACATTGAAATGTATTGTAGCATGTTAGGATATAGGTGAGTGAGTTTCCCAGCATGCCTTGAGACTGTTTGAGGCCATAAGCCCTGTGTTCTAAAAGTGTTCTGAATAATCACGAGTGTTAACTGTTATGCAGTAATTAGTTCTTTACAAATGTTTCTGTAGAAAATGGTTACTGTTTTGTGATGACCGTTTGCACCATGAGTTAGATCTGTCACACGGTTAGTGATGTCACGCTTGGGTGAGGAGAGTGATTGTGTAAATGTAAGTTATGGTCTGAACTGAATTAAGGAGAATCTCCCTGTGGAGAAATTATGTCTGTCCATTTTTTGCATCAAAGAAATCTAAACTCATCACATTATTATTGAATTATGTCACTTCCATACAGTTGAGATGAAATAATAATATAAGATCTCAAAATCAAAATACATACATGTGTAAACGTATGTATAAAACGATTTTATGTAGAGATAACTTAATTGTATTTGTATGTTTAACTTTAAATAATAATTTCATACAATTTAGACTTAAGTTAAGGCAATAGTTATGTGAACTACTGATTCTGAGTAGACTACTAATGTAAACTTAGTATATCTTCTGCATCCAATTAAAAGTCTATGTTAATACAACTAAACCTGTTAAGTTCCTCCTTGTGTAAAAACGTCAATGGTTTAGTGCAATGGGTTTCCACATAATTTTCTAGAAAAGTCAACTAAATCGGGCTAAGAGTGTAGAGTCCCTGATTACGCTGTTGAGCTCTGCACCTTTGCGATGGAGAGTGGTTGGAATCAGTCTGCCCTGTCTGATGCCTTTTTGAATGGACTATCTGAAACACTCAAAGATCACCTGGTGATGCATGGAAGCAAAACTACACCTGGAGGTAAACACGACTCTGTATTAGCATGTATTACAGACTATGAGGGAAGGATTGTAATTTAACTCTTTTTTGTGTCCACCTAGTAATCTTACTTCTCTTTGACTATATCCTGTGAAGGCCACACTATGAAAAGTAAAACAAAGTTTATCACACAAGACATTTTTACATTTGTCAGCAGGTGGCGCTGTCACTGTGACTGAATATTGTTTAGGTGTCTTCAGGCCATGACTCTCATTCAACATATGAAGTTTGGGCCGGATTGGAGCATTAATAGAGGAGTTATAATATGTTCCTTTATCATGACGAAGCATCATCCTTCACCAAGTGGCCACACCTTTAAAGTTATGCAGAAGTTTTTGATAACTTTTCATCACTGACTTGTTTGGACTCTACTGTACAAGTTTGAAGTGGGTCTGGTTAATGCTTTAGTAGGAGTTTGTCACATTCCATTGCGAGGAAACGGAAAAAAAATCCAAAATTTGATTCCAAATGGTGGACTTCCTGTTTGGACTAGGGCATGGCGCCAGGAGGCTTTTCGGTAGATCTACATGTGCTGAATATGTCTACCAAATTTCAGAAGTCTAGGTCAAACGTCATCTGGGGGCTGCTTCTTAGAATTGTTCAAGGGGGCGCTGTAGAGTCATTTTGCCACACCCAATCCTGACTGCAGTAAAATATAAAATTTTTCATCACTTCTGACGACCGTGCAAATTTTCATGAGTTTTTGTGTATGTTAGGCCCCCAAAAATGCATTTGTTTGTGTGGAAGAATAATACTCCTTTCAAAAACAATAGGTTCCTTACACACCCTCGGTGCTAGGAGCCTGTAGGCCCTTGGCCCTTCAGTGTTCCGGCCCTAATTAATAAATACTGCAACATGATTTTGATTGGTTGTCAGCTGGCCCTTATTGGGAGTGGGAATAGCATGTTATGTTCAGGCTTTCCCTAGACAGGAACAGGAATGAGGGGACAAGTCCTATTTGCTTGTGGCTGCGTGTCAGTGACAAAAATAATTTTCTCCTTTATTCTCATTGACAGTTTGTGCTTTTATTGAGCTGAAGCTTTGTCATAAAGGATCGTATCATCTGTATGCAGATAAACATTTAGAGAATCCAATGATTCAGTCTATAGCATACCATTAGAAACAATACAAGTTAGCATTAGACAAATAGTGTAGCAGCTGTATGGAATCATTTAATGTGTGTCTGTTTAAAACTATGGTATCTTTCTTCTTCAGGTGTAGGGATATCAGGATTAATTGTTTTTGCTTTTAACCACGATTAATAACATCACAGTGTTATAATCGTAAGATTTCTATAAACTACGGTATCTTGTGAGACACGTTTATGTGTTAGGCGCGAGGAAATGTCTCTCTAGTCTGGAGAGACTAGTGACGGAGCCGAGTCCGGGAGACTAGTGACCGAGCCCAGCCCGAACCCAGCAGACTTTTTGTTTTTATGTCTGAACCTGACCCGAGTCCGACACAGTTAATACTAGCTGAAGCAATGCGTTTTTACGCCGTCACATAGTTGTTGTTACCAAATTACCGCTTCTGTTTACTCTGATTACTCCTGTCGGCAGGTAAATGACCATAAAAGAGTACTGTATGTGGCTCTATGCCAGTAAAGCTGGTCTCTCTCTTTCTAAAAAAAATGCTTTATTGGGATGAATGTCTGATGAACAATATTAACAAAGATAATTAAATATATCAACATTAATACATTAATCAGACAATTATAAATAAATATATGTATGTATGTATATATATATGTGTGTGTAAATATATGTGTGTGTGTGTGTGTGTGTATGTGAATAAAACATTTAATTAAAAAAATACTCAAGTCTTCCTTCCATAGTGTCGATAATCATGAAAACCATGAAACCGTGATTATTTCTCTGATAATAATCGTGATTCCAAAATCTGATATTGTGACATCCCTATTCAGGTGTTTTTACAATGATGTTTTACTGTGAAGCTCCACAAATGTCTGTCGATTAAAACCTTAGTAGATACTGACTGAAAATTAACTTTGGAGTGAAGGAATCACATATGACTGAAATATGATATATGAACATCTGTATGGTGGACACTACTGGAGACCTGCTGACCTCTGGTAGGACGATGAAGGCTCCAGTCATGATGGTTAGGACGATGTTGATACCAAACAACCAGCGGAGGAAGATGAAGTATGAAGCCACGCCTGACCCAAAGTGACCTCAACAAAAGAGAGGGACATCTGACATGTTGTATTTAAATCATTTCCATCGTTTCCATCACACAGCAGCGGGAGAGTTGATGACATTTTCACTGTATCTCTGTTAGTGATGCAGCAGCTTTCTGCCACATCCCGGACAGGACACTTAGAAATAAATAATAGGAGTTTAGGATCATCATGTGATGCTATTTTATTATTCTTATATTATATATATATATATATATATATATATATATATATATATATATATATATATATATATATGCCTTATTATATTCTATAGAGAAAGAAAAATGACTCACTTTCAATTTTTTTGATTCTTACTTCCCATGGAATGAACAGAACCACGACGTTGTAAAGCAGACGGGAAAGTTTCTTCAGCAGCTGCAGGACAACAACAAAAACCAGGACAACAAAAAACAGGATGACAATGAAAAACAGGATGACAAACAGGACAAACAAAAAACAGGATGACAAAAAACAGGACATCAAAAAACAGGACATCAAAAAACAGGGCGAAAAAAACAGGACGACAACAAAAAATAGGACAACAAAAAACAGGACAACGAAAAACAGGACAACGAAAAACAGGACAACAGCGAAAAACAGGATGACAAAAAACAGGACAACAAAAAACAGGACAACAGCGAAAAACAGGACAGAAGTGAAATACAGGACAACAAAAAAAAGGACAACAAAAAACAAGACAACAAAAAACAGGATGACAGCAAAAAACAGGAGACAAAAACATTAAACAACATTTACAAAAGTCAAAAAGACAAAAGACAACATGTTTCAGTGCTGTGACTCTGTGTCCAATCCGTTACTGCAGTAAACACAGAGAGGCTCCTCCATACAGTTAGAATAAGTGCTTTTACAGTGTAGAGCACACGGTTCACTGGAGGAGGATATGAGGCCTTCTCGTTTCTGCACCAGTGTTACACTTTTAATGCTGCCGATCTGTTCTAATGTGATCCTTCTTTAAAATATTATCAACCCCTACGTCCTCCTCCAACACCTGTCTCAATGAGCCTGGGAAAAGATGGCCCCATTTAACCTCTGCCACCCTTTAAAGGGGAGTAACCACCTGCTTAACAGATTAAAAATACAATAAATAAGGTCATAGTGTGGAGTCATTTCCTCGTATTCATATTCATAAAGCAGTGTTGGTTCAACTCACTTTGGTTCTTTAGTTTCTACAAATACTAAGAACCCTTAAAGCTGACATACACCACATATCAGTCATGCGGAAGATGGGATGAGTGCATTCACATGTTGGTGTGTTCGTACATCAGCTCCTGCAGTCTGGTAGCCTCTAGTCCGGGTCAGCCGGCCCTCGTACCTCAGAACAATCTCTCTGGCCTGCCTGGGACACAAACACAGGGAGGCTGACTGATGGAAATGAACCCAGTACAGACAATGCCAGCTGATGTTACAGTACTGTACATCATCACTTCTAATGGATCAACAGTCTGACTGCTATTTTACTGCCACTAATGTTTATTACTGTTACTATAGCAACATAAAACCACCTTGACTTGTACTGCATACTTTCCATTTTTACTTGAAGGTCAAACAAAAGATCCTCACACTGCACTAAAAGATCCAAAAATTTTATTTGTGCAGTGCTTCGACCTGTCAGTGATTTTCATCAGGTATTATTTCATCCGATTCTCCATCAGTCACCTGAGTCATGAACCTGTCTATATTTTCTTTATGATGGTGATTTCATTAATAGCAGGTGAATGTCTCTGCAGCGAGTGGATCTAATGTTTTCGATTTTCACTTTCAGGTAAAATGGCAGTACTACTGAGGAAAGAACTGTAGTACAAGTGAAATTAGAGCAAGTGACAGTCGTGTTTAGCACTAAGCACACAGCAGTGAACAGTAACAGATGACCATCTCATTTAACACAGCTGCTGTTTATTCATGTAACCTATAGGCGACTAGAAACACTAACAGAGCTTGTTGAACGCAGCGTCTCAGCTGGAACTACCGGACAGTCATCCATGTTTGTGATGAGGGGCTGTGGAAGGAGACGTTAAGGGTCAGGACCAGAGTTCAGCTTGTTCCTCCAGCTTTAACACTTTACTTATATTATGCTGAACACTGTTAAAGTATATGTATCCTGTATGACTGTATGTACCTGTCCTTACGCCCACATACGTAAGGAAAGGCCAGGCTGCATTGAACGGTTCTAAATGAATGGTCTGGTGTATGGAGACTCTCACCAGCTCTCCCTGTTTTTGTCCTTACGCTACAAGGTGCCGCGCCTGTAGCCTAGCAACATTACCGGCTGGAGTTGATTAGTTGATTTAGCACTCGTAGTAAAAAAAAAAAAAAAGTCGAGAGCCAAGTGGTCACTGAGTGGACACGTTCTTTTTATACTGGCCGGAAGTAACAAAAATTGAACACTGTAAATGATAAAATGATCCCATTGTTTGGAGTCGCAAACGAGAAAGTGAAGTTTACCAAATGACAACATATCACTCCAATTTTCAGTTCACGTGCATTTTCATCACCTCCAGTTTTATCATTTAACTTTTGTTACTTCCACCCCTCATACTACTAAACCCCCAGTCTTCTGCAAGCAGTCAGTCAGCAGAATGGTCATATTGGAATAAAGAGATTCTGGTTTACAGTCCATAACAAGTGAAACCAGTTCATCCTGTCATAAGGGTGGGCTATGAGCCATGTATAAGTCAATGAAGACACTCTCTGTGCACTTTATATGCCTCCAATGGAAAACTGTGGCTTTTCCAATTGTGGAACTCCAATGGTTTTGTGATATTGAGAGCTGAGGTTATCTGGGTAAATATCAGGACGTGTGAAATACGAGCTGTTATTGCAGTGGGAGTAATCACACACATCCAGCCTGAGATTAAGGAGGTGTAAAAGCACAGACTTGCATCCCATCCCTGATGATGGTAATAAAATGTCTGCAGTAATAATAAACGGCCCATATAAAACCTGCTATCCATGGCACATACTCAGCACATCTAGAAGCTGCTACTCTGCTTCTCTGGGCTCAGTCTGGTCTGTCTCCTGCTTTAATTACATTTAGTAATCAGGGTTCCAGATGGAATGATATTTTCATACAGTTCTGGGTGGTGAACCTCACATGATACACACCAATCATACAGGATACACACCAGTCATACATGACACACACCAGTCATACAGGATACACACCAGTCATACAGGATACACACCAGTCATACAGGATACACACCAGTCATACAGGATACACACCAGTCATACAGGATACACACCAGTCATACACACCAGTCATACATGATACACACCAGTCATACACACCAGTCATACACACCAGTCATACAGGATACACACCAATCATACAGGATACACACCAGTCATACAGGATACACACCAGTCATACACACCAGTCATACATGATACACACCAGTCATACACACCAGTCATACAGGATACACACCAGTCATACATGATACACACCAGTCATACATGATACACACCAGTCATACATGACACACACCAGTCATACAGGATACACACCAGTCATACACACCAGTCATACATGATACACACCAGTCATACATGATACACACCAGTCATACACACCAGTCATACAGGATACACACCAGTCATACATGATACACACCAGTCATACATGACACACACTAATCATACAGGATACACACCAGTCATACATGACACACACCAGTCATACAGGATACACACCAGTCATACAGGATACACACCAGTCATACATGACACACACCAGTCATACAGGATACACACCAGTCATACATGACACACACCAGTCATACAGGATACACACCAGTCATACAGGATACACACCAGTCATACAGGATACACACCAGTCATACATGACACACACCAGTCATACAGGATACACACCAGTCATACATGACACACACCAGTCATACAGGATACACACCAGTCATACATGATACACACCAGTCATACAGGATACACACTAATCATACAGGACACACACCAGTCATACAGGATACACACTAATCATACAGGATACACACCAGTCATACATGACACACACCAGTCATACAGGATACACACTAATCATACAGGATACACACCAGTCATACATGACACACACCAGTCATACAGGATACACACTAATCATACAGGATACACACTAATCATACATGACACACACCAGTCATACAGGATACACACCAGTCATACATGATACACACCAGTCATACAGGATACACACTAATCATACAGGATACACACCAGTCATACAGGATACACACTAATCATACAGGATACACACCAGTCATACAGGATACACACTAATCATACAGGATACACACCAGTCATACATGATACACACCAGTCATACATGATACACACCAGTCATACATGATACACACCTGTCATACATGACACACACCGGTCATACATGATACACACCTGTCATACATGACACACACCAATCATACATGACACACACCGGTCATACATGATACACACCTGTCATACATGACACACACCAGTCATACATGATAGACACCAGTCATACATGATACACACCAGTCATACATGACACACACCAGTCATACATGATACACACCAGTCATACAGGATACATACCAGTTATTTATGATAGCATGAACCTTTAAGGTTTCACATACTAAAATTGAACACAGGGTCATCAAGAACATACCCTAAAAAATGATTTTGGTTTTTGAGATATCCTGCAGTCAAACTAAAAAATTAACAAATAGAAAAACAAACAAACAAACAAACAACAAAGAAGGGTGATCAGCCCCCTTCATCCCATCAGCTATTGATCAGAATGATCATTTTTTTCTGATGGATCTGCAGACTGATCATCGTGCATCACTAGAACTATTACACACACAGGGATGAGCAGCAGCCCTCCTCCTCCTCCTTCTCAGTTAAATATGGCTGACTTTGTTCATATGCAGTAAGATGGAGTTGTTGATGGGACAGAGGATTGGGAGACGGTGGAGGCAGAGCGTCCACCAACCAAGGACCACATGCCTGTCCCTAAGGCTACGTTCACACTGCAGATGTGTTTTTTCAGGACAGTGTGAATGAACAGCACAAATGACATGGAATCTGATCTTTTTAATTCTGATTCTGGTCACTTTCATTCATGGTCCTAAATCAGATCTAATTCCTACTGATATGGCAGCAGTGTGAACAGTCAGATCAGATTTTGTGTGGATTTTCTCCCACAGAGCACGCTCACATCAGTGTTTCATCAGCAATGGTGGACAAAGTCAAACATGGAGCAACGCAGCAGTGATTTGTTCACACGTCAGATCCGGGTCACATAGATGAATGTGTATAGTCGAGTCGAAAAATCAGATTTTAGAAAAAATCTTCAATGTGTCACTTTCAACCTCTGTGTGAACGTAGCCTGAGACACGAGGTGCTGCAGAAATAGTCGTGCAGACATTTTGCCTTAAATTCAGTGCTGTTTCTCAGATAGTGCATTCTGGTGTGTGTTGTAGTAGAGGAGGGACAGACGAATGAACCGCAAACACAAAGAAAACAAACAAACTGTAGGCTACTTCAGGACTTTAAGCTTGCGTCTCATTGGCCAGGGTCTGGTACGAATGTTGGCGATGATCTCCTTCTGGTACTGAATGTTTTGGAACATCTCCTCGGGGTCATTGCTGTCCACCCGCTCTTCCTCTTTATCTTCATCATCGGAGGAGCTGCAGAATGAGACACACAGGAACAATGAAGAATAGCTCTGTCTCTTTCATCATAAGAGAAAGAAGGACAAAATAAATACAGTCATCTTAGAAGAGAATAAACTGAATTAAACTAAGTTAGACATTGTTTGGGTAGTTTACAACTGTAGTTACATCCATCCTGCTACTGGACATGATCCAGCTTTAAACACTCTCCTCTGTGATCGTATTCATACAGTCCCTTCTCATGGTGAGCTCATTGATTAGTAAAAGGAGAACCAGTATTATCACAACTATGAAGAACTCTCACTTTGTCATTTGAAGTTTGTATTTATTCTCTGTAAATTAATGAAATAATGTTAAACTTTGGTCATAATATTTGTATTTGTATTCTGTCCAGACTTCAGATGAATAGACAAACTGATTGATCTGATTAATGGTAATATCCTAACCGCCAACTGTGCTGATAAATGCTTTGTGTATGTCATCATGTAGGGCCTAATGAAAGTAGTTCAGGATATAAAATGATCCATGAACAAGTTTATGAAGATTCATGAGAAGAATTATGAGATAGAAGACGTGAAGTCAAAAACAAGCCAAACCACTGATTGTTTACTTCTAACAAGACCAATAAAAATGACATCATCACCTTCCTCTGGTGTAATATAAAAATATAAATCCTGTGGAGCATCCTAAAAATAAGTGATTTAAAGACATAAACCACTAGAGGATATACCTTTAACAAGCTGTACATTTGCCCCCATCGGCAGATATTCAGTAGTTTTTGTGTTGTATATATTATAATTATAGGGACAATGTTGAAAACTGTAGCAATGTTAATAGAAGCTATAAAAATGTCTGGATCTGGATCCTGACCTGGATGTACTGTGAACCTGGGCCCACCCCAACCCCTCCACAAAATGTAGTGAGATCTGGTTTATCTTTATGGTAATCCTGCTGACAAACAACCAACAGATGGAGGCGGGTGGAAATAGATCATCCTGTATGATGATGCTACTTTATAATAGTGAATAATGCTCATCATTCTTTGATATGACCAATAGCAGTGGTTGATATGACCAATAGCAGTGGTAGATACTGTTTGTTCTTCGTCTATGGTTTTATGTATAGAAACTTCCTTTGTTTCGTCTGCACTGTTTGATGAAGACTTTGGATGAGTTTAACTTGATGTTTAAAAGAGACAGTAGCAGTTTGTTTGTAAGGATTGTTGAAAACACATCTGGGTTGGGGTCATAAACAAATCCACTGAGTGTTGGTGTGAATGAAGATCAGGACCAAGGATTTTCTTTTCATTGTCTTTAACATTGAGGTGTTTTCTGGCTTTTGTCCTGACATCAGAGTCGACTGAACGAAGGACGGGGGCAGGTATCAGACCTGAGTCCAGCCAGAGAGGATCCAGGAAGAAATGGGATTCTAGACATTTTCTCTCATTTCTCAGACATAATCCATAACCCATGATGTAAAATTCACATATATTTATGTTGTCTATGAGTGTGTTAATGTGGTGCAGATCCAGATGATAACATACTAATATATAATTTATTTGATGATCTTTGGGATCGTGTGTTACTGTTCATCTTTGGTGGAGGTAAAACAATGAAACTGCTTTCACTCTATTTGAACTGTTAGCATTCAGACGTTCATTACAGGAAACATCGATTTTAAAACCAATCAACATATCACATATTATATTGACACAATCAAAGTTTGATTAATGAGCTCAGACTAAATTCATAAAGACCAGCAGCTTTCTGGATGACAGTAAAACACAGACACTCTTTGTAGTTTTCCTGGATGTTTAGATTTACTCAGTTATTAATGTAATCCCTCCAGGAGAAACCAGAAAGGTTTTTCTGACAGAAGTAGATAGAATGAATGTGTGTTGGGACACTCACCCCTGCTGGTGGTCCTGATAGGCTGAATAAATCCGTCTGGAGTTCTTCCTGATACTTTTGTGTCTCTTGGCTGCAGACAGAGACCTGCTGCTGCCAACCAGAGGATCAGATGCTGTGTTCATAGCGCTGCATGAACTGCTGCTCAGCCTGACTGGACTGGAGTATCTACAGCTACCTGCTGAGGCGGAGCCCCAACATCATCACACATCACAGCAGCACACACTGAAACACTCTTATCACATCCACACCAGCTGCTTAAAGGGACAGCATCAAACTGAGCCCACAAATATAAACCAATTGACTTCAGCTAATGGTGTATTATTATGTATTATAAAGGATCCTATGAGCAACAGATATTACTCTAATCCAAAGCTGCAGATTAAACTGTATTCTGATGAAACATCAATAGTAACATTTCTTAAACACAGGAAATATAATAATAACAACAGTCAGTAACACGTGTGACCACCTCCAGCATTTTTAAAAATTTAGATACTATTATAGTAATAATAATAATAAATTAGTATTAATCCCAGTTACATCTGATCCATCCCTGAGGAGCAGTGGGCTGCAATTACGAACCACCGACCTTTCTTTCTGTGAGTGACTGCTTTACCTCCTGAGCCACAGCCGCCCCATTTATCACAGCGTCACACCTAACAGTATATATAGTATAGTATATACATTATGGAGATGGTATAGTATATATAGTATAGTACATAATGTAGATAGAATAGTATATAGTATATATAGTATAGTATATACATTACATAGAGTAGCATATAGTATACTATATAGATCATAGAGATAGAATAGTATATAGTGCATATAGTATAGTATGTTATATAGATAATAATAAATAGTATGTATAGTATATGCATTATAGATAGAATAGTATATAGTATAGTATATATTATATAGATAGAATAGTATATATAGTATAGTATATACATTATATAGATAGAATAGTATATATTGTATAGTATATACATTATATAGATAGAATAGTATATAGTATAGTATATACATTATATAGATAGAATAGTATATAGTATAGTATATACATTATATAGATAGAATAGTATATAGTATAGTATATACATATAGACAGTATACTATATGACCACTAGATACCTGGCCTGTTTAGGATATCCAGAGGAGACGTATCTTTGAGCTGCTGCTGCTTCTTTCCTCTCAGCTCCATAATTCTCCCCTGTTTTGCTTGATTGTGTGTCAGTTAAAGTCCTGGACCACACCTGTACAGATGACCACACCTGTCTCTGTACAGGACCAATCAGAGGAGATCAACATCTCTGACCTCGCTGAGAAGAGGAGGTCAGCTGTAAATCATATTACCTTGGGTTACTATTGAAGCAGCGCTGTGATTTATGTCACAGTTGTTCAGTTGTTGTTTTTTGTGTATCCATTTGTCTAAAGATCGGTTGCAGGTAAAAATGGATAATTAACCACCCTTACTGTAAATCCCACAGTCATGTCATCAGTGCTCGGTGCTCCATCCCCCTGAGAGGCAGACGATCATTTAAAATTGCATTTTCCTGGTGAAAGTGATCTGTTGAGAGCTGTGTGATCATATCTGCTCTCAGAAATAGACAAGCAGCATCATGACCAGTAGAAATGACCCGTTTCATTCCAGCAATTCTGTGTGATGTGGAAGAAAATATGACCAGCATTTACACATGAAAACTGATTATATCTTATATATTTCACAATTCTTATGTACAGGTTTATGTATAGGTTTCCTATATACCATGTGTGTATATCTATATTGACATATTTACCATACAATTATTAATATGTATTCAGTTTCATTTGATTATTAAGATCCCAATTAGCTGGCATCAAGGGTGTAACTTTGGTTTGAGAAGTGGGGGGGGGGGGGACACACAAAACAGGGGGTCTGGGGGTCCTCCGCCAGAAAATTGTTTTCGATTTGAATCCCATTTCCTGCATTTCTATTTGTTTTAGAGTCCTTAGGTTCTTTAAATGTACTGTGACAGTATACAATGTGTTGCGATTTTTAAAAAAACAACAACTTTGAATTCTTAAGTATTTTTAAAAGCAAGTACTCCTGTACTTTAACTCAAGCAATAATTTGACACTTTCACTTGTATTGGAGTAACATTTGACCAGGAGTATCTAAACTTTCACACAAGTAATGGAGTTGAGTTCTTTGTCCACCACTACCCTTTACACAGCACATACCTGCAACTCTGAGCTGCTTCTCCCCGTCTCACTTATATATCTTATATCACCCTGCCTGTCTTAAAGCAGCTCCACCTCATCTGTCCTCTGATAGAAAGTAGACAAAAGATGACACAACAGTGCTGATGGGAAAGCTGGAGCCATATCTAAATCACGTTGGTTGTATCATTATTAGTGTACTTTATTTTTTAATTCTTTAATTCAACTTTATTTTTAATTCAAACTGTATTCACTTCTTATCATGTACAGTTCTTCCTCATTGTGAACAAATCAAAATAACCTGACTACACATAACCTACCTGCAACTTTGTGCTGCTACTGCTTCTCCCTGTCTCACCCTCCCTGTCTCACCCTCACCCTCCCTGTCTCACCCTCTGTGTTGAAGCAGCTCCACCTCATCTGTCCTCTGATATGAAAACAATAGTTATGATCATATTGAGCCATTGGTTTGTGAGTCTAATTTTAAACTAGCAGCCAGAGTCTGCTTGTCATACATTGCTGAGAGAAAATGCTGCGGTTTAAAGTGGACTCGTTTTCATGTTATACAGAATGTTCCACATTAAATATTTAGCTAACAGCTAATCGCTGCCTAGCAAAAGTGTGTTAGCTCAGTCAACGTTAGCCTAACATCAACAGGTGTGGACAGAAAATATGATTATCCTGAGCTAATTTACTGAATCAACCAACTCACATCTCCTTTCTTTCTGTTCATCCAAGACATTAAAGTCATCTGCTGCTGTTGGCGTTTCATTTTTATTTTCACGAAGTACCGCAACCGCGATACCTGCTCATCAGCAGAAGCTGCTATCATTCAGTGAGCTACTCTTAGAGCGCGCGTGTCCACAGAGGCAGGCTGTGTGCTGCTCCTCCGTGGCGACGACGGCTTGCGGTTACAAAATAATAACAAACGAATTTGAAAGTGGAGGGGACACAAACGGGATTTTGGGACATGTCCCCCCTGTCCCCAGTGGAAATTACGCACCAGGCTGGCATGATGATGTCATCTAGTCTAACCTAGTCTGTCCTTGGGCCAGAAGATAAAGAAGACAGAGGCCAAATCTGAAAATGAGTATTCATAAAGTGTGTCTGTATTTTGAACAGTGAAAATCAATGGGCAAGACACAACTGCACTTTTACATATTAAAATATTAGTTACATTACCTGCAGCAATCCCCCAAGAGTAGAAGCAGTGTGTCTGCGATCTGTTGTATATATACCTGTATATACATCATGTTTCAATAAGGTTATAAAGAAATTATACAGTCTTTGAACAAGAAGCCCGAAAACCAGTTAATCTAAGATCCATACAGAAAAACAAACTCCTGACCTGATGTGAACATTCATTAGCTGGACACTGATGCAGCAGCATCATTTATGCAGAAGGTAAACATGCTGCATGTAATGTCGGTACCTCAATCTAAATAAAGGCAGCTGGGAAATAATTGGGGGCCATTACTGCTGAGCTGGCCAAAGAGCATCTGAAAAGACATGTGGGTAATAAAAACAAATCAATAAATACTACCAGTGAGCATTCTTATGTGTGCGTATTATTTCATAGGGCCTTTTAATCAGTAGCCATTAAAACATCATGGCGCTGCCTGTTGGTTGTAATAATAAGCACAATATTTCATTTGGACCTGTGAGCAGACTAAACAGGATGGGAGTGCCAGATTAGATGTAATATGGCTCTTTGTCGCCCTCTAGTGACATCTGAGCCCTGCTAAGGTTTCAGTAGTGTTTACCTCAGTGAAACACACACTTAGAGTGTTCTCATGGTTTTATTCACATGTATTCACCCACCTATAGAGAAAATGGTAAAAGATGAGTCTGAATACTTATTACTCACTGTAGAAGCAAACACTGTGATATTTCTCTACAGCAGGGGTGTCAAATTCAACTTCATCCTGTTTCATCCCTACGACCATCAGACCATGTAGCATATGGTTATTTTTGAAAAGGGGTTTAAAGACAAAAAAGACTTTTGTTTTGATTTAAAGCTGTAGTTTGCTTAACGTTTTCGGTTAGAAAGGATGAGTCCACACCTGCTATCTTATCTCTGCTCTTTATTATGTCTACTGTGATAACTGGAGGCCTTTCTTCACCTGTGCTGAGCAGGTAGATCATCTTTACGTATTTCCCTCTAGTCAATGGGCTGTTGGCACTGATGCATCATGCAAAATGGTGGAATGTGATTGTTCAGCAAACAGGACGACCATTAATTTTGAGGAGCCACTAAAAAATGTCTGATTATTTTCCAGGAAAAGACTGAACCTTAGAACTTTGTGAAGCCTCTGCTTTTGTAATTTCCTTCCTATAGATGAACAGATGTCACTAGCTGGAACAGAGCTGGTGTTCAGTTAAGTTGTGAGTGACATTAGCAATTGATCCATTTTAATTGTTGGAAATGGTATCTTGTCACAGTATGTAGCCTATGTTGTTTAGTTAGACCTAAATCATATGGTTGTCTGGCAGTGACTTAAGCTACTCCAGCTTTTAAATCTGGTAAATGTGCCAAACTAGATCTGAACAGACGTTTCATTTCACCTCATTCATTCTGCCTGACGTGTTCATGTCAGCTGGTTTCTGTGTTGGGGAAGGGGGCTAACCAATCAGTAGAGAGTATCAAATGTTTGTGTTGGTGGTTGCTAGGGTAGCTAACCGACAAAAGTTAAAGAAAATATCATAATTTCAGTCATTTTAGTTAGTTGACGGATGCTTTTGTCTATAGTGACTTACAAAAAGCACTAATTTAAAAGGAAACAAAGTTCGATGTCAGGTGCAAACTCCAAAATAAACCAGTAAAAATGTGCTTGAGAGTGAAGTTAAACTTAGTAAAACTTTTATCAGCTGTAACTTTTTTTAGATTTTGGATGATTCAATTATTTTAGCTTCTATTAATATTTTTAAATTGTGTAATTTTTCAAATAAAAACAAACACTTTACTTTTCTTTCACTAACATTAATGGTGGAGCACTATAACTGTAGCTCTGCCTTTCTCAGAATACTGTCCATAATTAAATGTAAACATAGACATTCGTCTGAGTTTCTGATATCGATCTGGTTTCACTCCAGTTTCATTTTACTTTATGTCTTCCTCTTGCAGAGCTGATGCAGATTCAGTCGTGTTAAAGCTGCTCTTTGACCCCAGCCTCCGGCATGTTAGCTTTACCGATGGTAAGAAGGCCACCTATCAATTTATTGATAGTACTAAGTTATTTGAAAGACAAACACAACAACAACAAAACAAACACTGTTAAAATCAAGTGGAAAATATCTTTTTCTCATGAGCAGAAATCTTTGTGTCCTTTCCATCCTCCTGCTGATTGTTGTTTCTGCAGATTACGGTGAGAGGCCCTCCCCTCCTTCTCTGCCACCTGATGCTGAAAATGCTGATCAACCTAATCAAGAGGATGAATTCTACTAGAAACACAACACATCCTCATGTAACCTGATCCGTCTGAAATGTGGGATCACATCCAGCCAAAAGATCAGCATGTTAGAATAAAAACAGGAAAAATATCTTTTTTTTAAGTATGAAAAACCTCCATTGTTTTATATTGTCAGATTTAAATGATTGTTTCTGGCAGTACAGCCTTTTTTCATACACATTGTGGGTTTAAAGGGTCCCACTGCTGTGTCATGGATTTAATTACAGCAAAAATGTTATTTTCATCATGACCTACCAGTGTTTGTGTTTTCTACATTAAATCTGTTGAACAAATACACAAATGCTGACCAATCCTTCATATTTGCTTTCAGCTTGCCTGACGGTGCCCCACCACTCCACAAAGATTTGTCGAAATCGATTCAATGTTTTTTATGTTATTATGAAAATGTTGAAAATGCCCTATTTGCAATGTTAAAGAAAGTGTAAAAAAAAAAAAGTCCTGGCTCAGCCACTTTATCTGGATCTGCACCAAAATTTAACGGGTTCCTTCCCGGCACATGTCCGATCCTTCCACAAAGTGGTCCACTATTTTTAAGTAATCCTGTGAACACACAAACCAATTCACACAAAAGCAAACAGACACAGGTGAAAATAAAACTCTTGCTATACTTATGGGTTCTTTTCAGTAACGACAGCACCGATGACTTAAACCCAACACACATAACTAAATAGTTTTTTCAGCTAAACAGACTTTCAATCCAACGTGTCTCAACCAATCTCAGGTCCAGCCTGCTACATAAAGGAGAGAGAGTTCAGTTCAACACTAAACATCCGTGACACTGAGCTCCAACCAACCACAAGAATCTCCTGCTTGGAGGAAATAAAAACTAATTTGCTTTGAATAAAATTAACTAGTTAGTACAGCTCATGTAGGCCGGTGTGAAAGCTGGGATACATCTTTTAGCTTTTATTAGAATATTTAACATCATATGTAACATTTATAAGCAGATGCCTTATGCCCATTCAGGTTTGGGGGCACATGGCTGTTTGGTAAAAAGTAATGACACCTGTTCTCATTCCAGTTAATATCCAGCCATATAAGTATATAAGTAGGGTTGTAAAAGGAACACATGGGCTACTGCCATACAACCCTGGAGATTTTGTTTTCTTAATAACTCTTGGTTTTAGGTATATATCATGACATGTACCATTCATTAATTCTGTAACCGCTTATCCTGTTAGAATAAAATTAAAATTAAAATGTATTTACACAATAGAATATTTAAAGTTTTGATATGGGACATAAAATGAGTGATTCCTATAGATTGTCATAGACCGTCACACCTGGACTCCTTTGTTTATAAATGTCATGTTTCATTCACTAAAAAGAGGAATATTTAGACATGAAAGATAGTTGTGCTGAGAAAAAATGTAACTTCCAGATTATATTTTCTTACTATCTGACAAACTGTATGCAAGTAATAACAAACTCAACTGGAAGGTCACCCAGAGAGCTCATACCTCCCATAACGCTGCAAAATAGTTCCTGAATCAGCACCGACATGTGGTTCTGCCTTAAAATCTAATCTAAACACCAATTCCAAAGGAATTACTGGAATCTAAAGAGACAGAGAAACGGCGACAAAAACATAACCTCCTTGGTAAGAATGACAGGACACAATGAGATGTGCATTAAAATCTTTAAATTTAGAATTCACACCTAAAAAAAATCCCAAAATAAAGAGGAATCTCACATACTACATGTTGAATCAATACAATATTTATAATTACAGATATTAAATTATTTATTTATATATGGCATATCTATACACCCTTTGTATAGCCTTCTTAACTTTACATTTTCCCATGTCAGCCAGAAGGGGACTCATATAAAACATGATGGCTTAGATCAGTAACGGCAAACAACTGGTGTGATTTCTCTGTTGTTCATTAATTAATATATCTTTTACAGACATTAACCTTCTGTTAGATATAGATTAAATAAAATAATCTGTTGAAAATTAGTGATAGTTACAAATGAAGCAGGAAGCACACTTTCTGTTTATCGAAGCAGAACAGCTGTGATGAACGTGTGCTGGACCTAAGATGATTAAAAACAGATATGGCCATCTTTCGGTTTCCTGTTATGATTAGTCAGCAAACATGATGAAAAGCTTTGATTGGAAAATCAATGGTTTTGGTGCAACACTTGTGACTGGTAGTCTCAGTTCAGATTCAAAAGGCCTGTTCTGAGGAAATATGTGGAATATAGAGGGTGGCAGCAATGGGCCCTAAATGAACATTTATTAAAGGAAGTCAAATTGTTCTCTAAAGCTATCCATGAAAGGCCAAACCAAGTGTCTAGTCCTGGTTGACATTTTAAAATGCCAATTATTATATCTTGATTAATTATTTGATTAATAGAAAATGGTGAAAAAGGCTCGTTGCCCATTAAAAGCCGAGGTGATGTCATAAAATGGCTTGTTTTGTTTAATCAACATAAAAATATTGATTTTTCTGCTCAGTATAAGACAAATACAAGCAGTCGATCTTCTTTATTGAGGAGCTGGAACTGGAGACAGTTTGACATATTTAGTGGAAAAATGAAATGAATATCTTCATGTCAATGGATACATGACTTTTTCTTTGCATCTGCATCTTTTGTTATCATTCATGTCTCATTGTGTGCACGTACACTCTTTGTGCGCACGTACACTCTTTGTGCGCACGTACACTCTTTGTGCGCACGTACACTCTTTGTGCGCACGTACACTCTTTGTGCGCACGTACACTCTTTGTGCGCACGTACACTCTTTGTGTGCACGTACACTCTTGGGTAACAGACATAAAGGCTCTGTATTTCGCTGTACCTTACATGCTGTGAAACAAATGCGAGTCGTGTGAGCAAAGGTACAGTAAAGCACGTGTAGTGCAGTGTAGAGACATCACATCAAATACACTCCTATATCACTGTTTGCATTCACTCTTGAACTCGACACACATTCAATGGGAATCCCTTAAAATGTTGTGATGATGTTCACAGAGGAAGGTCACAATAATATGATGAAAAAGAGGCACTACTAGTGAAGGTATGAAGACACCAGAGTTTTGTTTTAGCTTCCCTTTCAGCACCTGTACCTAGTCTACTAAAGGTCACCCCCATTACCTCATCAGCACCACACTGAGACAGTTAAATATTTCTGAAGTTGTGTCGGAACTCATCTTTTACCTCAAACGAGTCTAAGCCAGGCGTCTTTTTTTCCTGGTATTTGAGACCTTAGTTATTGACTTTGTACCTAAGAACACAGAGTAAAGAAGTCTGTCTTGCATTAGACTAGGAAATGAAAGCTGAGGATTTAGTGAAGGATATTAAGCTGAGCACTACATTATCAATAGAAGCCGCTCAGAAGTTAGAAACATAAAATCCACAGTCATACACCCTCACAGTATTATTTTTTTAAAATCATGGTTAAAAAGTTATCTGTCGACTACCTTCTCTACTGGTGTCGAAATGGGATCTAGATGTTCATTTTTCACTGTCTGACATTGGTGGAAGAGTTCAGTTCTTTGATTCCAAGGACCTCGACACATGATCGTAGAACTGCTTTACACCTGCATTGACTATCATTTGTGAATGGAGAGAGTGAAATGCTAGAAACAGAAGTTTTTTGTAACTTTGGGCATTATGAACCGCTTATTATACACCTTGCAACTGCACTTAAAAATCAATCAGTTTCAATTCTAAACTTGTTTGAAAGTAACTGGGTAAGGGAGAAAAGTGTTCGATGTATCCACATCCTTCTTACACAACACTTCACCCAAAATAAAAAAATAAAAATTATTTAAAAAAGTAGAAAAAAAGGGATGTAGAGATACCAAACTGATCTGAAAAGATGATATTTACACTCTTTTTTAAGCTGAAATCTAAACTAAAAGAATTATCACACACCCCTGAGGAAGGTGCACAACCTTGAATGTGTGTGCGCTAGTTGAGATCAACAAGAACTCACAATCTCTTCCACTGGAGACTTCGATTATGCTTCTATGAGCTGTATGGAGTTATTTTTTATTTTTTGTTTGTTTTTGTTTTTTACTTTAAATAAGTCCCCATCTTTTTCAGTTGTTTATGACGATGCTCTGAAGGTCCAAAAGTTTTTTTGTGGATTAAAAAACGTCATCTAACTTTCCATCGATTTAGGGATGAGTAGATGAGTGAATTGCAATTTTTTGGTAAACTGCTCCTTTAATCATTAAGTTTACGGCTGCAAATTATAAATTATTTTACTTTTCAATAATCATTTGTCCTATGAAATGTCAGAAGAAAGCTAAAAAATTACTTTCTCAAAATCCAAATTCAACATTGAACAAATTACAAATATTCACATTCGAGAAGCAGAAACCAGTGAATGTTGGCATTTTTCATAAAAACTACACTATAATTAATTAACTGATCATACAAATTTCCCAACTTGCTTTATACGAATCACATAATTAAATATTATATATATTATAATAATCACACATATTTTTGGGCCTTTCCACATCTTTCTTATAATAAAGTTTACAAACTTTATTTTGTTTTATGAATTTCTTGCCATTTTCTCTCTACTTGGCCCACATTAGCGACGACCAACCATCACGACTGCCACCATGAAACTGCTGTACTTGTACCTTGTGAGCCCCACCTAGCAGTATGTACAACTCAAGATCATGTGTTGAGAGCCTTTGGAATACCAAAACCTGTTGTTTCAAGTTCATGTTCCAGATGTCTGCAAGATTTTCTGCTGATGAAATCATCTAGATTTGACAAGTTGTGTCCCCCGATGCCAAACACCTAAAAATGAAGCCACCAATGCAAACATAACCTGTAGGTGGTTTTCTAACAGTGTTGGAGGGTGTATTTATTGTTGGATGTCATCTTCCTACCTATCCTACAAGGGGAAATTCACTGTTCCTACATGGATTTTTGTTGGCTTAGAGTACATTGTCAGTGTGAGGATGCTATTTATTAAATACATACGTCCCTAATGATCAGACTCTAAATATTTATGGTCAGAGTAAGTTGCTATTTTACTTTTGTCAAGTGCAAGTACAAACTGATCCCAGGTTTTCATTGTTGTACCTGTTGAGCTAACTAGCGCTGCCAAGACTGCGGTGATGCAACATTTGTGCTTTCCATGGACAGACTGCAATCACCACCTCATCACTGACTCCATTTTGCATATTTTCTTTTCTTAGGTAATTCCTCCTCTGACTCATTTTCATCTCTTCTTGCCACACAAAAGGTTTCACCACAGTCCAAGTCCTTGATCCTTCTTTTCAACGCATCAGTTAGAGGAGTTAAATTTAAAATTATTCCTTGTTTTTGTATTTTTAGACATGTCCATCCTTCATGCAACATTATGATATATTATGATACAGTGTACTGTACAGGGCTGTGGTTGACGGCAGGGCAGGGTTATTCCAGGTAGATGTCTTCTGTAGGGCACGAGACCTCCACAAACTCTTTATAGTACAACTGGAAGGCTTTCCTGAAAAATAAAGATGTGGACTTCAGTCATACTTTAGTCACCCTGATTTTATTATAGTGCCTAATTGAGACCCAAAGGCATACCTCAACTCAAGATTAGCTTCAACCCCTCTAGCTCAAAACATGGTTTCTTTCATTGCACTATTGAAAATATGAAAATGTTCTCTTTTCATACTGTGCCAAATTTTGGTGCATGAGAGAGCATGTGGGTGAAAGTGACCCTTGTAAGCGTGGCTAAACTTTTCAAAAGTCAACACAGACAACACTGCTGCAACATCAGTAAAGAAAAATTCAAAGATGGCTAAGACAACACATCTAACTGGAATCAAAAGTGAACGGTACCCAAACCTTGCTGTGAGATGTATACCAAGCCAAATACGATCACCTCGTGACAGAGCAACGAGTCGCTGCTCCTAGTAATTACTCATAAAATGAGCAGCATAGAGGAAAAGTGATTCTTATAGGGGCCATTTGCACGACAAAAACGGTAAATTTTAGTTGTGTTTTGGCCATTTGTTTACAGGAGAACGGCGTTTTCAGGGCTTGAAAACAGAAACTTTTGAAAACGGGTTCTGTAGTGGAATCTTTTAAAAATGCCACCATACAATCGCTGTGTAAACGGGCAAAACACAACACCTCTGAAAACAACGACATCATAGCCCAGCTTTGTGCATGGCTATCACAGTTCCAGCCTAATTCACGTAAACGGACAGAACACTATGAACAGAACAACAACAAAAAACAATGTCAGACTGTTCGGTTTTGTTTGTGCTTTGCTGAACCACGACTGTGATCCTATTTTGCACTGCCACCTACTGCCCTGGCATGCATACTACAGCATTTTCAACCCATTAGCGGAGCCGTGTGTTCGAAAACGTTGCCATGTGAAGGCAGAACTTTTTCATAACACAAAGGAAAAACTTATTATGTATTGCAAATGGGGCTTACTTGGGACAGAGAAACCCATGGGAAATAGTGTGTAGAATTTCTGTGAAACTAAAGTGATTTTTTTTAAACACTGAACAGCTATCTCTACTATCAGAGCATCCCTTGAATAGAGTATGAAGAGATTAAGTAAATGCACAAACTTCCTCCATGCAAAGAGAAGATAAGTAGGCACAAATGAAGTCCAACTCACCCCACGGACTCTGCTAGAGGTTTGGTGGAGTTTTCCGACACAAACACATGGCAGGCAAATCTATGATCTGCCGGGTGCTTCGTAATGAAACCAAAATACCTGCAAATAAGACAAATAAGGCGCTAAGAAGAGAACATTCAGTATTGTCACAACCATTATTGTTGAGTGTGTCATTCACCAGCCTGACGTGTTGTGCTGCTCTGCGGTTTGTTGTTGCAGGAGCCTGGGTGGATCTTTTGTGTGCGTGGACTCCCTATGTTGTAACCAATACTTCATTTTTTCACTCCCTATGTTGTAACCAATACTTCATTTTTTCACTCCCCATGTTGTAACCAATACTTAATTATTTTGGTCATGTATTATAGTAAACTGCTGTCTCAAATTTGATTGGTTCCCATTTGATCAGTTAAATGTTAAGAAGTCCAGGGAAGGTCCTCTAGTTCACAACTGAAAATCCTGTTTCAGGTCATCTGCCTTCACTTACTTGCTGTTTTTGGGGTGATAGCCGCAGAAGGAGACGTTCTTTAACTGGAAAAAGTGATTGCACTCGTTACTCTGTGAAAAGCAAACAGACAAGAGGCTGAAAATATCTTAGATTAACATCAAGAAAGTATAAAATTATGGACAGCACAATGTCCAAAAGTATCATACAGTGAGCATAAGTACTCATTATGCAAGGATGTCCCTATAGGAGCGTTAAACCACAATATGACAAGTAAAAGCACTATATGTATTATACCTATGATATAATTCTGGGATGTGTAATGAATAGCATTATCTCAACAGAGGCCCACTCAATACCATAATTTGGGAGATTTTACATGGGATTAACTGGCCTATTGTGGTAAAATTCATACTGAGTAAGCTTTAATTTTTTCCCATTCAGGTTTCTAAACTCAGACAAAGAAAAATATTGTGTTGAAGTTTGACACAAACCAAAATTGTAGACATATCTCATGAAAACAAAGAAATTGAAGAGTCTTAAATGAGACAGAATTTGATAAAAAATTCCATGAAAGGAAGGAAAAAATAGATTTAATGGTCTCTCTAAAAGGGCTGGGCTTGTTTATTATGTGATTGACATTAGACTTTTAGACTGAAGTTTTATTGGTTTTTCATATTAGATTTTTAAGTCTTATTGTAGCCAAATAAAAAGTATTTTAGTCTAGTTTAATGAAAAGTGTTGACATTTGAGTCTTTTCTAAGACATCAGGTTATTAACATTTCAGACCAAACCAATATTTTTGGTCATTTTCCTCTGATTTCACTGTTTCCACATCAGATTTATCTGACCATTATCTGATAAAAACAGGTTGAATGATTCAGAATGCAGCTTTGCAGAAAGTGTCTGATCTGATGATGACATTTTAAGGAATACAGATTGGCTGATTTATTTTGAACCACGCCTGGCTCCAAGCCAGCGAGCCGGGCTTCTTACCCATTTAAAGTTTAACAATAGGTTGAGATGGTTTCAGCCCCAAAACCTCTAATCATTGGTCTCCAGCTATCCTGAGGGAACCAGCTACTAGATGGTTCGACCTATACCCAGGTCAGATGACCAATTTGCATGAAAGGATCTCCACAAGGGTTTCCTCTGGATTCACCCTGCCCTGACATTGTTCACCATCTTTTGGATCCTATTGGAAGCACTCATGTTCCACCTCCCTGACAGAGTGGGAAACACTGGCCAGACCCCGAGGGGCTGGGAACCCATCTAGGGAAGCAAAAACATCAAATGAACAGAATATTTGGTGGATGGAAATAAAGAGAAATTTTGGTAAAGTTTTTATTTTCTAAACTACATTTTAGTCTTTTTTCATCAACAATGTTGATTTAGTCTCAGTTGGTTGTCGACGGTATCGTCTCATCTTGGTCCTGTTTTAGTCATTGTTAGCCACATTAACACAATGTATCATGTTCAGCATGTCAGACTTTCATCTGAAAAGTAAAAAGTGGCTACAGCTGTTTCTCTTTGGAATGTTGAAGAATAGACGTTTAACATTGCTGAAGATGGAAACACTTAGAAATCTGTCTGTAGTTTCTATTGGCTGCCACATGGGGGCAATATGCCTCAATTGTTCAATTAATTCTGAAGTGAAGATGAGCATCCACTTGTTATCGCCTCATGAAGCTGCAATGAATTCATTTTACATCAGACAAAGGGACAATTAAGAGTCATACTCTGTCAAAGGCAAAATAGTCCTCTTGAACTGAAAGCTTGATGCCTTTCACACTGATCTCCAGGATGCACGAGGAGGGTGGGTTGTATTTGACTGTCATCCTTCGGTTGGTGGCAATCTGGTAAACAAATGATGACATCTCAATGTTGGAAATAATGAGTCTGAAAAGCTCCTGTTGATTCAAAGTTTGAAATCTTAACAGGAAACTCAAATAACACCAAATATTGCATGAAATATTAATTAATTATTTGTTTAAGATATTGCCAACCTCAAATAGCTCCTTTGGTTTTGTTGTGTGTTGCATTATGGGACAATAACCTTAATTAAAAATGACCTGTGTGGACAGTGTTCCTCACATACAAATTGATTACATAATATAGCTCAGTTCCTCTGTGTTTTTACATCTGGGGAAACAACTGATGTGTGTGTGCTTTATCTCTGTGATGTTATTTTATTATTGCAGTCACACATTTTACACACATGCAAACACACAAACTGTGTGTGAAGAACATGGACGGCGTACCTTCTGCATAGCTGCACACAGAACATCGTTTCCTTTGTGGAACGGCACCTGAACTGAGCCCAGGAACTTGAGGCGGTATCTGTCCATCCACTCACTGCTCTTTACTGCACAGGTAAGGAAGAAAAAACATGGAATAAGAGCCAATAACCTGGGAATAATAATCCAAGGCTTCAAACAGCACAACACGAAAGAGATGACAGTTATTAATTTAAACAAGCTTTAGAATCATTTAAACATTAGAAACAGGTCGTTTTCTTTTTGACCATCTGCTACCTTGTGACAATCTATACATGCACATTACAATCTGCTGTAACTCTAACTTTAGTCTGTATGTTAACTCATTTTACCATGTCATATTTTTACCCTTACTCAAACGTGGGAGAGGAGAAGGGCACTGCTCCTCCTGATCATACAAAGGAAGTACATCTGCAGGGAGCTGAACCGATCTGGACTCTCAGCCCAATCATAATTAATCAAGTCTCAACCAAACTTTTGATGATGTACAGAGCAGGTAAAATATTAAAAGGTAAAATGTAATATTTCCTCACCCACACTGCAATTTTTTCTGTACTTGCCAAAATATAAAATTTTAGAGCTGGAAACATCTTTTTTGTGTGTCATCATCATTATTTTGTTTTTAAAGTCATTTACAAGTTTTCAAAAAAAAAGAATCTTGCCATTTATTTCTAGACTGGAACCAACTTATCAACAATCAACAATCAATGGACAGATAATTTCACTAGTATTAAAGCATTTTCTCCTCAAAGTCAGTGTTTATTTCCTGTATTCTAGCCACACACTCAAATTCCTGTTCTCATTTCTGATCTCTGTTTTCATTTCTGATCTCTGTTCTCATTTCTGATCTCTGTTCTCATTTCTGATCTCTGTTCTCATTTCTGATCTCTGTTTTCATTTCTGATCTCTGTTTTCATTTCTGATCTCTGTTTTCATTTCTGATCTCTGTTCTCATTCCTGATCTCTGTTTTCATTTCTGATCTCTGTTCTCATTCCTGATCTCTGTTTTCATTTCTGATCTCTGTTCTCATTCCTGATCTCTCTGCTCACCAGGAAGTGAATCCGGCGTTAAACCAGTGCCAGATCAACAATGTGGATAAAAAAACTCTGCTGTGGCGACTCCTAATCAGGAGAAGCCAATAGAAGTGGTCCGTCTGACTGTAACTGTATAAAACAGCATACAAATCAGGACTAGGACGATATTCTGGTTTCCCAATTCTACACTATTACAATACTTGCTGACTCATACAATGGTCTTGTGCAGGAGTTTATGTGTTTGATGCTATACCCCAAACACATTAAGTCTTCTTCTTCGGAAATTAATGATCGTGGTGGTGACTTTACCTTGGTAGCTTTCCGTGTCCTTGGTCACCTCTACAGCATAGTAAGCTGGGAAGATCCCGCGGGCGCCAGTTCGCATGTTATAACCCTCGTACCAGTAGTCCTCTGACTGGACCTCCACCAGTAATGGGTCATCCACCTCCAGCTCCAACTCGTCACCATGACGAGGGACAAATCTGTCCAGACAGATGTATCATTGGAGAAGATCTGAGGGGTCTTTAATGATGTACATAAGTGCCTTACGGAGTATCTACACTGGATGTCTGCTTGGATGTTTGGTTCACGTCAAAGGAAAACCTCTCTGAGAGGTTTGAGTATCAAACATTCACATCATGTGAGTTTGAAAAGTGTCTCTGAAGAAACTGTAGCTCACGTTTTCAGAGAGGATCTAACTGTAGTTAGTATTGATTCCTATAGTTACTATAGACTCCACTGGCAAACCAGTTTCACAGTGAAATAAAATATCACAGAAATACACAGGAAACATCATGAATTAATCTTTCTTCCCTTTCCTTTCGAATCATTTGCAGGATGTTCCTAATAATACTTATATATATTTTTTAAAGCATATTTTAACCTTTATTTTTTATTATGCGATAGAGACAGCTGTAGAGGAGGCAGGAAATGGGACAAAGAGCTGGGAAAGACATACGACAAAGGGCGGCGGGCGGGAATCCAGTGCACAGCCGCCGCTGGAGGGCTGCAGCCTCGGTATCTGGGGCGTACTGTCTGAGCTAAACACGCAGCATAATACTTATATTTTAACCATAATAGGGCAGAATTTTAAAAAATGCTGCAAGACTTATTTACACTGGTCACAAATTATAAAGGATATTTTTAGTTTATGAATGAAATTGATTTATTTCAAACATGGAAATAATAAAAAACAAAACAAAAACAATGTTCAAAAAGGACTAGAAAGAAGTATATACGAATATATTCCTACCCCTTTCTCACTGCTCCTCCATCAAATGATAGAAAATTTCATTAATATATCTACAACCCAAAATATTCACCTGGTGTCAAAAATAAGTGAAAACAACCCATTAACACAACCCTTCATCATCCATATACCTTTTAACAATGTTTTTGTAAAAGGTTTAATTCTCAAAACAAAGGTTTTCACTGTCAGGTTTTCATTACGTTTATTAATAACGTTATTTCACAGATAATGAAATGGTGGTTCATAAGTACTAGCCTGATGCTAGGCTATAGAGGCACTACAAAAATATACAATATTACTATTAAAGTAGGAACACATTAAAGGAACATTCAGCTACACTTATAATATCCTGAACCTTCACATGATGTCAGTGCACCCTCTCACCCTCACCCTAACCTCTGCCTGAGGTGGTCAACAGCATCTGTAACTCCTTATTTGCAACTGGAGTGTGACTTTTACTGGGGAAACATTAAGGAATGTTGAGAATTCTGTTAAAGGAAAATACACCCTCAAATTCTGCTAATGTGTGACGCAGGAGGTCAGAGGGATATTGACTGAATGATCACTGGTCAGTGTGACATGGCCAGCGAAGTAGAGCTTAGAGCTAACATTTCCTGGAAAGGTGGGCTTTGACAGCCCCTCATTGATTAGTCCCTTTATCTGGATCCACGTCTAAATTTAGTGGGTTCTCTGTTGCTCACATGCCCAACCCTCCAACCATTTCATGAAAATCTGTCAAGTGGTTTTTGTGTAATACTGCTAACAGAGAGACAAACCAACACACGGCGATGAAAACAGTTCATGAGTAAAGTCTAAAGTATTATTTAAACCATCCATCTTCATTTGAAACATATTTTCTATTGCAGGACGTCTTGACTAATGCTTCACCTTTGTGTAAGTATTTTATGTTTTACTTCATTTCTCACAGATTCTGTTAAGATCGGCATATTCAAGAACTCCATCCTGTATGTTGATGCAGTGACATTATTGATGATGGTTATGTGGTTCTTCCTCACCTGTAGACGGCTCTGTGGCTCTGATCCTTCTCCTCTCCATTTATGATACAGGAATATAAGCCGAAGGACTCGGCACCTTCACAGCCAGAGAGTGTGGAAAAAGATAAGTGGGAAAAATAAATAAGGTAATAATGCAGTGTGAAGTCCTACAGACTCTGGGTCTACAGAGTAGAGCAAAAGCTCATGTCACTATTTTATCAGGCTGTGCTAGAGAGTTTTATGAGATATGCTATCACAGCCTGGTATGGTAACCTGACAGGTCAGTTGAGGTCACAGACTGCCATGAAGATTATTGGTGTCAAAAATCACCCATCCCTCCAGATGATTTATGAGCAGACAGGCACAGAGAATAATGTCACATTCCCTACCCAGAGTTCCAACTTTTAGCTTCTGGCAGAAGATTGGGGTCCCCACTGGCAGGCTGATTCAGTACAAACATTCATTCCTGCCCATGTCCATTAAACTCCTCAACAAACACTCTTAACACTAGGACTGTCCACAAGGTCAGTGCAATATGTTACGTACTATTTATCACTCCACTGATCAGCTGGGGCCTCATTTCTAAAGGTTGCTGCGCACAAAAAATAGTGTAAACAGGGTGAAATGTGTGTTAACATCTTTTCCCTCAAACGTTGGTATTTATAGAGAATTTCTCAGCAGAAAAAGGTTCAGATTTCTACCTAAACTTTCACCCAGCTGTAGAGTCAGAATCAGAGACACTCGATGGTTTTATCACTAAATAAAGTTCAGGCAGAAGTAAAAACACAGATGAATGTAAAACACACATCAGCACATACATATTACATAATGTATAGGCCTGCCTCTGATGGTGGATATAGTCTATATTTATTTGTTAGAGCCTAAATACATAAATATGTAAATGTAATTTAATGTTATTATATTGTTTGATGCAGATATGGTTGAATTATTTGAAGATTGTTGATGTTGTTCCATTTTGAATTGAATGTCAGCATTGTGTCGGTCAGGAGGTGAGACTTTTCCTCTGTGTGTCAAACAGTTTCTGACTGCAGTAACAATTTTGTTTTTAAAGGCTAAAAACCAACAAATATGGACAGAAGCAGAATATTTGGTTGGTAAAAACATGTTCTGAACCTACATTTAGACTTTTGGACTTTAAACTGTAAATGTTTGGTTCATAAGAATCAGAAACAATACAGTCACCACTGAAAACTAATCTTATATTAGGCCTGTTATTTTCACCACTCATTTCTTATAAGGTTTAAGGCTAAACAGCTAGACTAAAACAAACTGATTGGCCAATCATGATGTTGAAATCACCTTTGTATCAATCTGGTGGCTATAAATAGTGATCATGTTCACTCGTACTCAGCATCTCCATCTTTCCTCACTGATAGTCCTTAACAACGTCAGTATATTCATAAGACATTTAGCATTGACCATTTATGGAGGATTGTGGGACGACACTGGTAGGAGTAGTGGGATGATACTGGGAGGAGTAGTGGTACGATAATTGGAGGAGTAGTGGGAAGACACTGGGAGGAGACTATACCCGCACAATTTACTGCAGGTTGGTATTTCTAAAGAGAAGACCGTGTACAGGTCTGCGCCGTTCAGTTTTATAGATGTGAATATTTTCTAGTACATTCTGAGGTCAAACTGGGATTATATACAGACCAACAGTAGAAATGCATATTTTTTTTAAATGTCATGCCATCCTGTTCATATTAAATATCAAAGGCAAATTATGGTTCACACATCTTTATACACCAATTAGCCAAACAGAAAAATCATTTTTGTGCAGATTAGTGTTTTTTGTCTTAGTGTTTACAAGTCAGAAAGTGTGGATGGTGAGACAGAGAACAAAAATAGTCACTACCGTGTGTGTCTACCTCCAGCATTTATCACTACTTTACACCTCCTGAATGGATAAGATGTTATTCTGGACTTGTAGGATGACGTCATTCTTCCTGCAGAGCTGTGACAAGTTGTTCATGTGTTGCTGGATCAGGATCTCTCTCTCTCACCCGGTGATCCCGAACGTCCCAAAGATGCTCTATTGGGTTGAGATCTCGTGAATATGATGGTCAAGGAAGGACAGCAACATTGTTCTGGTCCAGGTAGGCTACTCCTGACAGACATGAGCCACATGTGGTCTGGCATTGTCATGCATGAAGGTGATGCCTGATTGCTGCATCCTGGGAATGAAGTGTGGACCTAGGACCGTATTTCGGTAACAGATGGCTGTCAGTGTACCGTGGATGTGGATAAGTTCTGACCGCCATCCATTAGCAGTGGCCCCCCACATCATGACACCACCACCAAACGATCCACTTCCTGGATCTATATGACAGGATAGCTGTCCCTGCGGCGACGATACAAACGCCAATGAGCACCAGCTGTGTACAAGTTAAATCTGAACTTGTCGCTAAATGTGATCTCCGTCCACTTTGCAATCAGCCATAACATCTGGAACATCTGTGCTGCAGGTGTCTGCAGAGATCAGACCATCAGCATCCCAACTGCCAGTTCACGTAAGTTTTTACAGGGATCGTGACATCATCAGGTGTCGGACATTAATTAGACCCGGTAAATTATCACCTTGACCAGGTCTTTTCAATCATGCAGAAAAAAATCTCACAAACATCATCGTTTACTCTGAAATGCACCAATGACTGTTATTTCTATGTTATGACTAAATGATGGTTATTCATGATTTAACATGTTTTGGTCATGGGTACTTAAAGTACTTAAAAAAGTCTATTCAGTGAATCACGTTTGTTTTTTTCAGTAGATTAGGGCTAGTGAATAGAAATTACAGGGTTTTTAAAATTATGCGTTTCCACTGTTGGTCAGTATAATATACTCTCCTCTAGAGAGCTACACACATTTAACATTGGAATATTATTGGAAAAACTCATCATTATCATGGCAGTGACTTACTGGTGGAGCCAGAGCGTCCATTCATGAAGACGTTGAGGAACTTCTTGGAGAAGTTTAGGTCGACCTCTGGAGTGGAGTCTTCTGAAAGACAAGCTGTGGCTTCTCTCCTCACTCCTCCCATCCGTGTGCCGTCCTCCTCATCATCCTCCTCCTCATACTCCTCCCCGACGGCTGACTCGTAGGGAGAAGAGACGCAGTTGTCATAGATGGTGGCTGAGTCGCTGTCGTCACTGTAGCCTTGGTAACACTGCCGCAGACTGACCAGTTCTAGCTGAGCGTGCTCATCCACCACCAGCGTGTATTTGACTGAGTCATACGAAAGGCCACTGGCCTCCGAGCTCATGGAAGTCCTTAGTGAGACTCTGCTTCCAACGCCATCCCCTTTTCCTCCACCCTTCCTCATAATAATCCTGTCCACATCCTCATCCTCACCACAGTAGCTTTCATCGGTAGCGTCCACGTACTCCACCGATGAGCCGGCTCTCAGCATGACCCCCGCCCCCGTTCCCTCCCCCTTCAGGCTGAGGTCCAACACGAGGGAGGAGCGAGCTGAGGGAGCCATGCTGGGTGGCGTGATGAGGGACTCTACGCAGGAAGCATATGAAGGTGGGGGGATATGGACCTCGTCCTCCTCATAGATGGAGGGGTTTGTCCGGTCAGGAAGGGGCTGGTAAGGAGGCGGGCCCTCTGTGTCGGAACTGATGGACATGCGGCCCTGCTCTGTCTGCTGTGACAGGAAAGGTCGGTCCTGTATGTTGGGGGGTTCCAGGGGGTCGGCAGAACGCTGGACAGGGGTCAGATAGATCTCCTCTGTGGGCTCTAGATGAACGTCTGTGTGGTAGCGGATCCTCTCCCGGTGGTGCCCACTACCATCCGCCTTCCCAGCTGGGTAAAGAGGAGCTGGTGTATAGTTCTGTGGTGGCGGAGGTGCAGGAGGCTTCTCCTGAGGTTTGGAGTGTGTCGCTACTGCCATAGATGAGCTGTGTCTGTGTCTGCAGGGGGCATCAGTGGAGGTCCCGCGGTCTTTGGTCTGTGCACCCTGCACCTTATCCTCGTCACTCAGACAATTGTGCTCATGTGGAGGGGTGAGCTCACCTGGAGGAAGAGCAGACACAAACAGCAACACGCAAGCAGCCACGCAAACACACATGCAGACACACAAACACAGACAGAGAGATGCAGAGTAAATACACATAATGCAGCAATGCAGACATGACCGTCAAACAGACATGGCAGCATATGCACAGACAGATAGTAAAGCACAAACAGGAAGAGACAAAAGCAGAGATGGTTAGGTAATGGATGACAGGATTATGCAGCTAAATCTCATTACTCATTAAATTCAGAGCACAGCGAGGAAAAGGTGATTGATGTGTTATGTCATAATCCAATGCCAGGAAATCCAAGCATGATATTTTCACTGTGGACGATGCAGCATCATCATCTTCATACAGCAGGAAGACAATTCAGGACCAGACTGGAAAACTTCAGTCTTTCTTTCCGTAAGGATTAATGGACTTTTTATGAAATTTTTACTAATGCATTATTACTGATGGCATTTGATGCATTTCATTTAAAATAACTAACCCTCTCACCATATTTAAAAATCAAAAGTAGATTCCTTGCGTGGTGGCACAAACTTGTTTGGCACTGATAATTTAATTTAATTCAAATTTAGCTGAATTTTCTCAGATGACACCTTAAGACCAGTTTCTTTTGACTCAAAATAAGTCTTTAATATTGGTGAGGTCACTGATTACCAAATCTGCAGATTTTCTGACACTGTGATTATCATTAGTTTGGGTAAGAACTATGAACTCTCTTTAGGACTATTCACAAGAATCTTTATACTGCACATTATCATCGTCTCACACTAGACATATATTACTACTATTTGTTTTCCCAAATTATATTGTGCAGTTACCACGTCATATTCTACGGACTGTAATCACAAGCGGTCAAATGGAGAAAAAAAAGCCTCCTTGTTGTTATTCTGATTCTGGGAGTCCTACACATCTCGCTGCACTTCCTTTAGAGCTACCAAGCCAAAACCCCATAAAGACTGTGTCTGTCCCCCGACCAATCAAATTAATGAAATCAAATACAAGAAGAGGAGTTTCACATAAAAATCTGATAAAAATTAACACCATCAATGAAGTAATTCAAAATAACGGGAGAATAAAATGTGGACCCCTGAACATTAGATCTCTGGCATCTAAAGCTGTTTTAATAAATGACTTACTATCAGAATATCAGATTGATTTATTCTGCCTAACTGAAACCTGGCTACGTCATGAGGAATATGTTAGCTTAAATGAATCCACCCCCCCACTCATACTAATGCTCACGTTCCTCCAGACAGCAGCTGAGGAGGTGGAGTCAAAGCAGTTTTTAACTCAAGTTTATTAATTAACCCTCATCTTAAATCTGATTATAACTCATTTAAAGCCTTAGTCTTAATATTACACATCCAGTCCGGAAAAAACAAAAGCCAATTACATTTGTTCTAGTAAACCGCGCTCCTGGTCCATATACAGACTTTTTAGCTGAATTCTCAGAGTTCCTTTCAAGTTTAGTCCTTAAAACAGAAAAAAGTCATAATTGTGGGTGATTTCAATGTTCATGTAGACGTAGAAAATGATCGTCTCTGCTCTGCGTTCATCTCATTAATAGAGTCCATTGGCTTCTGTCAGGGTGTACATAAACCTACTCACTGCTTTAATCACACCCTTGACCTTGTTTTGTCTTATGGCATCGAAACTGAAGACATAATAGTCTTTTCAGAAAACCCTCTTCTGTCGGATCATTATTTAATAACATTTGAATTCGTATTACTCGATTACACGCCGCTAGAAAAAGGCTTCTACTCTAGAAACCTATCTGATGATGCTGTAGCAAAATTTAAAGAAGTGATTCCATCAGTACTAAATTCATCACCATGTCTGACTATAACAGAGGACTCCTTCACTAATGTCAGTCCCTCCCATATTGATTATCTCATTGATAGAGCTGCAGGTTCACTAAAAGCAACTCTGGACTCCATTGCCCCTCTAAAAAAGAAGATTCTCAAACATAGGAGATTAGCTCCATGGTATAACCCTCAAACCCATAATCTAAAGAAAATAACACAAAAACTAGAGAGTAAATGGCGTCGCACTAAACTGGAAGAGTCTCCATTAGCCTGGATAGACAGCCTTAAAAGCTACAGGAAGGCTCTCCACAATGCCAGAGCAGCCTATTACTCAGCACTAATAGAGGAGAATAAGAACAACCCCAGCTTTGTGTTCAGTACTGTAGCCAGGCTGACAGAGAGTCACAGGTCTATGGAGCCCAGTATTCCTATAAGCCTCAGCAGTAATGACTTCATGAGCTTCTTTAATGATAACATTCTACTTATTACAGACTAAATTCATCACCTCCTGCCTTCAAATGATGTCAGTTTACCTTCAAACACAGGAAGTTTAGACACAGCTGTAAGACCTGATGTATATCTGGACTGCTTCTCTCCCATTGACCTTCAACAACTAACTTCTACTATTTCTTCATCCAAACCAACAACCTGCCTCCTAGACCCCATCCCAACTAAGCTGCTTAAAGATGTTTTACCCTTAGTCAGCACTTCTCTATTAGATATGATCAATCTGTCGTTACTAACAGGTTATGTACCACAGTCCTTTAAACTGGCTGTAATTAAACCTCTTCTTAAAAAGCCTACTCTTGATCCAGAGGTCCTAGCTAACTACAGACCTATATCTAATCTTCCCTTCCTCTCTAAAATTCTAGAGAAAGCAGTTTCTTGTCAGTTATGTGATTTTCTACACAATAATAGCTTATTTGAGGATTTCCAGTCAGGCTTCAGAGAGCATCATAGCACAGAGACAGCATTGGTCAAAGTTACTAACGACCTTCTAATTGCATCAGATGAGGGACTTGTCTCTGTGCTCGTCTTATCAGGTCTTAGTGCTGCGTTTGATACCATTGATCATCAGATACTACAAACACTCCAATATTTGATTGCCATTAAAGGAACTGCATTAAGATGGTTTAAAGCCTATTTATTAGATCGATCTCAGTTTGTACTTGTTAACGACAAATCCTCCATGCACAACAAACTTAATCATGGAGTCCCTCAGGGTTCTGTGCTTGGACCAATATTGTTCTCCCTTTAGGTAATATTATTAGGAAACACTACTAATTTTCATTGTTATGCAGATGACACACAATTATACTAATCAATGAAACCAGGTGAAACTAATCAACTAATTAAACTTCAGAGATGTCATACTGATATAAAAAACTGGATGACGCCCAATTTACTTTTTTACAAGTTACTCAATTCTGACCAAACTGAGGTTCGTGTGCTGGGCCCTAAACATCTCAGAAATTCTCTATCTAATGATATAACCACTATGGATGGCATTTCCTTGGCCTCCAGCTCCAGCTCGTAGTACCCTACTACCCATCTAGAACATTACGCCCCCTGGATGCAGGGCTACTTGTGATCCCTAGAGTCTCCAAAAGTGGAATGGGAGCCAGAGCCTTCAGTCATCAGGCTCCTCTCCTGTGGAACCATCTTCCAGTCTAGGTCCAGGAGGCAGACACCCTCTACATTTAAGAGGAGGCTTAAAACTTTCCTTTTTGATAAAGCGTAGAATTAAGGCTGGTTTAGGCTAGTCTTAAGCTATGCTGCTATAGGCCTAGACTGCTGGGGGACTTCCCATGATGCACTGAGCTCCTCTCTCTTCTTCTTTACACACTCATGTCTCATTAATTTATGTTACTAACTTGACTTCTTCTCCGGAGTCTTTGTGCTCCCTCATCCTGCAGGTCACCGTGGACCAATCTACTGCTGGGACCATGGTTGACACCCTCTGACATCATCATCATCATCATCATCATTATTATTACTATTATTATTATTATTATTATTACTCTTACTATTACTATCATCATCATTATTAATATTATCATTATTATTAGTGTTGTTATTGTAGTAGTTATTATAAATACTACAAACTATAATCCCTCTATTATAACAGCTGTTATTATTATTGTGGTTGAACATGTCTGTGTCCCTGTCCCTCCCTCCTCCACTTTTTCCAACAGTTTGATAAGCCTGGCCTCGCATGGTGCTCTGGAAAGAGTTGGAGCCCTCAGCTATGACAGCTCCCTGCTAGCCAAACCCAGAACTGGCTAAAATACACACACTACGCTTAGCTGAGCAGAGCTAATCCTAGCCTCAACACTGACCCCGAGGATACAGCCTGCCACACTCAATGCAAACTACATGTGTGTTCAGCTTCTGTATTTGTGGTGCAGGCTGCATAGGCTACCATCAGAGAGAACATCTGTTATCACAGTTATTATCAGGGAAACAAGAAAATCTGGCCATGAGCTCCAGGCTATGAAGATCTGTTGGGAGAGATGAACTCACCTGATTTAAGAGGCGAGGACGAGCCTGAAACCTTCTCCTGCCAACTGTATTTCTTCCCAAGGGAGTTGTTGTTTAACGTGTCCTGTTGAAATGCAGAAGAAGAGGAGAAAAAAAGAAAAGAAAATAACAGGAGAGGAGAGAGAAAAAGAGGAAAAGGAAGAGAGAGGTTTGGTCACAGAGCTCTGAATCCTCACACTCAATGTACACAAGTTTTTGTCCCTCTCCCTCACACACACACACACACACACACACACACACACACACACACACACACACACACACACACACACACACACACACACACACACACACACACACACACACTCACACAAACCTTTCATTTTGTTCAATGAGCAAGGATTCATTTGTCTGTGGTCCGTGGTGTGAATTTAAAGGGAACCAGACCTCTTAGCAGAGCCACTGGGAACACACACACAGACACACACACAGACACACACACACAGACACACACACACAGACACACACACACAGACACACACACACAGACACACACACAGACACACACACAGACACACACACACCCACACACACAGACACACACACAGACACACACACAGACACACACACAGACACACACACAGACACACACACACCCACACACACAGACACACACACACACACACACACCTCCCCCCCACACACACACACACACACACACACACACACACATGTCCTATGAGAAACAGCACCATTAGTAAAGACAGTATCCCTTTGATTAGCTTAGCACCAATTGAAGATCTTGTTCTTGACATTTTCTGGTTGATCTTTTCACCTCGCTGCAGTGATGTCTGGAAGTACTACAGGGTGTGGTCAGTCCACAGTGACGTCACTGTCCAATGTGGTCACAGGTGCAATGAACCACACTTCTGACCACATCCATTCAGAGGTGCAACAGACTTTAAACCTGCAGCTGGAAAGGGATGTGAAACACAGTGAAGGTGAAGATGATCCACCCGTCTTGTATTATATGCATGAGTATGGGATACTGATTCTTTTTTTGATTACGTGTTTCTGGTGGGATTTAGATGAGTATTAAAGGTTTGATTAGTCCTAGACAAGGCACAGAGCTGATAAGAAGTGGAAACTCCTGCATGACAACGTGTTGTCCAAAATAAGATTTAGAACCCCTCCTCTGTCCACCCACTACCACATATGATTCACTTCCCATTTACTTGTGCCAGGCGGAGACAGAGCCGTTGCCTTGGTAACGAGAGAATCAGCCGGTGGGAAACAGCAGCATTGATCTGTGGAGCAAACTCTCGTTTTACCACAGTGACAACATGATCATCACTCGGCAAAGTGACTGTGTGTATTACATCAAACACACGAGTGTATGTACTTAAAGATTTAAATTTAAAATCACAATGACTTTCCATTATGGAAAAATAAAACAGTGATGGAATTCATTTTCAGATTTAATCTACAGGGTTTGGATATCTTCCTTTTATCTTATGTCCTACAGCTTTTTACTGTTTAGTCACCAGTTTGGCCTTCAGTTCTATTACTAATAAAGAGTCATTGCTGAGATCTGAGAACATGTTGACGCTGCCACAATGAAGTCCAGCAGGGCACGAAATATCCAACATGAAGACATGTTGTAGCCAAATGTTTGTTGGATGATGATGGAACATTTTGGGAAATAATTATCTCTTTACAGTAAACCTTGCTGACCTGGGAGGTTTTCTGACTGCTCAATATTCTCTGACTCAGCAACATCATTCTTAATTGTCAGCGATCAACTCAGTGCTGAAACAATAAAAGCAAGATCAAATTTTTAATAATTTGGTATTATTAATATTTTGGGGAGTGTTTTTGCATTGATTGACAGCAGTTTCAGCGAATCACACTCTAACATGAGAGGCTGATAGGGATCATTTCAATCCAGCAGCCTCAGAGTTAATCTGCAAAATAAAACCCAACCTCATTCCTGCAAAGAGCTCATTATGATGCATATTTGTCTAGTTTTTTCCCCAGCATTGTACCTGATCTTCCATTTTGATGCCTGGACTAGTGTTTTAGCATCTCATCATAGTTTGTGGCTTCATAGGATTTTATCTACCCTGAAATTCTCTGTCACAAAATGCTGACGGAATCTAAAAATATTCCTTTTCAAAAAGCCTCGTGACCAGTGTTCAGAGCTGCTTTTGTTCAACCACAGAACTCATGATGTAGAGCTAAATGTATATTTTGCACTTTAACCCATCCACTGACCTGGAAACAGTCCCACAGTGTACTGTCTCTCTCTTTCTCTCTTCCTAGGATAGAGAGAAAGAGAAAAAGAAATGCCTGGAGATCATAAGCACTCATCTATGTCAGCTCATTTTAGTTTCGTCTGACCAAATGTCAGTTTTCACCGTCAGTCTGAATTACAGGAATGCTGCAGAAGGTGAATGAGGGTGAAAAAAGCAATTCAGTTATTTGCTTATATTAAGATAAGATAGTCCTATATATTATATTATATTATATTACATCAAATTGCATCAAATTACATTGTATTGTATTGTATTGTATTGAATTATGTTACATTAAATTATATTATATTAAATTATTTTACATTATGGTCTTCCTAATCTGTGTATTTATCTTGGATTTATGTAAAAAGCAGGTAAAACATTAAAAAATAGATATATTATAAATAGAGCAGAATGTAATGCAGGTGTGTTGTGAAGATTTGTCATCAGTTATGTTAAAGTTTTTTTCAGTAGCTTTTATGTGATGCTTTTTCTTGAATTGAAAGACTTCCTGCGTTTTAAGTATGTCATTCTCAACAGAGCAACACTGGGAAATGTAGGAATCCACCAGCTGAATTATTGAGCAGTTGAATCTGATGGAGAGAGAGCAGATCCAACAAAGAGGAAATTATGACTCTCTTGATGGAAGTACTCTATAACTCTGTGGTGGTCCTCAGGATATGTGACAGTTAGATAGTAATTGAGATGCGGTCTGTTGCTTCACATTTATTCACAGTTCAAAGGCTACTTTAAGGTAATCTTTACCGATTAAACAGTTCATAATTTTAAATTTGGTTTTGTTTTCTTTTTTTGTAACAGCAACTATGAAGATGGTGAGAAATGTCCCAAGAGACAAGAATATCTGTCAAGAAGCAAAATGAAAATGTTTCACAGCAATTATTTCCTTCATTCTTTCAGTTCTGACAGCTCTCTCTCTCTCTTTCACACACACACATACACACACACACACACACACAGACACACACACACACACACACACACACACACACACACACACACACACACACACACACACATACACACACACACACACAGACACACACACCTGCTCTGCTGATCATGTCGACAGCTCCCACTGTGGAGTGTGTGCATGTTAGTGTTGCAGGGTTATTTATACAATTTATATAATTTATAATATATAGTAACATAATTTAATTCATTTATATAAATGTTGTATAACAAGAGTATCACCATATAGACATTTACCTTTCTGCTCAGCCTGGTACGCATCAAAGATCATAGTTGTTAAAAACGTTGATGTACAAATTAGAAATGTTTAATACATACATGAAAATCATTTAATTTGTCGCTGAATGAAGTCCGACGGATTTCTGAACCATGTCCTCAAATTACATTACAGATGAAGTCACAGGCAGGGGTGTGGGATATGTATTGTCTACGAGGAAGTCTTAATGGTTGTTTAAACGATGTGTGAGCTGATGTCATTGAGTGTCACTCTGCAAAAACCAACCATAAACACTCGTCGTGAGTTCACGCATTCATGTAGCCTAGCAGGACAGAATAATGCATGTGTGCATTGAGATCACATGCAGTTTGTGTTATGTACACATTGATTTCTGAATATTCCAATAGTCATTAAATAATTAAAAAATCTAATTCACACAACTATCGTTTTGTCATAGAAAATGTTTTTTCCATTGTTTTACCTGTGCCTGTTAGTAATGTAGTACGATAGCCAAAAGCTGGCAGTAATACACCTAAAGGCTGTTGCAATTGCTATTAACAAATGAAGAAGAACGCACTATTACCACCAGGGTGTGGCAGACACATGCTCAAAAAGTCTGGTGTGTCTGGGTAGTAAAATAATAGTAAAATAATAGTAACATAATAATAAAATAATAGTTGAATAATAATTGAATAATAGTCTAAGTGTCAAGCGACTAGCAAATAGGACACTTCAAACTTTAGTGTGACTGAAAAATGAGTGAAATAAATAAATAGACATCACCAGCCTCACCAGCCTCGCCTACATGTTGGATGTTTGGGTTTGAAAAGGTGGATGTTGCTCAAAAGATCGATCGCCGTTAAATACAGTTCCAAAACCAACATGTTCCACCATCTCTGAACAAACCACCAGTCAGAAAGGGAAGTATGAAAGTTAGCTGTCCATGACAGGCTTAAACCTGCTGAGCTACCAAAAAGACCCTAAGTAAGCTTTGAAAAAAAAGTGCAATATGACAAGAAAAACAACAGATGGCAGGATATAAACACCATCGTAAAAGACATGGTTCTTACTTGAATGCTTCAGTTTTAAGTAGATGAATAATAAATATTTCCTTATACATGTTTGCATTAATATAATTAGTAGGCATTAATTAATATTATAATAACAAGAGCGAGCTAGTACAAGAATTTTATGAACACATTTGGAAGGATGCAAAATATCCTCTAATTACATTATAGCAGAAAATATCGAGATTCTATTTTTTGTCAATATTGCAAATCCTTACTTAAGTGAATCCAATATCATCATAACTAACCTAAGCTGTAAATGAACATTAATTGCCCTTTAAGTCCAGTTCAGAGCAAAGATTCACAATGAGACGAAACATTTTCAACAGACCCGACTGATTTAGAAGGTAAGGCTTGTCACCTGTTTAAACAGCCCTCAGCTCATGGCAAAGTCAGCTGGTCAAGTCCTAGATACCTCGTCATTTTAAGGAACAGCCATGTCTGTATGACACAAGACTTAAAATTTAAATCTACTGATAAAAAACGGACAACTCAACCACACATTCAGAATGGACACTTTTATGTCTTCCCAATTTCATCACCACAAGAAATGCAACTGTAACTGTACATAGTGATAACTGCATTATTATTATCACATTTTTTATTATTGCATTATCACTATGCACATCCATATTTTAGGATAAATTATAGCACAAACTAAATAAATTATATATTATATATAAACCATCATCCCAATGATGATGAAGATAAACACCATCTCATCAAATTGCACTGTGTAAACAGGGATTCAGAGCATCGCCCGAAGTGCATTGCAAGTAGATTCAAATTTGATCTTGTCTCAACATGAATGTATGGTCTGAACTGTCCCGTGGACAAACTGCAGGATGTTGGATCACTGATTTCATTTTGTGTGGAATGAATCCTACTACAACCTGGAAATCATCCCTCAAAGACGATCGCATCAAATGTTTCAGAAAAACGAAGCGACGACGTCTGGAGGAGGTTGTCTCTTTAATCATGACCAAATCATCCCCTGACTTTAACCACATATTTATTATTGTTACCATGACAACAAAGCTTAAGAAAATAGTTAAGAAGCATGATGCTTCCCGAAACATAAGTCCTTATTGTACCTACACTGTTGTCACATGACTCTGATTTCGTTTTCAGCAATAATTTTTAATGTCTTTCAAAGGCACGGACACAAATGAGGCGAGCCTGCTGATATGCAGATCAGAGAACACATTTACAAGCAGCACACTCCAGTATGTCTGTCCATTTGGACCAGAGCTCTGCTGTATGAACAGAAGGTGGATGGACACACAACACTCACATACCTACACCATGACAGAAACACAGAGCATGAGGTCCATCCTGCAGCTCCCAATGTGAACCTAACATCCTTCAAACAGCTCTTTGAAGACAAAATATCTTCTATGTGGAGGATTAAAGCTGTCACTGGTCCTCACAAAGACTAGAATACACAAAAACAGTCACGAGGTCTGGCAGGAATCAAACAGAGAGACGGGCACCAATGAGAAAAAAAAATCTGTGTCTCTGCGTTGACAATAAATCTATTGTTAAGTCCAGTCAACACATCCTGTCGGAGAAACAACTGTAGCAAATCCAGTGGTGATGTCACAGAGGTTGTCCAATCATATTTACATTTCTTAATGTCATGTGTGTGTGAGGAGGAACACAGACAGATCATCTGTTACATATTGTGTGTGGAGAAGGTTCATCTACCTGTGTGCGCGGCACAATTGGGAAGAGGTTAAGGGTCGTGGGTCTCTTGGGCCGGTACGTATCCATGGTAACAGGTTCAGCAGGGTCCTTGATGAGTGGAGGGGTTGGAACAGCGGACGCCTTGGAAGACTCTTTGTCAACGCTATAACTGTCAGCTCCGTCAATGAGTTCCAAATGCAGCATCTCTGCCTGGAGCTGGCCAACGGCGCCCAGCTCCGACCTACCCGGCATGCTATTGGTTCCTCGCCTCACATGGCCCTGCAGGGATTGGAGGAAACATACCATTTGTCGAGGCAGAGATAGAAAACAACAGTGTGTGTGTGTGTGTGTGTGTGGGATGAGGAGATTGAGCCAACCAATTAGAAGCTGCTCTGTCTTCAGCCTGTTACACTCACTGCCAACACTGAGCTGCTTATTAAAGCACAGAGCAGATGGAGAATATTCAGCACCTCCACAGTGATGAAGTGAGAATGAAACTGGTTCACACCTTTTTTATTTTAGTCTGTCTTATTTTGAAAGGTCTCACCTCACCTGATAATCACAATGAACTGCTACTTCATTTTTCACTTCATTCTTCAGTCTGACATGTTAGCCTTTTTTGGAGGGGTTACTTGCCTAAACCAGTCAGTACTAACAGCTACATCATCCCATTCATAGCATTTGTCGCATGAACTGCAGTGACGTTTTGTAGCCAGGAGCAGTTAACATTAAACAAATGTTTGTTTGATAGCAGAAATATTTAACTACTGTTAAAAGCTGCTATTTCTATAAGTTGACTCACAAATGACACATTTAGTGCATGTCTGTATGCAGCTTCCACAGGACAACAGTAAAGGTTAGCAGAGACAAGGATCATTGTGAGTTAAAGCCTAAATTATGAGTAAAATGGAATAATACCTGAAGGATAGAAAAATAAAGATAACAGAATATGTTTTAAAGCCTTGCTGTTACAATAAAGGACCAGTATAGGTAGAGATTACTTTCATATTGGATAATTCTAAAGGACAAGAAAGGATTTTCACCAAATACCAAAATTCATTATCAGTTCAATAAGGAATGTGCAGTTTATGGCACTCCAATATTTGACTTTATTTATACAGACAACATATATATAATGTTGGGCTTTCAGTTTCTTTATCATGACAAGGAACTTGTCTTGGATTCTAGTTACCAAAACTCACTTTTACAGAATGAATGAACAGGAAGTTAGACATAAAGAAAAACACTTTCAAAATGTCATCAACCAAAATGTTGAATTTTGCCAAATCGTGCAGTAACAATCATCTGTTTGGAGAATAAGTTCAGAGTAAGGAGAGTAAGTTCATATCCCAACCTCTCCATCCATCCATTTATCATCCATCTATCCATTTATCATCCATTTATCATCCATCATCCATCCATCCATACATGCTCCTTATTGACTCCTCTGTCAGACTTTATCTCCTGTCACCTCTCTGTCTCTCTACACCTGTAATAACAGTACAGTCACTCTGCCACCATATTTTTTTGGGGCTTTTTTCTTTTTCCTCATCTCCTGTTCACCTTTTCACATGCTTAAGATCAATGCTTGTAATGGAGTGGACTTCTACTCTTCCTCTCATGTTTTTACGACCTCAATTATGACGGGCCCCTTTAAGAGAGCCCAGGCCCCTGTTGCTAGGAGAGGAACTCTGTGATGATGAGGAGGCAGGCTGGATTCTGCTGCCTGGGATACTGGGATGCTCAGCTTTCGTCCAATCAGAGCAGCTCGAGCAGGGTAATCACACAGCCAATAGGTCAGATAGAACAACACAAGAATGAGAATCCTAAATCAATCACAACCTGCTGCTAATCGCTATCCGGCAGTAACCCAGAACAATCAATACCATTATCAATAAATAAAGAGACATGTGCAGAGAGATAAGATAAAAAGACAAGATCCTGTAGAGTCATGTTTTAAACAGTTCATCAGGTTCCCTCATCAGAGAATCAAGTATCTGAATCATTAACATTGACTTTGAGATGATCTGAATGTGTATGTTGTTTTGTTTTTGATCTTTTATCAAAAATATTATTTGTAGCTCAAAAATTATGAGTTATTACAAAAAATGACTAGTTTTCTTTATTTTAATTATAAAATAATGGACTATACTGTAAATATACACACTGTAAAGTGTTTGTAAATTTATAAAAATATCATTTGCAGTGCCAACATTCTGTAGTTTTACTATATAAAATAAGATTTTTTTTAAATGTTGGTCTTTATTGAAAATGTGTAACCAAAGATCCTTTTCCTCACCGCTTCTGGAATGACTCACTATAATCACTATTTTTATACCAACAGCATATGAATGTGTACAGTAACATGAAACGGGACACTCATAGTTACAAACCCACAATTTCAAGATTGTGTCTTGCAGCAGGTAGCATTGAAAAAGCTTTAATAAACCTTCTGAATGCTTGTCCAGCAACAAACAGCAGACAGAAAAAAGCTAGCGACTAGCTGGAGAAAAAAATAGTTGAAATTTAGTTGCTAAAGATCCTGATATCTTTTTCAGGAAGTTTTGACCAAGACAGAGGTAGAAGTAAAGATAACAACAAAACATGACTCCAAATTAAAGTTAATGTTAATGCTGTGTTTTCAAATTGTCCTACTGCCTTCAAGTGGCAAAAATAAAAAAATAAAAAAATAAAACAAAATAAATCAAATAATATTAGTAAACAACATGAACATGTGATGGGTGATGCTCTCTATAGGACCAGGGCTTCTCTTGCTTTGGTTTGTGTTGATGAGGCAGCTTCCTTTCAGCTGTTACCATGTGTGGATGAGATGACGTGAGCAGTATCCATGGGGGCTGTCTGTGTGTGTGTGTGTGTGTGTGTGTGTGTGTGTGTGTGTGTGTGTGTGTGTGTGTGTGTGTGAGAACACTGTTTTGCATGTATTTTTTAGCTCTGACATGTGCAGGAGGTGAGAGAAAAGCTGTTGCCATGGTAATAGGTCTCTGACTCTGTCTGTCCGTGTCAATGTTTTGCTGAAGCCTCTCTCTCTCTGGATATCTGCCTCCTCGTCTGTTAATCATTGGTTTGTACTGAATAAAGCACTCAAGTGACAAAATGTACGCAGTTGATTAAAATCATATTTAAAGTCATATTTTTTGGCAAAGAGGGTTTGAAATAAGACTTCAAAAGCCATGCAGCATCAAAAACATCCAGAATTTAGTAAAATATCGAAAGAATTTTAGCACATAATAATAATGTATGTAATGTTATGTTAATTATTGTTTATAAACACTTTAGAGGACGTCATCCTGCTTGTACTTTGTTAACTTACCAAAGAAAAATAATGAAGACCATTAAATCAAAATTCAGAATTTTCACAGGCAATAACCGTTCCCCACGTAACATCTGAGGGTTTGACTAATACCTGGAACAATCGCTACCATTACCCATTCATACCCATAAGGTTTACTGGCAAAACATATCATTTATCAGCTGTTTCTAATAACCAAATCACACAAGAACAGTTTAAAAGCTCAATGCAACAGATTTCAGTTTTTCCACATTCAACCCAAAAGTCTATACTGACAACTGCAGATCAGATGTCATTAAAACACTGAGCCAACCTTCATAGACTTACTTTATCAGTAGAGTCCAAAGGTTTTCTGTTCAGGTCTAAATTTACATCAGGGCTCCATGAACTCCAAGACCTTCACCACTGCTGACCCAGAGGCTCCAGAAAAGTGGGCTCCAGTAGCTCAGAACCATCTAGATCAGAACCAGAAGTTTTGGGATGCTGTTCTGTGGAGCCATGAAACCAAACTGGAACTTTTGGGGCCTCTGGATCAGTGGTATGTCTGGAGGAGGAAGAATGAAGCTGATGCTGAAAAGAACACCCTACAGTGAAGCATGGCGGTGGATCAGTGAGGCTCTGGGGCTGCTTTGCTTCCTGGACCACTGGAAACCTGCAGCCTGTAGAGGGTCAGATGGGTTCCATCAAGGATCAGGAAATCCTAGAAGAAAACGTCTCCATCTGTGAGGAAGATGAAGCTCGGCCGTCATTGGACGTTCCAAAAGGACAATGATCCCAAGCAGACCTCAGAGTCCACCAAGGCCTGGTTTCAGAAGAAGTCCTGGATCATTCTAGAGGCCGTCACAGTCGCCTGACTGGAATCCATAGAAAATCTCTGGTGGGATCTGAAGAAGGTGGTTGCAGCAGGTAAACCAGGAATATTCCAGAACTGGAGGCCTTTGTCCATGAGGAATGGGCTAAGATTCCTCAGGAATGCTGCCAGAAGCTGGTGTCTGGATATGCATCAGGTTTGCAGCAGGTCATAGCAGCTAAAGGGTCTACAAAGAACTAGAGACGCTGGTCATTAAGGATCATTTAGAGACTGAGGAGTCAGGAAAAGGAGACTTTTGGGTCACTTGTAATATCTGTCGTATTGAGATGTTTCAACTGTTCTGTTTTTTTTGCAAACAATGGGAGTTGAATAATTTCCCTTCCAACTGTAGTTTCCTCTGCAAACCCATCTCAGAAACTCTCTAATGATATAACCACTATAGATGGAACAACCTTCGCCTCCAGCTCCACTGTGAGGAATCTGGGAATTATGTTTGATCAGGATCTGTCCTTTAACTCCCATATAAAACACATTTCTAGGACTGCCTTCTTCCACTTGTTTAATATATCAAAAATCATTCTGTCTCAAAAAGATGCAGAAAAATTAATCCATGCATTTGTTTCTTCAAGGTTGGATTATTGTAATTCCCTATTAGCAGGCTGTCCCAACAAGTCTCTAAAGACTCTCCAGCTGATCCAGAATGCTGCTGCACATGTCCTGACCAGAACTAGTATCAGAGATCATATCTCTCCTGTATTGGCCTCTCTGCATTGGCTTCCTGTAAAATCCAGAATAGAATTTAAAATCCTTCTCCTCACATACAAGTCCTTAATGGTCAGGCACCAACATACCTTCAGGAGCTCGTAGTACCCTACTACCCATCTAGAACATTACGCTCCCTGGATGCAGGGTTACTTGTGATCCCTAGAGTCTCCAAAAGTAGAACGGGAGCCAGAGCCTTCAGTCATCAGGCTCCTCTCCTGTGGAACCATCTTCCAGTCTAGGTCCAGGAGGCAGACACCCTCTACATTTAAGAGGAGGCTTAAAACTTTCCTTTTTGATAAAGCTTAACATTAAGGCTGGCTTAGGCTAGTCTTTAGCTATGCTGCTATAGGCCTAGATTGCTGGGGCACTTCCTGTGATGCACTGAGCTTCTCTCTCTTCTTCTTTACACACTCATGTCTCATTAATTCATGTTACTAACTTGACTTCTTCTCTAGAGTCTTTGTGTTTTCTCATCCCGCAGGTCACCGTGGACCAATCTACTACTGGGACCATGGTTGACACCTTCTGACATCATCATCATGATTATTATTACTATTATTATTACTCTTATTATAACTATCAACATCAGTATCAATGTTATTATTATCAGTGTTGTTATTGTAGTAGTTATTATAAATACTACAAACTATAATCTCTCTATTATAACAGCTGTTATTGTTATTAAGGTAAGATAAGATAAGATATCCCTTTATTAGTCCCACAGTGGGGAAATTCTCAGTATTGCTGCAGCACAGTGTACAGAAGCACAGTGGGGGAGGGGGAAAATATCAAAAAATACAATAGTATAAAGGAGGGGGGTAAAGTGTCTCAAAAATATTGCACAAATACTATAACGAAAGTGTCTCAAGTATTTCACAGACAAAAAATACAAGATATTGTTAGGTCTACTGGGAGCAGTGCTGGTTGTACAGTCTAACAGCTGCAGGAAGGAAAGACTTGTGAAAGCGCTCCTTCACACACTTTGGGTGAAGCAACCTGTCGCTGAAGGAGCTCTCCAGTGCTGTTATTTGGTCCCGCATCGGGTGGGAGTGATTGTCCATCATGGATGACAGTTTTGTTGTCATTCTCCTTCCTCCCACCAACTCTACCAGGTCCAGGGGGCATCCCAGAACAGAGCTGGCCTTCTTTATCAGCTTGTTGAGTCTTTTCCTGTCCGACACTGAGATGCCGCTGCCCCAGCAGACCACACCATAAAAGATGGATTATTGTGGTTGAACATGTCTGTGTCCCTGTCCCTCCCTCCCTCCCTCCCCCCTCTCTCCCTACGCCTCTGTCTCTCTCCCTACGCCTCTCTCTGTCTCTCTCCCTCTCTCTCTCTCCCAACCTTTCTCTCTCACCCCAACCGTTCAAAGCAGAGGCTCCGCCCACCTTGAGTCTTGAATCTGCTCAACGTTTCTGCCTTTTTAAAAAGTCTGTTTTTCTCTCCACTGTCTCCATGTTCTTCTCATGGTGGAGTGTTGGGTCTCTTTAGAATAAAGAGTCGGTCTTGAGCTGCTCTTTTTGGAAAGTGCCTTGATATAACATTTGTTGTGATTTGGCGCTCTACAAATAAATTGAATTGAATTGAATTGAAATGTTCTTTATGACTCCAGTAAATAGGATGAACCTAAGATACAACTTGAGGACAAGAGTCAGTCTTAAGCTCACATATTTAACTTTATTTGTTGTTGTTGTTGAGATGTCTGCAGCCAGTCCACTAATTGAGAATGGTGAAGATACAGTTTAACTGGAATTACTTAGTAGGTGTGCATTATCGCATGATTTCATCCAGACTATGGAATAATTTAGTTAATGTAAGGAAAATAACTTTTGTTTTCTTTGATGGACCCAACTTTTTTTATGTCTCTCTGTCTAACACAAGGTGGCAGTAGAGGGTAGTCTACACAGAATATTATACACTATGAATCTGCTTGATGTGTGTATCTGTGTGTAGATACAGCACTGGGTTTATGAGTGTGTTTCTACTGTCACTTAATGTTATTACCGACTCTATGGGAGGCCCTGATCCTTCCCTATGAACCCCTGAACCTTCACTAAGGCAGACAACAGCCTGTCTGGACAGAGCTCCGTCTTTGTGACTGTCCATTATTGATGAGACAGAATACATCCCCTGGGATGATGAGGTCACTGATGAGGTCACCACTCTGTGTGTGTGTACGTACAATGAGGGCACCATCTACCACCCCTTCGACAATCAGCAGCTGCACCATCTCCTCATTCATTTTTAAACAGACCATGTCTCCTTCATACATGGTGCACTTTTAAAGAAGAAAGCCACAACACAGCTGTGACTCTAAGGTCTGTGAAATGAGACAGAAGCAGGAAGAGCATCAGTCCGTCTGACATTCACTGGTCCTCACCTCTGCTTTTCATTTCTACAATCTGAGAGCATGTTTACCTGCACAGCTTGAATTGGCAAGAGAAGGACTGAAATAAAAGGAGCCTCAAAGAAACACAGACCAAACCACTGACTTAGGAACATGCTAGGAAGCACCTGTCTCAACATGCAGCTCAGCAGACACAGAGCAGGTCTGACATCATTTAAAGTTGTGTTTGCATTTCTCAGAGTTTTTGGAAACGGCTCCCTTCAGTCTTGCTCCATGCCTGGAAGCAGAAACTTCAGCCACAGCCAAACTTCTGAATCAGATACCCTGATTGGCAGTGATGACATCAACTAGAGTAATGTAGAGTAACAGTAACGTGACTCTAGACAACAGTGATCTCATTCCCATCGTTCTGATACATTCCTCAGCGTCTCATCCAGATGCAGAAGGTATCCACGAGCCCTTGGATGAAAAGTGTAAGAGTGAGACAAAACGTCACTATGATGAGCTGGATGAGAAACTGCTGCACAGCTTGCTTCCTTCTCAGTCCTGTGATGTGGTGATGGTATTCCTGCAGGTGGAGCAGTAATGATGCCTTGTTCCTCTTCTGTACACTCATGTTCCATTCATGTCATTGATTATATGTGGACTGACATAGAGGAGCGTTTCACTCTTTTATGGTGGAGCTGACTTTTGGTGTTTTTGCTCGCCATAGAAAAACATTTAAGCATTTAAAAGCTCTTTTTGTCATTGATTACCATGGCAACAGAGCAGTAGAAGCTTTGAAGCACTCAGGTCAGCCTACTTCATATTAGTCATTTTTATGTTCATTTACCATCATAATATCTGCAGATTGGCTGTTTGTAACAGTAAACTAAGCTAACTAAGTCTTGATGATCTGGATTGGTCAGTTTTATTAACGTGGTGGCTACACTTTATTATGTGTCCCTGTCAGATTAACTGGGCAGCAGCAATAAGATGGGCTACCACTCACCACTCAAAAAACCTTTTCTCTATTTCAAAACGGTTTAGTACAATATAAGGGCAGGTTCTGTGATAATTGTCAACACAAGAGGTTGAAAAACACAAACTGAGAATTTGCCATCATGCCTTTATCCGACTAATCCCAAATAACCTAAGATTGGGGAGAAAATGAAGAAGCCAGCTGGGGCAACATGACAGGAGTTGTTCCATTGGGATGCTGGAGGTGGGGCAGTCCACCACACCAGTTGCCGGCGTGTTGAACATTCACCATTCCACCAGTGACCAACCACCCATGCCCTATTTGACCACATGTAATGACCCACATATCTGCCAGCTGCAATCTCAGGTTCAGACTGGACACAGTAAGACCAGTGGTACCTTTAATAGGCTACATGACAAAACTATAAGAGATCATGACTGAAGAGGAGCCATGCCACAGGATGACATCCTGAGGTCGTGTCAGTCCATGAGGAGGAGGATTACTGCCCTAACAAATGCTGTGTTCCAGTTGTGTCACATGAAAAAAATGTATGGTTGTCATGTTTTTGTTGTTGTTGTTTTTCCTGTCTCATTTTTTCTGTTATTGATCAAATTAAGATAATCATTAAAAGTTAATAGAGAACAATTCATTTCATACAACAAGCTATCAAAGGAAATTGACAAATAAACACAGTTGTGCATTTTTAAATCTGCTGAGTGTACTTTGGATCCAGCTGTAGTTTGAGATAGCATACCGTATCTCATTGAATGTTTGGTGCTCTATGCATCACTGTGTTCACCTTCAACCTGTATTGTGTGTTTAACTCGCTACAAACAAACAGAGGGAAGCGATCTAAAATGAACAACAGAAAAGCCATTACTGAGTCGAACCAGCAGAGCCTGCTGCTTCCCTTCAAAATAATATGCTACAGATAAAATGCTTCGCTGTAATACTTCCTTAGTTTCATGTCCTGAGAGTGACCCACTCAACGACACGTGTGTCATGTTGGTGCTGCTGCTGTCAGAACCGTGTCAGGTTTGCTAGTCAAGAAGCCATATTGGATTCTGATCTGTATGAGGCCCTTGAAAGGAGGTGAGTCATACGTCCAGTCCTCCTGCAGAGGGATCTCACATATCTGAGCTATAATTAGCTCTGTGGATAGCAAAACAAGAAGAAAATGATTTTTCAACCTTAAAAGATTCCAGGCACTTTATCAGCTCTCATTTGTCAGGTCACTAAAACAATCACAGTCACTGAAGAAGATACCTGCTCAAATAAATTAGGATGAAAAAGCATCTCAACCTTCTTGTTGCCGTGGTTACGGTAGTGTAATGGAGGAGGAGGGGGAACCGGCAGGATCTGACAGAATAATAAATTTTCCTCCTCTTATTTTTTCCCCTCATCCATAAGTGTAAATTTACAAAGATGCCTCATTTTTCTACATTTTTAAAGGAAATGGAACTTAATATATTGACTCTTTCCTCCTCAGACAACCAAAAGCCAATTCAGACACTGAATGTTTGCAATACTTTTAATGTTTCTGTCTAAGCTGGTTATGCTCTCTTGCTTTTATTTTATTTATGTTATTATTATTGTTATTATTTCTCCTTTATTTACTTTTTTCTCGGTTTTACTTGTATTTTACTGTTCTACTGCTGTCATTGTTCTTGAATTAATTATTAATAAAAGGACTTTGCCACTTCCTGACACACTCTGATGATGTAAACCTATGCTATATATGTGTAGCATGAGGACAGAAAAGAAAGAATACGCCCAATGTTAGATATGTCTGAAGCAGACAGTGTATCTGTCAACAAACAGCTCTATCTGACCTCTATAAAAAGACTTCCCATCAGAGAAGCAGGTCATTTTAAGAAACTGCGACGTCTCCCACCAAATCCCCTGTATATGAAGAAACATGTAAGTAACCTTCAGAGATATTGTAGATGAAATGTCTTGAAAACCTTCATTGAAGGCTTGTCTCATAAAGCTGGTGGTAAAGCAGCTCTTCATGGAGGCAGCTTACCTTCAGATCGGGGCCATTGCAGTTGAGGCTCATCCCGCGTTCGTCAGTGATCTCCGTGATCTCAGACAGGTCGTCATCTTCAAACTCATCCAGGCTGATGTCGTGGGTCAACCTGGTTGAACAGGAGGATTATGGGGAATGTTAATCCTTCATCAGTCAGCCGTAGCTACGCTACATCTCAAAAGAATTAAAGAATTTCCCCCTGCGGGACAAATAAAGTATCTTCTTATCTTATCTTAAAATCTCTTGTTGCCTGAATTATCGGTCTGACAGTGGCAACTTAAGACACAATCCAAACCCAATGACAGCTGACACACGTGAACTCATGGATCACAAGCTCTGGTCATAACTGGTCATAACTGGTCATTGTTTGGTTATTATTTGGTTATATTATTATTATTATATTTTTATGGTAAATATTGACTAAATGAATTGAAGTTAAAGTTTTACGAAGATGAGACGAAAAGGGAATTTTACTGTAGTGTAGTCATGTGACTGTTTATTTGCAAGTCTTGTTTGTTTTCATCACATATAATCCATTAAATGTCGATAATTATGCAGAATAGGACATGCACATTAGAGCTTACTTAAAAAATTAAAAGCGTCTTCTTTTATTCTGAGCATGCAATAACATTTAGGGTATTGGTGGTGGTGGTGGTGGGGTTCTGTGTATATAAAAATGATACTACGTCAAGTACATGATTAGAAGGACAAAAGCAAGCAGTGCTTTCTCATCAGAAGCAGGAGCCAGTGTTGGGTTTGTAAGTGACAAAAACAGATCCAATACATGCATATTGTTTCAGCGTTAGCAATAATGAGAAGGCTAAATCATAATGTTTGGAAAGTGGAAAGCAAATGCATCATCACAGATAGCAGCTCAGTCTATGAGCATAGACTGCAAAATCAACAGGCTGGAAAGCAGACTGAACATTTCCAGAGATCATGTTTAAAATAATCATGTTATTTAATCAGAACTCAACAATATCTGCAGCCTTTAGAGGACAAAATGTTCATTCAGAAAACAATGCATGAATAAATCAATACACATAATAATGATTTAGCTGATTTTGGGATCAAATCATTCAAAATCTGGCACTAGAAGAAGAAGAAGAAGAAGAAAGTTGTCCATCCCCCCAGGAGCATAAATGTTCTGTAGTCTTCATAGCCTAAATTGTGAGGATGAAATTTTGTCCTGAGGGCGTCTCTACAGCAAAGAGAAGCATCCTCTGAAGAGCACGAATATGCTGGGTAAATTTAACAGCATGATACGCGTATTTCTTGTGTGAAAGTGGTGTTATTCGTACACAACAAACCGGTTCATATAACACAAATCAAAATACTAGACAACAAATACAACCCTCTCATTTACAAACAGTAAAGTTTGTAAGTAACTATGTTCTGGACATCACTCTAATGTGAGGCAGGAAAGCGAAGCGTCCTGATGTCAATGACAGGATTCAATTAGCTCCCAGTAAACAAAGCTTCGGTTTTCTCCATCTGTAATTATATCTGCCTTCATCTCTATACCCAGCAGCCTCCTGGGCCGAACAGACAGATGGAAAATGTAATTAGAGGCAACAAAGCGACGATGACAACGATCACAGGGAGCATCATAGAAGTTGTCAAAGAGACCTGGTGAATTTGGAGAGCTATGATCCTCCTGTTGTGTCTGTGGCCATCTTAACTTAGGAGTCGGAAGATATGGGAGTTGAATAGGCTGAAGGATGGAAGAAGAGAGTAAAAGTAAAAGAGAGATACTGTGCAGTGTTCGCGTTTTCTCCTCCTATTGGAATTTAAAAGTTGGAAATTTAACTTTTCTAACAATAGTTTCTTGAAAGAATAAGGCCAAGAATATTAATTTTTCTTATTGTCAAAATCCCATAATAAGACCATAAGCAAGACTAATAATGCATCACTGGAGCCTGATACAGATGAATTCTCTGTACCATCTTGAATAATGTGTCCTCCTATATAAACCAGAAACCCAATAGGACACATTAATGAGACACACTTTTGCACCTTCACCATGCAACGCCTGCATGCAACGCCAATGTAGAATATTTGGGTCAATCCTGCATGTTTCCTGCTGCTATAAATACTCATTAGAGCACCACATTTGTATTACTCAATGACTGAAAAGAGTTCCCAACAATTTAGGGTACTGTTCATTCATGAAAACAAAAGGGGCTCAAATGTTTGCTGGTCAAACTACAACAATACTTGTAGCATGAATAACTTTACTGTTCGATAGGAAAATGCTGCTCAAGGGCAGCTGTAAGGAAGGTAGAAGGAATAATGAGATGAACTCATGCACTGTTGGTTTCAGCATTTTTATGTGATTGGCTGACAGGAAAATGTAGAATGACACCAGCATATTTTTATCACCACTAGAGGTGAACAGAAATGCACAGAAACTGAATAAGAACAATTCCAAGGTCCACTGTGTGGAATTTAACGGCAATCTAGCAGTAATGATTAGCCCTCGTATCACCTTCCTTTGGCTAACGTGTAGGAGAACCTATGGTGGCTGCTAAGAATGAAAGGTCCTCTCTACAGCCAGTGTTTGTTTTGTCCATGCTGGACTCCATGACAGGACAATATGAAAAGTAATGAAAACACCAACATTCTTGATTTCAGGTGATTTTACACTTGATTTCAGATTTCAGATTTTTCCAGAGCACACAAATGCCTCATACTGACTGAGCGCATCATACCAGTAAAATTAACTTTGCCAGTGTTTCTCCAGCTCTTCTTGTGTTTACCCACCAGACATGACCAGTACTGAGCAACATCATCTGACTTAAGGCGACACCTGAACTTTTTTCTGTCCCAACCAAACTGCTTAAACTGTCTTTGTCTGGAGACACAGCTTTGAAAAAAAGCAATCTATTAGGAACAAATGAAAGGATACTGCAAACATGGTGCATGGATGCCCATTAGAGCCAATCAGAAACATGCATAATTTCATTTTGAGCTTGAACTGGGGCTTAACAAGGACAAAACGTTGAGTCTAACAAGTGAAGAAGAGGATGTGAGATGAAATGATGTCACAGTTGATCAAAAGTTGAAGGAAAGTCTTAATAGAGGCAGCAAACAGTGAAAGGATGGAGTCATAGGGACAAAAATGTCTCGAGGGAAGGGGGAGAAAATGAAGTGCCAGGAGATAAAACCACCTGAACAGGACAGGGTGACCCTTTTGTTGCAGTGAATTGTGGGTAAGGACAGATGCAGACACCAGAGTGGACGAACATAGTGTAAATTACATCATCTCACATCAAACAGGCTGAACAATCACGTCCCAGTTGTTTTTATTCCATTTACATGGATGATTACAGGGTTTCTCTGTCAGTCTGATCATTAAAGAAATACTCAAGCAGTCACTGCATGTCATAAAATTCAAGATGAATTCATGTCCTTATCATAGCAGATACTTGTTTCATGTTAATTACTGATTATCTTTTAAACTTCTCATTGAACAACACTAAACAACAAGACACTTTAATAATGATGTTACAAAAAAGATCATTTGGGGATGTGCTTAGAAGGAAAAACATAATGGTATACAGATAAAACAAAATCATATGATTACGCTATTAAAACAAGGCCGATAAATTGAAATATAAAACATGAAAAATGTAAATTAATTTTAAAAATGTATAATTAAAAAAATAAATAATTTCATGAATTAAATATATAAAATATTTAAATGGTCTTCAATATGGATTAAAGGTTAAAACATTCAAGGTCTATTAATTTGTAAATTTCTACACATTTACACAGTTCTTTTGCAAATTTTAAATTAATATATTTGAAGGAATTGCAATAAAAAAATTCATTATAAAAACAAATTGCTGATTAAATTTCTCAACTTCTATTTCTTGTATTTTTTTATTAAACAAAAACTGAGGCCATAAATACATAAATACATGCACCAACCTAAAAGTAATGCAACCCAGTTGCATGTTTAGTTGAAACAGGTGTTTGTTACTCATCTGTATCTCAGAGTTGTTGCCGATATTCAGACAACAACTGATATGAATGTCCTGTTGGGTTTTATCTTTAGTTGAACAAAACATTGGACAATGTCACCTTATGAGAACATAATAATAACTAATCCATAATGAATCCAATGGTCAGGCTTTTATGCGTATGTTCTTATTGGATATAGCAAGTTATGGCAAATCTGACACTATTAACCAGTGTGATGGTCCTGGGCCACCTTTCAGTTCCTGGTTGGCCTGCCTCTGTTTTCTCTTCAGGTTCTCCCTGCTAGCCAGGCTCCTCCCACATCATTAAGCGATTCACCTCACCTGTTTCCAGTTTATATAAGCTGGGCCATTTTCAAGATGGCTCTCTCTCTCTCACCCTCCTGGAAGGAGGCTCCCAGCTTCCACATCTGGTTTGTACTCCAGGAATAAGCAGCTCACTAGAGGAGTATGCCAGGGAAGCTTTTTCAACAAGGATCCATACATTCTCAAAAGTCCAAAACTCTCAGGAAAAGCAGGCTCAGGTATGGAATCTCCCATAATGTGAAGATGATAATAATAATGTCTTTTGAGATTTTACTGCAAGGGCATCCTCCAAAAACTCTCACACTTGCTTCCATGATTAGTTTGAGGACATTTTAACTTTATTTCTAAAGGTACACAACAAAGATACGGAGGATGACACTCAACAAATGTCCATAGCAGTCATGTGATACACCTGAGCATTCAGCCAAGACATGCACCAAATCTCTCTCACTTTTGTAATAGGCTTTTGTAAACAACAATGCAGACACACACAATTCTGTTGAGACAAAACATTTGCACACATCACCTATCTAAAATTAGAGATACAGAACCCTAAACATCGTCAGTAGTTTCCTCTGGGCTCGTATTGCTGTACGATGTATAAACAGTACTCTCTCAGACAGTCACAACACCATCAGTGATCAATGCATGCTGACTCAGCAGACTGGCTGGACTCTCCAGGTCAGCTCTGACATATTTAATGTGTCATCGTCACTGAAAGCGAGACACAGCACATAAGTCGTCATCACTGTGGCAGTGTTACCTCTAGAGTTCGACTGGTCGTTGATTTTATAATGCCCATATAATAAAGATAGTTTGGAGCAGGCCCAGACACTTGTTCTTGTTCCAGAAGGGGGCCCCGGATTCCCTACTCTGGTCTCCTCCTTTGTGCCCAATTCAACTTTGGTTTTCAAATCGCCCTATGTCCCACCTCTCCCCTGAGACCATTTCACCCTGGGAGACCCTACCCTGACAGCGTAGCTCCCAGGATGACAGGGACACACAAACCTCTCAACCGCATTAAGGTGGTGATTCTTTAAGGGGGCTGCTCCTTCCTGTTGAAAGAGCCAGTTGAGGTGGCATCTCGTTGAGATGTCTCCTGGGCACGTCCATGTGGGAGGAGGCCCCGGGGACCTAGAACTCGCTGGAGGGATTACATATCTCATCTAGCCTGGGAACACTTCAGGATCCCCCGGGGAGGAGCTGTAAAGTGTTGCTGGGGAGAGGGACGACTGAAATACGTTGCTTACTACACTTGTGGAATGAAAGAGACTCTGTCAGACATTTAATCAAGATGACGATGTTAATGTTGGAGTGCTGCTAGTAAACTTGTCTGCAAGGGACTGTAGCATGGGTAAGTTGTTGACGTTACTACATCCTTAAAGTGGACTTGCCTCGCTCACCAATGCTATGACTGGCAGCCGTTTCTCATGCACTTGTGCTTCAGCCACTTTAAAAAGTGCTAACTGTTAGAATGGAGTTGATAGTTACTACTAAGAGTGACTGCTATTATGTCTCAAATTGCATACTTCCGTAAGCATACTCAAATGTAGTATACTGTATACTATACAGGTGAGAATACTTACTAGTATGTAGTGCATGAATTTCAAGATGGTGACCACTGAGGGTGAGACGTCTCCATCGTTCACGTTTTGAGTATGCCATCTGAGTACTCATAGTATATACTGCATTTTTACATACTTAGTGGTGTGAATGCACTGATACGGTCAAACTGGCCAGGTTGAGTATGGAAGTATGCGATTTGAGACAGAACAGGATTGCAGTTGCAGTCTTTCAGCAGAGCAGCAGGTAACTTATGCATTAATAATGTCATGCATGACATGACCAACAACCTTATCATGCTCATCATTTATGAATAAAGCTGTATAAAGTTTATTTTGATGTTAAGTCGATGTAAATTATCTTAAGTGCAAAACGTGACTTTGGCAGCCATTGATCTGGAGCTCCACCGATAACGTCCTATTAGTGCTGATTAATCGGCCAAACTGATAAACCTCTAGTTAGGTCTAAAGCTCAACAACCTGATAGAGTTTTTCTTCTGTTGGATGAGTTTTGAAAGCAGATTGTTTTTAAGTGTTATGGTTATGGCTTCTTGAAAAGATGCTAAGAATTGTAACATCTGTCGGACCAGCCCCGTCTCCCACAAAAACATCTTTAATTTGATCTGCCAAAAGATTCTGGAGGAAACCTATTATATTATGCTTTTTTCCCCAATGCAGGAGTGACATGTCGAATGGAGCCAGTTGAGCTGGTTTGGCATCTGATTAGGATGCCTCCCTTTGGAGGTTTTCCAGGCACGTCCAACTGAGAGGAGCCAGAACTCACTGGAGGGATTACATATCTAATCTGGCCTGGGAACGCCTCGGGATCCCCCAGGAAGAGCTGGGAAATATTGCTGATGAGAGGGGCGTTTGGAATACCCTTCTTGGCCTGCTGCCATGCGACTCGACCCCAGATAAGGGGATGAAAATGGATGGATGAATGGAGGAGTGACATTCTTATAAAGCACAAGAGTCCCTCAAAATGGGCTGGAGTGGATGTTTGGTTGCAAGAAAGTCAGGACTTGTTTGCATCCTACGTGCTACATGTTACCTTAACAAGAAGAAAATAATTAACTGTTAGGAATTGCCTCGACATAAATATTGAAATGTTAATCAAAAGATGATAACATCCAAGAGGTGCAAAGCAGGAACATATGAGGCCTTCTACATGCTACTATGTTTAGCTGCTGTTCTTCAGTACAAGGCTCCAATTTAAAAACTGACAGTGTCTTACTTCCTATTTCTACACATGCCAAAAACACACATGCAGTAAATAAGGTAAACCAGCTACAACTTTATAGTTTTTACTCTCAAAATGACATTCAATGAAGCATATGAGTGTAAAGGTCCCTGTAAAAGTCATAGCTAAATGATGAAGCCACTGCTGATGCATCTAATCAATAAGTTCTCTAAAAGATACTCAGTACCAACAACAATTAATTACTCTTTTGACAATTTTTAACTACAGTCTGATTAATAAATGCAGATTTTCTGGATCCACATAGCCTACAAAATAGAAGCAGGTGTCCAGGTTTTAAAACATCTCTGCAGAAATAAGGAATCACAGACACTATGTCCACAGTTTATGTTGTAAAAGGAAAACAGAGGGCAACAAGTCTGCAGGATGGATGTTTCACTTTGTTTCGCTAAGGATTATTCTCACAGGGGGGGTTGACAGGACAGTTTTTTATAAGGTTTTTATAAGGACAGTGTGACCTCACACTCAGGCCAGGACGGGTCCGTCCAGCTCATTAGTCTTTATCTGAATGCAGCTATGACCCTGATACAAACAGTACAGTATAAACCTGCTGCTTGCTTTTAAATGTTGACTGCAGTTTTTGTTCAAAAGTAGCACACGAGGTCAAACATAGCTAATGCTTTTTTGTTTACCTAATTTCCATTGAAAATAAGACATTTTAAAGGGAATAGATCAAACCATCCTCATCTCCACCCGGATTTTTTCCCCCTACTGTCAAGACCTACAAGTTCTTATGTTCCCTCTTTTGCAGTAACAGAGTCAAAAAGTCCTGTTGTGATGACAGATCAGAAAAATGCATCCAGCATTACAAAGTGAAGAGAAAAAATGTGGAAGGAAATGCAAATGACCTGTTAATTAAGGACAAACAAAAAAATCAAAAGAAAGATAAGTAAACTATAGAATTTGCAAAACAAAATTTGATTTCCTCCCAAATATGTGCATTATTTATCTATTTAATGTAACATTTGCTAATGCATCAGTGGACGGAGGACAGTCAGGTTCTATAGATACCTCACACCTCTTTCCATTTTATAGTCTCACAGGATTAGCAGCATCTATGCTGCGCTGTTATGATTCAATCAGCTGCAAATCCACATGCATTAAGCCAAATGTTTGGTCATCATAGTAGATGCATCCATACCCTCGCTTATGTGTGTTTCCCCATCCCTGCCCAATCATTTGCACATTTATGCTCCCACTGAGAGATTACAAGGCTGCAAGCTGTCTGTTATTCGTCAACTTCATCCTCCTGCAAGGACGGGACGGGACAAGGATCGGGACTGTCATGTCAGATTCACCACATCCAGATCTAACAACCCCTCCTCCATTATCTGCTGGATGAAAACAAACTCTGAAAACAGAATTCTCCTACATTGACATTGTCATCATAGACGCACACAAACCCAAAGTGTGATTTGTGTTCTCCTCAGTGGTCCTCCTCTGCTGCACACTCTAAATCTCCTCTTTAGACAGAAACACACACACAGCCATATGCATCCACTCTCCGTCAAGGGCATGCCTGCCCTGAGCCTTTAAGATGCAAGGAGACGAGATGCAGCTAGAAACAGGCATGTTAGCTGTTACACACTCACAAGGTCACACACAGCCATGTTACTGCATGCCGGTAAAAAGAAAGACAAGAACGACAGAGATGCCCTACCATTTCTCCCACTGGTCCTCCATCCAACCCTCTTCTCCTTCCCCTCCTGAGTCCATACTGTAAGTAAGGAGGGCATCCACAGCTGAGAGGAGGAGGAAAGGAGCAAGAGGGTTAGAAAGTGAAGGAGGGTGGGAGAGAGGGAGGAGTGTGCAGAAAGGGAGCAGGATGAGAAGGAGGAGGGGTGCCGCTCATCCGGAGGAGAGAGAAAGATGGAGGGTTTTTGTTTTTAAAGCAGAGCAGCTGAGTCCGACACAGAGGAGTAGGGTTATATAATCGATTCCTCCCTCTGATGTTTACTCTGTCCTGTAAGCATCAAATTTACTACGCCACTGCAGGAAAGTGCTAGAGACAGCAGAACGCCACGGCAATCCCAACCAAGAGAAACGTCAGCACAGAGAGCTCTCTCTCTCTCTCCCCCCGTGTCTCTGTCTCTCTCTCTCTCCCTCCATCCCTCTCTCTCTCTCTCTCTCTCCCCATCTCTCTCTGTCTCTGTCTCTCTCTCCCTCCATCCCTCTCTCTCTCCCCCCGTGTCTCTGTCTCTCTCTCTCCCCCCCATCTCTCTCTCTCTTTGTCTCTGTCTCTCTCTCTCTCTCTGTGTGTCTCCTTCTCTCTGTCTCTGTGTCTCTCTCTCTCTCTCCCCGTGTCTCTGTCTCTCTCTATCTCCCCATCTCTCTCGCTCTTTGTCTGTCTCTCTCTCTCCCTCCATCCCCCTCTCTCTCCCCCGTGTCTCTCTCTCTCTCCCTCCATCCCTCTCTCTCTCCCTCTCCCTGTGTCTCTCTCTCTCTCTGTGTCTCTCTCTCTCTCTGTGTCTCTCTCTCTCTCTGTCTCTCTCTCTCTCTCTGTCTCTGTGTCTCTGTCTCTCTCTCTCTGTCTCTCTCTCTCTGTCTCTGTGTCTCTGTCTCTGTGTCTCTGTCTCTCTCTCTGTGTCTCTGTGTCTCTCTCTGTGTCTCTGTGTCTCTCTCTGTGTCTCTGTCTCTCTCCATCCCTCCCTGTCTCTCTCTCTCCCTCTCTGTCTCTCTCTCTCCCTCTCTGTCTCTCTCTCTCCCTCTCTGTCTCTCTCTCTCTCTCTGTGTCTCTCTCTCCATCTCTGTCTCTATCTCTCTCTCTCTCTGTCTCTCTCTCTCTCTGTCTCTGTCTCTCTCTCTCTCTCTCTCTCTCTGTCTCTATCTTCTCTCTCTCTCTCTGTCTCTATCTCTCTCTCTGTCTCTGTCTCTCTCTCTGTCTCTGTCTCTCTCTCTCTCCCCCTCCCATCCCTCTCTCTCTCTCTCTGTCTGTCTCTCTCTCTCCCCCTCCATCCCTCTCTCTCTCTGTCTGTCTCTCTCTCTCTCTCCCTCCTCCTTCTTTCCCTCTCTCTCTCCCTCCATCCCTCTCCCTCTCCTCTCCCTCCATCCATCCCTCTCTCCGTCTCTCTCTCTCTCTCTCTCTGTCTCCTCTCTCTCTCTCTCTCTCTCTCTCTCTCTCTCTCTGTCTCTCTGTCTCTCTCTCTCTCTCTCTCTCTCTGTCTCTCTCTCTGTCTCTCTCTCTCTCTCTCTCTCTCTCTCTCTGTCTCTCTCTCTCTCTGTCTCTCTGTCTCTCTCTCTCTCTCTCTCTCTGTCTCTCTGTCTCTCTCTCTCTCTGTCTCTCTGTCTCTCTCTCTCTCTCTGTCTCTCTCTCTCTCTCTCTCTCTCTGTCTCTCTCTCTCTCCTCTCTCTCCTCTCTGTCTCTCTCTCTCTCTCTGTCTCTCTCTCTCTCTCTCTCTCTCTCTCTGTCCTCTCTCTCTGTGTCTCTC